>CANIUD010000920.1:0-33950 GCA_947470075.1 Closterium sp. Yama58-4
TGACTCCCTCTCGATGCCCTGCTTCTTGAGCCAAGCCGTCATCTCAGCTCCAAGGAACTCACCACCCCGGTTTGCCCTAATTTACTTCTCGCACACTCCTCCGCTTGCCTCTCCACAAATGGCAATCAATCGTCCCGTCTCGTGGAGCGGTGTGATCCTTCTGCTTCAGCGGATACGCCTACATCAGCCTGCTTCAGTAATCCACTATGGTTAGGACATACCGCCTCCCCCTTATGCCCTGCACCGGCGCGGCCCACCAAGTCCATGTGGACCAGCTCCAAAGGCTTCTTGCTCCTGCCAGCCACACTATGGAAAGGGAAACGGGTAAACTTTGAAAGCAAACAGATTTCACACAGATGTCATCGGGTGTCTGTCGTTCAGCGTCAGACCTTAACGGCTTCCATCCTTCTCCAACGTGCTTCAATAAGGGCATTGCCACATGCCCCAAGCGTCGGTGTGCTGTTGCCCAATCCGTCTCTCCCCAGATCTGGCCAACGCTTTCACCAAAACCCTCCAACAGCATTGCACTTCCCCTGGGATGCGACCCCTCTCTAGTCTGCCCCTCCAACTAACGTCCTCCCCCAACTACGCAGATGTATCCTCCCACAAATGAGGAATCTTCCTTTCAGAAGCCCAAGTAGCATCAGTGAAGCAAGTTAGAAAGAGCTTGCCTTCTCCAAGCCTCTCCCCCTTCTCTTTCAGTTCAGCACCGCCACCCCTTCTGCTTCACCTGTGCAGATGCGGAGTAATGAACCCAATGGTTGGGTGAGAGTTTAGAGGTACTCACTACACGGTCAGCTGCATCTACCTGCTCCTCTGATGGATTCTGCACCACCCTAGCCAGCTGCCCAACCGAGAAAGAGATGTCGGGCCTCGTGTGAACCGCTGCATACAGGAGGCTGCCCACCAAGGACTGAAATTGCTGCTGCTTCTCGGCTTCAACCCCTTCATCCTCTGCAGCCTTCACAAGCTTGAATTCTGCTGGCAAGGGAGTTGCAACCTTGCGCTCATTCTCAATCCCATTCCTTCTCCCCCAGCTCCTTGATGAACTTCTCCTAGTGCAGCTTCTCCTAGTTCTTGCAGTTGAAGTTTTCCATCAGCTGCCTGCTACACTTTCTGGATTTCCTTCTTGCTGCTGCTGAAGAGAAGAATGTCGTCCACGTAGACCAGAAACACAACCAGCTCCTCCCCCTCGCACGTGAGAAAGAGGCTCTCATCATCTGCTGGGGTGGTGCCAATCCCATCTCCTCCTAAAACACAGCAGCCAATTTCTGGTACCTGCGGCGTGGCGCCTGCTTCAACCGTAGATGGACTTTTCACAGCAACAACTGCCCGTACCATCCTCATACCCAGAGCGCTGCGTCATGAACACATCCTCCTCCTCTAAAATCCCGTTGTTGAGAAATGTCGTTGATATATCCATCTGAATGATGAATTTCCCACTAACGGCTGCATCTGCCAACAAGACACGGAGGGTAGGGGGTTTGGCAGTGGGAGCAAAGATCTCGCTGAATCCTGCTTCTGCTTCTTCTGCATAACCCCGTAGCCACCAGCCTACTGTTGTAGATGGTGACCTGCCCCTTGTCATCGGTCTTGATCTTCAGCACCCACTTGCATTGTATCGCTTTCTTCCTATCAGGCAGCACCACCAGATCCCATGTCCCATTCTCTAGCAGGCTCTGGTACTCAGCATCCCTAGAAGCCAGCCACTTGTCCCTATCTGGTCCAGCTAGTGCCTCCTCCATGCTAGCTGGTTCCTCTGGTGCAGGGGCAAGAAAACAGTACGCAGGCTCGTCCTCCTCATCCGGGTCATAGCCATGAGGTAGAATCAGCATTGCCTCATCGGTCCCAAGCTGCTACTCCGCTAACACCTGATCCTGCAGTCAGCTTCTTAGTAGCCATACGGATACGTCCTGGCCTGGAGACGGGTGTCTCCCATCCCCTCATAACGACAACCCTGCGGCTTCTTAGTTTTCCCCTGCTGCTGCTCTCCTCCCTCAGATCCAGCAGCTCCACTAGTGCTGCCGCCAGTTTCCACACCATTTTCTCCACCAGCAGGTGCCTCCTGTACATTTTCTCCATCACCATTCCCCGCAGGCTGCCATCCTCTCCCTCCTCCCACACACTAGGAGTCAGGTCCAGCTGCATGGTGATCTGCTCTATCTGCTGGGACACCCGGGCCTCCGGCTGTCAGCAGCCAGCCCCAAATGCACACACCAGATTGCACTCGCCCCCAACTTACTACGGTAGGTCTTGGGGACGTGGGCGATTGCCATGCAACCGAACACCCTCAGCATGTCCACCGGCGGCTTCCTCCCAAGCCACCTCTCTCCAAGGCACCCACGAGTCATCCCCCAACCTTGGTGAGCACCCCTGTTCCTAGCGACGGTAGCGTGCCGGACAGCATGAGGCCACATAGAATTGCTCAGCCCAGATTCTATGAGCAGCGCCCTAGCTGTCTCCAAAATGTTCCAGTTTGCCGGTTCTGCTACACCGTTTGAACTGTGGGGTGTAAGCCGTGATAAGCTCCCTCTGGATGCCCTGCTTCTTGAGCCAGGCCATCATCTCAGCTCCAAGGAACTCAGGCACCCCGTATGTCCTAATCCGCTTTACTACACACTCGCGCCTCCTTTCTCCACGAACGGCAGCCAATCGTCCCGTATCGTAGAGGCGGCGTGGTCCTTCTGCTTCAACGGATACGCCCACATCAGTCAGCTCCATCATCCACAATTGTAAGGAAATACCGCTCCCCCTTGTGCCCTTGCACCGGCAGTGGCCCCACCAAGTCCATGTGGACCAGCTCCAATGGCTTCTTGCTCCTGCCAGCCACACTATAGAAAGGGAAACGGGTAAACTTTGAAAGCAAACAGATTTCACAGTTGTCATCGGATGGCTGTCCGTTCAGCTTCAAACGTTTGACAGCTCCATCTTTCTCCTTCTCCAGCTGCTTTCAGCAAGGCATTGCCACATGCCACAAGCGTCGGTGTGCCATGCCCAATTCGTCCTCCCCAGATCTGGCCGACACTTTCACACCAACCCTTCAACGGCGTTGCACTCCCGCCTGGGATGCAGACCCCTCTATAGCCTGCCCCCCACCGTGCCACGCCAACACCGGCAGCTGCCACATGGATCTGTACACGTCCTTGCTCTCGTGCAGATCCCAAAGCACCCGATTGCCCAGCTGCCCCTTGTACGTGCGAGCCCCATCCGTGCTAGTGCTCACCCCAGCCTTGGCAAGCTTATGGAGGGAGATGAGGTTGGCCTTGAGGTCGGGGACGAGGAGAACGTCGTGCAGCACCACCGGCTTGCCATCCGCTCCCTTAAACGCAGCTCGTCCCGCACCAGCCACCTTCAGCGCGTGTCCAGAGGCGGAGCACACCTCGTTGATCGGTGCAGCGTTACGTCGTCCAGCAGGTCCTTGGCGCAGCGTCATCGTCCAAGCAGCGCCTGTGTCCAACACCCAATAGTCCAGGGGGTGCAGCTCTGCTCCAACCTTGGCAGAGGCGTCTCCTTGCTCCCCCTGCTCTCCAATATGGAAGAACTGGCCCGCGGTGCGCTCCTTCTTCTTCTACTCGCACTCCGCCCACCGTTGCTCTTAAGGTTGTTGTCGGGCGATTCAGCGACCATGTCCGCGGCCGCGTTTTTCTGATTCCTCTCCGAGCGCCGCCATCCTGTTGACGATTCTAGGGTGTCCATCCATTGGGTTTCTTTTAGCACAAAAACCAGGGGTGCCCCTCCTTCTCACAATACCAGCAACTCCCTTTCATTTTGCCACCAGATTTCGCACAGCGACCCCAACCGGTACCTCCTTGTTGGTCGTTGGAGTCGTCGTCCCGTCTTTGCACTGCGCCCAGCACTACCGAAGCCACGTCCTCTGCCACGTCGGCTCCCTTGCATCCCGTAGCCGCTGCTGCCGTCGTCTCCACCCCTCAGTTGGCGGCGACGGAAGTCCTCCTCCAGAATTCTTGTCCGCACCCACTCGTGTTGGTGTAAGGGCCTAATAAACTCAAGCTATTAGGACTTAATCAAACTTAAACCTCTCCTCGGGGTCACCTCCAAGGGTCCCTGGGTGCCTGGTACAAGACCAGCCCCTATCCTCGGGTCCGAGTTTGTAGAGAGAGGGATCAAGAAGGACTTAGTCAAAACAGCAAGAGTACCTTGAACGTCGCGCAGCGTGCCGTAAAGACTGTCGATCGAATTAAGCTGAAAATTTGCTAGACGAAGCTCGCTCCAAGAGCTTTAAAATAAGCCAAGTTGCCTCGCGAAAAGTTCTGCCATTACGAAGTTATGGCTCGGATAGCGTTTGCCTAGCGTTAGAGTGCTAGCATACTAGCGTTGACTCGGGTAGCATTCCGCCAACGAACCACGTAGAAACGAAATTCCAGCGAGGAAGGAATTCGCATGAATCAATTTGACTATATTCAGGTACAAACAGAGAAGGAATATATAGTTCTAGCTAGCAAGGACCTTGGGAATCAACCTGGGAACAACCAGGGATGATCCCAAATAATTCCAACCAACATGGCTGGACAAAATAGCAGGTGGTAGGTGGTAAACAACCTCTGGTTCTGTTTTTCCAACCTGGGAAACAACAACCAGGTTCAGGTTCTAAAACAGAACCTGTTTTGTCTTTGCCCAACCAGCCAAATGCTGGTTCCGCTGGTTTCCCCTGGCCCTGTAGCATGCAGATACAGACAAACAATATCCAACCTTCACCTAAATTGTACCCCTATAGTGCCTGCCCTGCTACACTATAGTCAACCAAGCAAAAAGTACAATTTCGAGTTGGATAGAACTGAATCTGCGCAATCAATTTAACCGAACCGCAAAGCTTTCTCTTGGGTTCCTTTGCGGGCTCGTCCTTTCTGCTTGCACTGTTCATAGCGCTACAATGTTTTGCCGAAGCGCACATTGCGCGAGTACCTGCAAATGCATCAAGCGAAAATTGCGAAAGCAAACAAACACACAAACATTCCATTCACACCCAAATGCATTCGCACACGCATACTCGTACAAACAGACGGCAGGATGTTGTGCAATGTGCATTCACACCCAAATGCATTCGCACACGCATACTCCCCCTCAGCCTGCCGGCTGCATCCCCGTCATTCCATGCTAGTTCATGCTCATTCCACTCATGCGCACACAACGCCAATGAGGCTCATCCGCAAGCCTCTTGGTGAAAAAGTCTGCTGGCTGCTGGTGAGTCTTGATGTAGATCGGATTCACCGTCCCCCTCTTCGCAGACAGTGCCACTTGATACGCATGTGCTTGTTCAACCCCATGAAGCACAGAGTTCCTGGCCATTCCAAGAGCCCCCTTGCTATCACAAAACAGTGGCGTAGCAACTTTCTGCTCCTGGCCAATCTCCTCTAACAGCCTCCTCAGCCAAATTACCTCCTTCACCCCATAAAGCATCGCCATGTACTCTGATTCTACAGAAGAGAGTGCCGTCTCCGTCTGCTTCTTGGACCTCCAACTAACAGGTCCTCCCCCAACTACGCAAATGTATCCATCCTCCGACAGATGAGGAATCCCTCCTTCTCAGAAGCCCACGTAGCATCGGTAAAGCAAGTTAGAAAGAGCTTGCCTTCTCCAAGCCTCTCCCCCTTCTCTTTCAGCTCACCACCTCCCCCCTTTCTTCTGCTTCACCTGTGCAGATGCGGAGTATTGAACTCCAATGCTTGGGTGAGAGTTCAGGTACTTCACCACACGCTCAGCTGCATCCACCTGCTCCTCTGATGGATTCTGCACCACCCTAGCCAGCTGCCCAACCGAGAAAGAAATGTCGGGCCTCGTGTGAACTGCTGCGTACAAGAGGCTGCCCACCAAGGACTGAAATTGCTGCTGCTCCTCGCGGCTCAACCCCTTCATCCTCGGCAGCCTTCAGAAGCTTGAATTCTGCTGGCAGGGAAGTTGCAACCTTGCGCTCATTCTCAATCCCATACTTCTCCCCATCTCCTTGATGAACTTCTCCTGGTGCAGCTTCAACCACCTGTGATCAGGATCCCTCTCCACGTGCATCCCGAGGTAGTACTTTACCTCCCCAAGGTTCTTGCACTTGAAGTTTTCCATCAGTTGCTGCTGCACTTTCTGGATCTCCTTCATGCTACTGCTGAAGAGAAGAATGTCGTCCACGTAGACCAGAAACAGCACCAGCTTCTCCCCCTCGCCCTTGAGAAAGAGGCTCTCATCACAGCTGCTGGTCCTGAATCCCATCTCCTCTAAAACAGCTGCCAACTTCTGGTACCAGCAGCGTGGCGCCTGCTTCAAGCCGTAGATGGACTTGTTGAGCTTGCACACCCTGCCTGTACCATCCTCATACCCAGGCGGTTGCGTCATGTACACATCCTCCTCTAAAATCCCATTCAGGAATGCCGTTGAAATATCCATCTGAATGATGAATTTCCCACTAACGGCTGCATCTGCCAACAAGACACGGAGGGTAGGGGTTTGGCAGTGGGAGCAAAGATCTCGTTGAAGTCCTGCTTCTCCTTCGCCACCAGCCTACTCTTGTAGATGGTGACCTGCCCTTTGTCATCGGTCTTGATCCTCAGCACCCACTTGCATTGTATCGCTTTCTTCCCATCAGGCAGCACCACCAGATCCCATGTGCCATTTTCTAGCAGGCTCTGGTACTCAACATGCCTAGAAGCCAGCCACTTGTCCCTATCTGGTCCAGCTAGTGCCTCCTCCATGCTAGCTGGTTCCTCTGGTGCAGGGGCAAGAAAACAATACGCAGGCTCATCCTCCTCATCCGGGTCATAGCCATGCGGTAGAATCAGCAATGCCTCTTCGGTCCCTAGCTGCTGCTCTGCTGCATCAGTTTCTGCAGTCAGCTTCTTAGTAGCCATACGAGTACGTCCTGGCCTGGAGACGGGTGTCTCCCATCCCTTCATAACGACACCCTTCGGCTTCTTAGTTTTCCCCTGCTGCTGCTCTCCTCCCTTGGATCCAGCAGCTTCACTAGTGCTGCCGCCACTTTCCACACCATTTTCTCCACCAGCAGGTGCCTCCTGTACCTTCTCTCCATCACCATTCCCCGCAGCTGCCTCCTCTCCCTCCTCCCACACACTAGGAGTCAGGTCCAGCTGCATGGTGATCTGCTCCATCTGCTGGGACACCCGGGCCTCCGGCTGTTTCTCCCAGCTCCCATACATCATGCCCTCAATGAATTTCACATCCCTGCTGTCAAACAACACACCCTTGGATGGTTCCCACAGCAGCCATCCCTTGCTCTCAGCAGCCAGCCCCAAATGCACACACCAGATTGCACTCACCCCCAACTTACTGCGGTAGGTCTTGGGGACGTGGGCGACTGCCATGCAACCGAACACCCTCAGCATGTCCACCGACGGCTTCCTCCCAAGCCACCTCTCCAAAGGCACCCACGAGTCATCCCCAACCTTGGTGAGCACCCTGTTCCTAGCGACGGTGGCGTGCCGGACAGCATGAGGCCACATAGAATTGCTCAGCCCAGATTCTATGAGCAGCGCCCTAGCTGTCTCCAGAATGGTCCGGTTTGCCCGTTCTGCTACACCATTGGACTGTGGGGTGTAAGCCGTGGTCAGCTCCCTCTGGATGCCCTGCTTCTTGAGCCAGGCCGTCATTTCAGCTCCAAGAAACTCACCACCCCGGTCTGTCCTAATCCGCTTCACTACACACTCTGCCTGCTTCTCCACGAACGGCAGCCAATCGTCCCGTATCGTGGAGGCGGCGTGGTCCTTCTGCTTCAGCGGATACGCCCACATTAGCCTGCTCCAGTCATCCACAATTGTAAGAAAATACCGCTCCCCCTTGTGCCCTTGCACCGGCAGCGGCCCAACCAAGTCCATGTGGACCAGCTCCAAAGGCTTCTTGCTCCTGCCAGCCACACTATGGAAAGGGAAACGGGTGAACTTTGAAAGCAAACAGATTTCACAGTTGTCATCGGGTGGCTGTCCGTTCAGCTTCAAACCTTTGACGGCTCCATCCTTCTCCAGCTGCTTCAATAAGGGCATTGCCACATGCCCCAAGCGTCGGTGTGCCGTTGCCCAATCTGTCTCCCCAGATCTGGCCGACACTTTCACACCAACCCCTCCAACGGCGTTGCACTCCCCCTGGGATGCAGACCCCTCTCTAGCCTGCCCCCCACCGTGCCACGCCAACGCCGGCAGCTGCCACATGGATCTGTACACGTCCTTGCTCTCGTGCAGATCCCAAAGCACCCGATTGCCCAGCTGCCCCTTGTACGTGCGAGCCCCATCCGTGCTAGTGCTCACCCCAGCCTTGGCAAGCTTACGGAGGGAGATGAGGTTGGCCTTGAGGTCGGGAACGAGGAGAACGTCGTGCAGCACCACCGGCTTGCCATCCGCTCCCTTAAACGCAGCTCGTCCCGCACCAGCCACCTTCAGCGCGTGTCCAGAGGCGGAGCACACCTCGTTAATCGGTGCAGCGCGTACGTCATCCAGCAGGTCCTTGCGCGGCGTCATCGTCCAAGCAGCGCCCGTGTCCAACACCCAATAGTCCAGGGGGTGCAGCTCTGCTCCAACCTTGGCAAGGGCGTCTCTTGCTCCCCCTGCTCTCCAATATGGAAGAACTGGCCCGCGGTGCGCTCCTTCTTCTTCTCCGCACCAGCGTTGCTCTTCGGGTTGTTGTCGGACGAATCAGCGACCATGTTCGCGCCGTTTTTCTGGTTCCTCCTCTCCTCCGCGCGCCGCCATCCTGTTGACGATTCTGGGGGGTCCATCCATCGGGTTTCTTATAGCACAAAAACCAGGGGTGCCCCTCCTTCTCACAATACCAGCAACTCCCTTTCATTTTGCCACCAGCACCCGACTTGCCCCCACGTCCAGATTTCGCACCGCGACCCCAACCGGTACCTCCTTGTTGGTCGTTGGAGTCGTCGTCCTTTTTTGCACCGCGCCCAGCACCACCGAAGCCACGTCCTCTGCCACGTCGGTTCCCTTGCATCCCGTAGCCACTGCTGCCGTCGTCCCCACCCCTCAGTTGGCGGCGACGGAAGTCCTCCTCCAGAATCTTCGTCCGCACCCACTCGAGCGTCCACGAGCTCTGGTTCTGCGGCAGGCTCAATCCGCTCGTGAATTGAAGCCACGATTCCGGCAGCAGCGAAAGCATCTTCAGGCACTTGGTCTGCTCCGGGTAGGTGATTCCCGCAGTCGCCAACTTCGCATAGAGGTCGCGCATCTTGTCCAGAACTGGTTGCACCGGCTCTCCCTCGCTCAATCGCAACGCGGACAGCTCCCTCTCCATCATAAGCGTCGCGGCGACGGAGGTAGGAGCGTGCAGCTCCTTCAAACGGTCCACGCCTTTGGACCGCAATCAACCTCCGGCAGCAGGTGCATGACGTGGTGACGCTGGTTCAGCTCCAAACTCTGCGACATCAAGTAGTAGCCAGCCGATGCGCGCTCGTCCCAATCTTCCTGCAGCGCGGGGTCACTCGGTCTAGGCTCTTCCCCAATCATTAGTTTCAGCAATCCAATCTGACGGAAGTAAAGCTGCATTTTCCAGGCCCAATCATCATAGCCCTCACCATTGAACTTCTCGACGGTGAAATTCTTCAGCACCTCCTTGATCAGCGAGCTCTGGTTGGTTCGCGCTCCCCTTGGCGCCGAAACACCAGAATCTTGGCTGCCGCTACGATCTTGGGCTGAAGATTCACCAGCTCCCGCCGAGGTGTTGCCCGCCATAGCTACCTATAACGAGGATCACTATAACGCAGCTCTGATACCAGCTTGTTGGTGTAAGGGCCTAATAAACTCAAGCTATTAGGACTTAATCAAACTAAAACCTCTCCTCCGGGTCACCTCCAAGGGTCCCTGGGTGCCTGGTACAAGACCAGCCCCTATCCTCGGGTCCGAGTTTATAGAGAGAGGGATCAAGAAGGACTTAGTCAAAACAGCAAGAGTACCTTGAACGTCGCGCAGCGTGCCGTACAGACCGTCGATCGAATTAAGCTGAAAATTTTTCTATAAAGAGCTTTAAAATAAGCCAGGTTGTCTCGCGAAAAGTTCTGCCATTACGAAGTTATGGCTCGGATAGCGTTTGCCTAGCGTTAGAGTGCTAGCATACTAGCGTTGACTCGGGTAGCATTCCGCCAACGAACCGCGTAGAAACGAAATTCCAGCGAGGAAGGAATTCGCATGAATCAATTTGACTATATTCAGGTACAAACAGAGAAGGAATATATAGTTCTAGCTAGCAAGGACCTTGGGAATCAACCTGGGAACAACCAGGGATGATCCCAAATAATTCCAAGCAACAGAACCAACCTGGCTGGACAAAATAGCAGGTGGTAGGTTGGTAAACAACCTCTGGTTCTGTTTTTCCAACCTGGGAAAACAACAACCAGGTTCAGGTTCTAAAAACAGAACCTGTTTTGTCTTTGCCCAACCAGCCAAATGCTGGTTCCGCTGGTTTTCCCTGGCCCTGTAGCATGCAGATACAGACAAACAACATCCAACCTTCATCTAAATTGTACCCCTATAGTGCCTGCCCTGCTACACTATAGTCAACCAAGCAAAACAGTACAATTTCGAGTTGGATAGAACTGAATCTGCGCAATCAATTTAACCGAACCGCAAAGCTTCCATCTTGGGTTCCTTTGCGGGCTCGTCCTTTCTGCTTGCACTGTTCATAGCGCGTACAATGTTGTGCCGAAGCGCACATTGCGCGAGTACCTGCAAATGCATCAAGCGAAAATTGCGAAAGCAAACAAACACACGAACATTCCATTCACACCCAAATGCATTCGCACACGCATACTCGTACAAACAGACGGCAGGATGTCGTGCAATGTGCATTTGCACCCAACAACTCGAGCGTCCACAAGCTCTGGTTCTGCGGCAGGCTCAATCCGCTCGTGAATTGAAGCCACGATTCCGGCAGCAGCGAGAGCATCTTCAGGCACTTGGTCTGCTCCGGGTAGGTGATTCCCGCAATCGCCAATTTCGCGTAGAGATCACGCATCTTGTCCAGAACAGGTTGTACCGGCTCTCCCTCGCTCAAGCGCAACGCGGACAGCTCCCTCTCCATCATGAGCGTCGCGGCGACGGAGGTAGGAGCGTGCAGCTCCTTCAGCACGGTCCACGCGTTTGGTCCGCAATCAACCTCCGGCAGCAGGTGCATAATGTGGGGACGCTGGTTCAGCTCCAAACTCTGCGACATCAAATAGTAGCCAGCCGAGGCGCGCTCGTCCCAATCTTCCTGTTGGGTGCAAATTTACATTGCACGACATCCTGCCGTCTGTTTGTATGAGTATGTATGTGCGAATGCATTTGGGTGTGAATGGAATGTTCGTGTGTTTGTTTGCTTTCGCAATTTTTGCTTGATGCATTTGCAGGTACTCGCGCAATGTGCGCTTCGGCACAACATTGTACGCGCTATGAACAGTGCAAGCAGAAAGGACGAGCCCGCAAAGGAACCCAAGATGGAAGCTTTGCGGTTCTTTTAAATTCATTACGCAGATCCAGTTCTATCCAACTCGAAATTGTACTATTTTGTTTGGTTGACTAGCAGGGCAGGCACTATAGGGGTACAATTTGGGTGAAGGTTGGATGTTGTTTGTCTATATCTGCATGCTACAGGGCCAGGGGAAACCAGCGGAACCAGCATTTGGCTGGTTGGGCAAAGACAAACAGGTTCTGTTTTTAGAACCTGAACCTGGTTGTTGTTTTCCCAGGTTGGAAAAACAGAACCAGAGGTTGTTTACCAACCTACCACCTGCTATTTTGTCCAGCCAGGTTGGTTCTGTTGCTTGGAATTATTTGGGATCATCCCTGGTTGTTCCCAGGTTGATTCCCAAGGTCCTTGCTAGCTAGAACTATTTATTCCTTCTCTGTTTGTACCTGGATATAGTCAAATTGATTCATGCGAATTCCTTCCTCGCTGGAATTTCGTTTCTACGCGGTTCGTTGGCGGAATGCTACCCGAGTCAACGCTAGTACGCTAGCACTCTAATGCTAGGCAAACACCGTCCGAGCCATAACTTCGTAATGGCAGAACTTTTCGCGAGGCAACTTGGCTCATTTTAAAGCTCTTGGAGCAAGCTTCGATATAGCGAATTCTCAGCTTAATCCGATCGACGGTCTGCACGGCACGCTGCGCGACGTTCAAGGTACTCTTGCTGTTTTGACTAAGTCCTTCTTGATCCCTCTCTCTACAAACTCAGGCACCGAGGATAGGGGCTGGTCTTGTACCAGGCACCCAGGGACCCTTGGAGGTGACCCCGAGGAGAGGTTTTAAGTTTGATTAAGTCCTAATAGCTTGAGTTTATTAGGCCCTTACACCAACAAGCTGGTATCAGAGCTGTGTTATAGTGATCCTCGTTATAGTTAGCTATGGCGGGCAACACCTCGGCGGGAGCTGGTGAATCTTCAGCCCAAGATCGTAGCGGCAGCCAAGATTCTGATTTTCAGCGCCAAGGGGAGCGCGAACAAGCCAGGGCTCGCTGATCAAGGAGGTGCTGAAAAACTTCACCGTCGAGAAGTTCAATGGTGAGGGCTATGATGATTGGGCCTGGAAAATGCAATTATATTTCCGTCAGATCGGTTTGCTGAAACTAATAATTGGGGAGGAGCCTAGACCGAGTGACCCCACGCTGCAGGAAGATTGGGACGAGCGCTCCTCGGCTGGCTACTATTTGATGTCGCAGAGTTTGGAGCTGAACCAGCGTCACCACGTCATGCACCTGCTGCCGGAGGTTGAATGCGGTCCGAAGGCGTGGACTGTGTTGAAGGAGCAGCATGCCTCGACCTCCGTTGTCGCAACGTTGATGCTGGAGAGGGAGCTGTCCGCGTTGCGCTTGAGCGAGGGAGAGCCGGTGCAACCTGTTCTGGACAAGATGCGCGACCTCTACGCGAAGTTGGCGACCGCGGGAATCACCTACCCGGAGCAGACCAAGTGCTTGAAGATGCTCTCGCTGCTGCCAGAATCGTGGCTTCAATTTACGAGCGGATTGAGCCTGCCGCAGAACCAGAGCTTGTGGACGCTCGAGTGGGTGCGGACGAAGATTCTGGAGGAGGACTTCCGTCGCCGCCAACTGAGGGGTGGAGACGACGGCAGCAGCGGCTACGGGATGCAAGGGAGCCGACGTGGCAGAGGACGTGGCTTTGGTGGTGCTGGACGTGGTGCAAAGAAAGACGACGACTCCAACGACCAACAAGGAGGTACCGGTTGGGGTCGCGGTGCGAAATCTGGACGTGGGGGCAAGTCGGGTGCTGGTGGCAAAATGAAAGGGAGTTGCTGGTATTGTGAGAAGGAGGGGCACCCCTGGTTTTTGTGCTATAAGAAACCCGATGGATGGACCCCCCAGAATCGTCAACAGGATGGCGGCGCGCGGAGGAACCAGAAAAACGGCGCGAACATGGTCGCTGATTCGTCCGACAACAACCCGAAGAGCAACGCTGGTGCGGAGAAGAAGAAGGAGCGCACCGCGGGCCAGTTCTTCCATATTGGAGAGCAGGGGGAGCAAGGAGACGCCTCTGCCAAGGTTGGAGCAGAGCTGCACCCCCTGGACTATTGGGTGTTGGACACGGGCGCTGCTTGGACAATGAACCGCGCAAAGACCTGCTGGACGACGTACGCGCTGCACCAATTAACGAGGTGTGCTCCGCCTCTGGACACGCGCTGAAGGTGGCTGGTGCGGGACGAGCTGCGTTTAAGGGAGCGGATGGCAAGCCGGTGGTGCTGCACGACGTTCTCCTCGTTCCCGACCTCAAGGCCAACCTCATCTCCCTCCGTAAGCTTGCCAAGGCTGGGGTGAGCACTAGCACGGATGGGGCTCGCACGTACAAGGGGCAGCTGGGCAATCGGGTGCTTTGGGATCTGCACGAGAGCAAGGACGTGTACAGATCCATGTGGCAGCTGCCGGCGTTGGCGTGGCACGGTGGGGGGCAGGCTAGAGAGGGGTCTGCATCCCAGGGGGAGTGCAACGCCGTTGGAGGGGTTGGCGTGAAAGTGTCGGCCAGATCTGGGGAGACGGCACACCGACGCTTGGGGCATGTGGCAATGCCCTTATTGAAGCAGCTGGAGAAGGATGGAGGTGTCAAGGGTTTGAAGCTGAACGGACAGCCACCCGATGACAACTGTGAAATCTGTTTGCTTTCAAAGTTCACCCGTTTCCCTTTCCATAGTGTGGCTGGCAGGAGCAAGAAGCCTTTGGAGCTGGTCCACATGGACTTGGTGGGGCCGCTGCCGGTGCAAGGGCACAAGGGGGAGCGGTATTTTCTTACAATTGTGGATGACTGGAGCAGGCTGATGTGGGCGTATCCGCTGAAGCAGAAGGACCACGCCGCCTCCACGATACGGGACGATTGGCTGCCGTTCGTGGAGAAGCAGGCGGAGTGTGTAGTGAAGCGGATTAGGACAGACCGGGGTGGTGAGTTCCTTGGAGCTGAAATGACGGCCTGGCTCAAGAAGCAGGGCATCCAGAGAGAGCTGACCACGGCTTACACCCCACAGTCCAACGGTGTAGCAGAACGGGCAAACCGGACCATTCTGGAGACAGCTAGGGCTCTGCTCATAGAATCTGGGCTGAGCAATTCGATGTGGCCTCATGCTGTCCGGCACGCTACCGTCGCTAGGAACAGGGTGCTCACCAAGGTTGGGGATGACTCGTGGGTGCCGTTGGAGAGGTGGCTTGGGAGGAAGCCGCCGGTGGACATGCTGAGGGTGTTCGGTTGCATGGCAGTCGCCCACGTCCCCAAGACCTACCGCAGTAAGTTGGGGGCGAGTGCAATCTAGTGTGTGCATTTGGGGCTGGCTGCTGAGAGCAAGGGATGGCTGTTGTGGGAACCATCCAAGGGTGTGTTGTTTGACAGCAGGGATGTGAAATTCATTGAGGGCATGATGTATGAGAGCTGGGAGAAACAGCCGGAGGCCCGGGTGTCCCAGCAGATGGAGCATATCACCATGCAGCTGGACCTGACTCCTAGTATGTGGGAGGAGGGAGAGGAGGCAGCTGCGGGAAATGGTGATGGAGAGAAGGTACAGGAGGCACCTGCTGGTGGAGAAAATGGTGTGGAAACTGGCGGCAGCACTAGTGAAGCTGCTGGATCCAAGGGAGGAGAGCAGCAGCAGGGGAAAACTAAGAAGCCGAAGGGTGTCGTTATGAAGGGATGGGAGACACCCGTCTCCAGGCCAGGACGTACCCGTATGGCTACTAAGAAGCTGACTGCAGGAACTGATGCAGCAGAGCAGCAGCTAGGGACCGAAGAGGCAATGCTGATTCTACCTCATGGCTATGACCCGGATGAGGAGGACGAGCCTGCGTACTGCTTTCTTGCCCCTGCACCAGAGGAACCAGCTAGCATGGAGGAGGCACTAGCTGGACCAGATAGGGACAAGTGGCTGGCTTCTAGGAATGCTGAGTACCAGAGCCTGCTAGAAAATGGGACATGGGATCTGGTGGTGCTGCCTGATGGGAAGAAAGCGATACAATGCAAGTGGGTGCTGAGGATCAAGACCGATGACAAGGGGCAGGTCACCATCTACAAGAGTAGGCTGGTGGCGAAGGGGTTTATGCAGAAGGAGAAGCAGGACTTCAACGAGATCTTTGCTCCCACTGCCAAACCCCCTACCCTCCGTGTCTTGTTGGCAGATGCAGCCGTTAGTGGGAAATTCATCATTCAGATGGATATTTCAACGGCATTCCTGAATGGGATTTTAGAGGAGGATGTGTACATGACGCAGCCGCCTGGGTATGAGGATGGTACGGGCAGGGTGTGCAAGCTCAACAAGTCCATCTACGGCTTGAAGCAGGCGCCACGCTGTTGGTACCAGAAGTTGGCAGCTGTTTTAGAGGAGATGGGATTCAGGACCAGCAGCTGTGATGAGAGCCTCTTTCTCAAGGGCGAGGGGGAGAAGCTGGTGCTGTTTCTGGTCTACGTGGACGACATTCTTCTTTTCAGCAGCAGCATGAAGGAGATCCAGAAAGTGCAGCAGCAACTGATGGAAAACTTCAAGTGCAAGAACCTTGGGGAGGTAAAGTACTACCTCGGGATGCACGTGGAGCAAGTGCAATCTGGTGTGTGCATTTGGGGCTGGCTGCTGAGAGCAAGGGATGGCTGCTGTGGGAACCATCCAAGGGTGTGTTGTTTGACAGCAGGGATGTGAAATTCATTGAGGGCATGATGTATGGGAGCTGGAAGAAACAGCCGGAGGCCCGGGTGTCCCAGCAGATGGAGCAGATCACCATGCAGCTGGACCTGACTCCTAGTGTGTCAGAGGAGGGAGAGGAGGCAGCTGCGGGGAATGGTGATGGAGAGAAGGTACAGGAGGCATCTGCTGGTGGAGAAAATGGTGTGGAAACTGGCGGCAGCACTAGTGGAGCTGCTGGATCCGAGGGAGGAGAGCAGCAGCAGAAGAACTAAGAAGCCGAAGGGTATCGTTATGAGGGGATGGGAGACACCCGTCTCCAGGCCAGGACGTACCCGTATGGCTACTAAGAAGCTGACTGCAGGATCAGGTGTAGCGGAGCAGCAGCTTGGGACCGAGGAGGCAATGCTGATTCTACCTCATGGCTATGACCCGGATGAGGAGGACGAGCCTGCGTACTGTTTTCTTGCCCTTGCACCAGAGGAACCAGCTAGCATGGAGGAGGCACTAGCTGGACCAGATAGGGACAAGTGGCTGGCTTCTAGGGATGCTGAGTACCAGAGCCTGCTAGAAAATGGGACATGGAATCTGGAGGTGCTGCCTCATGCGAGAAAGCGATACAATGCAAGTGGGTGCTGAGGATCAAGACCGATGACAAGGGGCAGGTCACCATCTACAAGAGTAGGCTGGTGGCGAAGGGGTTTATGCAGAAGGAGAAGCAGGACTTCAACGAGATCTTTGCTCCCACTGTCAAACCCCCTACCCTCCGTGTCTTGTTGGCAGATGCAGCCGTTAGTGGGAAATTCATCATGTTGGTGTAAGGGCCTAATAAACTCAAGCTATTAGGACTTAATCAAACTTAAAACCTCTCCTCGGGGTCACCTCCAAGGGTCCCTGGGTGCCTGGTACAAGACCAGCCCCTATCCTCGGGTCCGAGTTTGTAGAGAGAGGGATCAAGAAGGACTTAGTCAAAACAGCAAGAGCACCTTGAACGTCGCGCAGCGTGCCGTGCAGACCGTCGATCGGATTAAGCTGAGAATTCGCTATATTGAAGCTCGCTCCAAGAGCTTTAAAATGAGCCAAGTTGCCTCGCGAAAAGTTCTGCCATTACTAAGTTATGGCTCGGACAGCGTTTGCCTAGCGTTGGAGTGCTAGCATACTAGCGTTGACTCGGGTAGCATTCCGCCGTCGAATAGCGCAGAAACGAAATTCCAGCGAGGAAGGAATTCGCTTGAATCAATTTGACTATATTCAGGTACAAACAGAGAAGGATTAAATAGTTCTAGCTAGCAAGGACCTTGGGAATCAACCTGGGAACAACCAGGGATGATCCCAAATAATTCCAAGCAACAGAACCAACCTGGCTGGACAAAATAGCAGGTGGTAGGTTGGTAAACAACCTCTGGTTCTGTTTTTCCAACCTGGGAAAACAACAACCAGGTTCAGGTTCTAAAAACAGAACCTGTTTTGTCTTTGCCCAACCAGCCAAATGCTGGTTCCGCTGGTTTCCCCTGGCCTTGTAGCATGCAGATACAGACAAACAACATCCAACCTTCACCTAAATTGTACCCCTATAGTGCCTTCCCTGCTACACTATAGTTAACCAAACAAAACAGTACAATTCCGAGTTGGATAGAACTGAATCTGCGCAATCAACTCAACCGAACTGCAAAGCTTCCATCTTGGGTTCCTTTGCGAGCTCGTCCTTCCTGCTTGCACTGTTCATAGCGCATACAATGTTGTGCCAAAGCGCACATTGCGCGAGTACCTGCACATGCATCAAGCGAAAAAATGCGAAAGCAAACAAACACACGAACACACCATTCACACGCAAATGCATTCGCACACGCATACTCGTACAAACAGACGGCAGGATGTCGTGCAATGTGCATTTGCACCCAACACACTCCCCCTCAGCCTGCCGGCTGCATCCCCGTCATTCCATGCTAGTTCATGCTCATTCCACTCATGCGCACACAACGCCAATGAGGCTCATCCGCAAGCCTCTTGGTGAGAAAGTCTGCTGGCTGCTGGTGAGTCTTGATGTAGATCGGATGCACCGTCCCCCTCTTCACCTCCTTACGCAGCCAGTGCCACTTGATACGCATGTGCTTGTTCAGCCCATGAAGCACAGCGTTTCTGGCCATCCCAAGAGCCCCCTTGCTATCACAAAACAGCGGCGTAGCAACTTTCTGCTCCTGGCCAATCTCCTCTAACAGCCTCCTCAGCCAAATCACCTCCTTCACCCCATGGAACATCGCCATGTACTCTGATTCTACGGAAGAGAGTGCCGTCTCCGTCTGCTTCTTGGACCTCCAACTAACAGGTCCTCCCCCAACTACGCAGATGTATCCTCCCACAGATGAGGAATCCTCCTTCTCAGAAGCCCACGTAGCATCGGTAAAGCAAGTGAGAAATAGCTTGCCTTCTCCAAGCCTCTCCCCCTTCTCTTTCAGCACCTCCACCCCTTTCTGCTTCACCTGTGCAGATGCGGAGTATTGAACTCCAATGCTTGGGTGAGAGTTCAGGTACTTCACCACACGCTCAGCTGCATCCACCTGCTCCTCTGATGGATTCTGCACCACCCTAGCCAGCTGCCCAACCGAGAAAGAGATGTCGGGCCTCGTGTGAACTGCTGCGTACAAGAGGCTGCCCACCAAGGACTGAAATTGCTGCTGCTCTTCAGCTTCAACCCCTTCATCCTCTGCAGCCTTCACAAGCTTGAATTCTGCTGGCAGGGGAGTTGCAACCTTGCGCTCATTCTCAATCCCATACTTCTCCCCCAGCTCCTTGATGAACTTCTCCTGGTGCAGCTTCAACCACCTGTGATCTGGATCCCTCTCCACGTGCATCCCGAGGTAGTACTTTACCTCCCCAAGGTTCTTGCACTTGAAGTTTTCCATCAGTTGCTGCTGCACTTTCTGGATCTCCTTCATGCTGCTGCTGAAGAGAAGAATGTCGTCCACATAGACCAGAAACAGCACCAGCTTCTCCCCCTCGCCCTTGAGAAAGAGGCTCTCATCACAGCTGCTGGTCCTGAATCCCATCTCCTCTAAAACAGCTGCCAACTTCTGGTACCAGCAGCGTGGCGCCTGCTTCAAGCCGTAGATGGACTTGTTGAGCTTGCACACCCTGCCCGTACCATCCTCATACCCAGGCGGCTGCGTCATGTACACATCCTCCTCTAAAATCCCATTCAGGAATGCCGTTGAAATATCCATCTGAATGATGAATTTCCCACTAACAGCTGCATCTGCCAACAAGACACGGAGGGTAGGGGGTTTGGCAGTGGGAGCAAAGATCTCGTTGAAGTCCTGCTTCTCCTTCTGCATAAACCCCTTCGCCACCAGCCTACTCTTGTAGATGGTGACCTGCCCCTTGTCATCGGTCTTGATCCTCAGCACCCACTTGCATTGTATCGCTTTCTTCCCATCAGGCAGCACCACCAGATCCCATGTCCTATTCTCCAGCAGACTCTGGTACTCAGCATCCCTAGAAGCCAGCCACTTGTCCCTATCTGGTCCAGCTAATGCTCTCTCCATGCTAGCTGGTTCCTCTGGTGCAGGGGCAAGAAAACAGTACGCAGGCTCATCCTCCTCATCCGGGTCATAGCCATGAGGTAGAATCAGCAATGCCTCTTCGGTCCCTAGCTGCTGCTCTGCTGCATCAGTTCCTGCAGTCAGCTTCTTAGTAGCCATACGGGTACGTCCTGGCCTGGAGACGGGTGTCTCCCATCCCTTCATAACGACACCCTTCGGCTTCTTAGTTTTTCCCTGCTGCTTCTCTCCTCCCTCGGGTCCAGCAGCTCCACTAGTGCTGCCGCCAGTTTCCACACCATTTTCTCCACCAGCAGATGCCTCCTGTACCTTCTCTCCATCACCATTTCCAGCAGCTGCCTCCTCTCCCTCCTCCCACACACTAGGAGTCAGGTCCAGCTGCATGGTGATCTGCTCCATCTGCTGGGACACCCTTGCCTCCGGCTGTTTCTCCCAGCTCCCATACATCATGCCCTCAATGAATTTCACATCCCTGCTGTCAAACAACACACCCTTGGATGGTTCCCACAGCAGCCATCCTTTGCTCTCAGCAGCCAGCCCCAAATGCACACACCAGATTGCACTCGCCCCCAACTTACTGCGGTAGGTCTTGGGGACGTGGGCGACTGCCATGCAACCGAACACCCTCAGCATGTCCACCGGCGGCTTCCTCCCAAGCCACCTCTCCAACGGCACCCACGAGTCATCCCCAACCTTGGTGAGCACCCTGTTCCTAGCGACAGTGGCGTGCCGGACAGCATGAGGCCACATAGAATTGCTCAGCCCAGATTCTATGAGCAGCGCCCTAGCTGTCTCCAGAATGGTCCGGTTTGCCCGTTCTGCTACACCATTGGACTGTGGGGTATAAGCCGTGGTCAGCTCTCTCTGGATGCCCTGCTTCTTGAGCCAGGCCGTCATTTCAGCTCCAAGGAACTCACCACCCCGGTCTGTCCTAATCCGCTTCACTACACACTCCGCCTGCTTCTCCACGAATGGCAGCCAATCGTCCCGTATCGTGGAGGCGGCGTGGTCCTTCTGCTTCAGCGGATACGCCCACATCAGCCTGCTCCAGTCATCCACAATTGTAAGAAAATACCGCTCCCCCTTGTGCCCTTGCACCGGCAGCGGCCCCACCAAGTCCATGTGGACCAGCTCCAAAGGCTTCTTGCTCCTGCCAGCCACACTATGGAAAGGGAAACGGGTGAACTTTGAAAGCAAACAGATTTCACAGTTGTCATCGGGTGGCTGTCCGTTCAGCTTCAGACCCTTAACGGCTCCATCCTTCTCCAGCTGCTTCAGCAAAGGCATTGCCACATGCCCTAAGCGCCGGTGTGCCGTTGCCCAATCTGTCTCCCCAGATCTGGCCGACACTTTCACACCAACCCCTCCAACGGCATTGCACTCCCCCTGGGATGCAGACCCCTCTCCAGCCTGCCCCCCACCATGCCACGCCAGGGCCGGCAGCTGCCACATAGATCTGTACACGTCCTTGCTCTCGTGCAGATCCCAAAGCACCCGATTGCCCAGCTTCCCCTTATAAGTGCGTGCCCCATCCGTGTTGGTGTTCACCCCAGCCTTGCCAAGCTTACGGAGGGAGATAAGGTTGGCCTTCAGGTCGGGGACGAAGAGAACGTCGTGCAGCACCACCGGCTTGCCATCCGCTCCCTTAAACGCAGCTCGTCCCGCACCAGCCACCTTCAACATGTGTCCAGAGGCGGAGCACACTTCATTGATCGGTGCAGCTCGTACTTCGTCCAGCAGGTCCTTGCGCGGCGTCATCGTCCAAGCAGCGCCTGTGTCCAACACCCAATAGTCTAGGGGGTGCAGCTCTGCTCCAACTTTGGCAGAGGCGTCTCCTTGCTCCCCCTTGTCTCCTACATGGAAGAATTGGCCCGCGGTGCGCTCCTTCTTCTTCTCCGCACCGCCGTTGCCCTTCGGGTTGTTGTCGGACGAATCAGCGACCATGTTGGCGCCGTTTTTCTGGTTCCTCCGCGCGCCGCCATCCTGGTGACGATTCTGGGGGGTCCATCCATCGGGTTTCTTATAGCACAAAAACCAGGGGTGCCCTTCCTTCTCACAATACCAGCAACTCCCTTTCATTTTGCCACCAGCACCCGACTTGCCCCCACGTCCAGATTTCGCACCGCGACCCCAACCGGTACCTCCTTGTTGGTCGTTGGAGTCGTCGTCTTTCTTTGCACCGCGTCCAGCACCACCGAAGCCACGTCCTCTGCCACGTCGGCTCCCTTGCATCCCGTAGCCGCTGCTGCCGTCGTCTCCACCCCTCAGTTGGCGGCGACGGAAGTCCTCCTCCAGAATCTTCGTCCGCACCCACTCGAGCGTCCACAAGCTCTGGTTCTGCGGCAGGCTCAATCCGCTCGTAAATTGAAGCCACGATTCTGGCAGCAGCGAGAGCATCTTCAAGCACTTGGTCTGCTCCGGGTAGGTGATTCCCGCGGTCGCCAACTTCGCGTAGAGGTCGCGCATCTTGTCCAGGACTGGTTGCACCGGCTCTCCCTCGCTCAGGCGCAACGCGGACAGCTCCCTCTCCAGCATCAACGTTGCGACAACGGAGGTCGGGGCGTGCAGCTCCTTCAACACGGTCCACGCCTTCGGACCGCATTCAACCTCCGGCAGCAGGTGCATGACGTGGTGACGCTGGTTCAGCTCCAAACTCTGCGACATCAAATAGTAGCCAGCCGAGGAGCGCTCGTCCCAATCTTCCTGCAGCGTGGGGTCACTCGGTCTAGGCTCCTCCCCAATCATTAGTTTCAGCAAACCGATCTGACGGAAATATAATTGCATTTTCCAGGCCCAATCATCATAGCCCTCACCATTGAACTTCTCGACGGTGAAATTCTTCAGCACCTCCTTGACAAGCGAGCCCTGGTTTGTTCGCGCTCCCCTTGGCGCTGAAAGACCAGAATCTTGGCTGCCGCTACGATCTTGGGCTGAAGATTCACCAGCTCCCGCCGAGGTGTTGCCCGCCATAGCTACCTATAACGAGGATCACTATAACGCAGCTCTGATACCAGCTTGTTGGTGTAAGGGCCTAATAAACTCAAGCTATTAGGACTTAATCAAACTTAAAACCTCTCCTCGGGGTCACCTCCAAGGGTCCCTGGGTGCCTGGTACAAGACCAGCCCCTATCCTCGGGTCCGAGTTTGTAGAGAGAGGAATCAAGAAGGACTTAGTCAAAACAGCAAGAGCACCTTGAACGTCGCGCAGCGTGCCGTGCAGACCGTCAATCGGATTAAGCTGAGAATTCGCTATATCGAAGCTCGCTCCAAGAGCTTTAAAATGAGCCAAGTTGCCTCGCGAAAAGTTCTGCCATTACTAAGTTATGGCTCGGACAGCGTTTGCCTAGCGTTGGAGTGCTAGCATACTAGCGTTGACCGGGTGGTAGCTTTCCGCCGTCGAATAGCGCAGAAACGAAATTCCAGCGAGGAAGGAATTCGCTTGAATCAATTTGACTATATTCAGGTACAAACAGAGAAGGATTAAATAGTTCTAGCTAGCAAGGACCTTGGGAATCAACCTGGGAACAACCAGGGATGATCCCAAATAATTCCAAGCAACAGAACCAACCTGGCTGGACAAAATAGCAGGTGGTAGGTTGGTAAACAACCTCTGGTTCTGTTTTTCCAACCTGGAAAAACAACAACCAGGTTCAGGTTCTAAAAACAGAACCTGTTTTGTCTTTGCCCAACCAGCCAAATGCTGGTTCCGCTGGTTTCCCCTGGCCGTAGCATGCAGATACAGACAAACAACATCCAACCTTCACCTAAATTGTACCCCTATAGTGCCTTCCCTGCTACACTATAGTTAACCAAACAAAACAGTACAATTCCGAGTTGGATAGAACTGAATCTGCGCAATCAACTCAACCGAACTGCAAAGCTTCCATCTTGGGTTCCTTTGCGAGCTCGTCCTTCCTGCTTGCACTGTTCATAGCGCATACAATGTTGTGCCAAAGCGCACATTGCGCGAGTACCTGCAAATGCATCAAGCGAAAAAATGCGAAAGCAAACAAACACACGAACACACCATTCACACGCAAATGCATTCGCACACGCATACTCGTACAAACAGACGGCAGGATGTCGTGCAATGTGCATTTGCACCCAACAGACAGAGTCAGCCGTGAAAACATATAACAATAACAAAAACATAGCAAAAACATATCATATTTGTGAAGTTCTAACTATTATCTTTTTCCAACAACGTTTCGTGTGATGTCGATTTTTCTGTCCAGAAAGTAGTTGACGATTTTGAGGTATTCTGGCCTCCCAATGTTCCTGGACTCCGTCCTTGATCCTAACAAGCGAAGGCAAGTGCAAACACTTAAAGCAAAATATGCAGACGTAACGCAGTGCGCGCGAGCTAGCTATTGCGATGCTGGCAGCGGGTTCGGGCTAGTCCCGAAGCGTAGGCCGACTCGGCCGGGCCAGCGATCCATGGTTTGGCAAATGCAGCGCGCGAAGGTGGCGAAGGCTACGTTAGTCGTAACACGCGAAGAACGGTTGGTCTTGTACGTCATCTTGAGCAGTGCATTAAGAAAATGTCGAAAAGTATCCTTACAACACCCCCTCCCCCCCCTCCCCTCAAGAACTCCTCTGCTACGCGAGTGCGTGTACGTATTGGAATGCTTGGCTTCGCACGTACACTTGCAGAGCATGGTGGTTTTCAATGTTGGCCAGGGGCACCCATCTGTCCTCTATGGGGGTGCGGTCCTTCCAGCAAACGAGGAACTAAATCATCCGAATTCCCATGGGGTGGCAATTCTGATGACTCATAATTTTTCAAGGTCGATGATCGGCTCCGTGTTGGTGAAAGGGCCAAATAAACTCAAGCTATTAAGACATAATCAAACTTAAAACCTCTTCTCAAGTCACCTCTAAGGGTCCTTGGGTGTCTGGTACAATACCAGCCCCTATTCTCGGCTCCGAGTTTGTAAAGAGAGGAGTCACGAATGACTTAGCCAAAATAGCGAGAGTACCTTGAACGTCGCGCAGCATGCCGTGCAGACCATCGATCGGATTAAGCTGAGAATTCGCTATATCGAAGCTCTCTCCAAGAGCTTTAAAATAAGTCCCCCGTAAAAAGTTCTGCCATTACAAAGTTATGGCTTGGACAGCGTTTTGCCTATTGTTGAAGTGCTACCATACTAGCATGGACTCGGTGGCATTCCACCTTCGAACAGCATAGAAACAAAATTCCAGCAAGGAAGGAATCCGCTTGAATCAATTTGACTATATCCAGGTACAAACAGAGAAGGAATAAATAGTTCTAGCTAGCAAGGACCTTGAGAATCAACCTGGACACAACCAGGGATGATCTCAAATAATTCCAAGCAATAGAACCAACCTGGCTGGACAAAATAGCAGGTGGTAGGTTGGTAAACAACCTCTGGTCACGAAATAGCAAAATAGAAAAAATAGAGGTGGTTATTTTTGTTGGGGTAAGGGCCTAATAAACTCAAGCTATTAGGACTTAATCAAACTTAAAACCTCTCCTCGGGGTCACCTCCAAGGGTCCCTGGGTGCCTGGCACAAGACCAGCCCCTATCCTCGGGTCCGAGTTTGTAGAGAGAGGGATCAAGAAGGACTTAGTCAAAACAGCAAGAGTACCTTGAACGTCGCGCAGCGTGCCGTGCAGACCGTCGGTCGGATTAAGCTGAGAATTCGCTATATCGAAGCTCGCTCCAAGAGCTTTAAAATGAGCCAAGTTGCCTCGCGAAAAGTTCTGCCATTACTAAGTTCTGGCTCGGACAGCGTTTGCCTAGCGTTGGAGTGCTAGCATACTAGCGTTGACTCGGGTAGCATTACGCCGTCGAACAGCGCAGAAACGAAATTCCAGCGAGGAAGGAATTCGCTTGAATCATTTTACTATATTTCAGGTACAAACAGAGAAGGATTAAATAGTTCTAGCTAGCAAGGACCTTGGGAATCAACCTGGGAACAACCAGGGATGATCCTAAATAATTCCAAGCAACAGAACCAACCTGGCTGAACAAAATAGCAGGTGGTAGGTTGGTAAACAACCTCTGGTTCTGTTTTTCCAACCTGGGAAAACAACAACCAGGTTCAGGTTCTAAAAACAGAACCTGTTTTGTCTTTGCCCAACCAGCCAAATGCTGGTTCCGCTGGTTTCCCTGGCCTTGTAGCATGCAGATACAGACAAACAACATCCAACCTTCACCTAAATTGTACCCCTATAGTGCCTTCCCTGCTACACTATAGTTAACCAAACAAAACAGTACAATTTCGAGTTGGATAGAACTGAATCTGCGCAATCAACTCAACCGAACTGCAAAGCTTCTATCTTGGGTTCCTTTGTGAGCTCGTCCTTTCTGCTTGCACTGTTCATAGCGCGTACAATGTTGTGCCGAAGCGCACATTGCGCGAGTACCTGCAAATGCATCAAGCGAAAAATGCGAAAGCAAACAAACACACGAACACACCATTCACACGCAAATGCATTCGCACGCGCATACTCGTACAAACAGACGGCAGGATGTCGTGAATTTGCACCCAACAATTTTTGTCTGGTGGTTACCGCTGTTTTGTGATAGAAAGGGGGCTCTGGGATGGCCAGGAACGCTGTGTTTCATGGGCTGAACAAGCACATGCGTATCAAGTGGCACTGGCTGCGTAAGGAGGTGAAGAGGGGGACGGTGAATCCGATCTACATCAAGACTCACCAGCAGCCAGCAGACTTTCTTTCCTCACCAAGAGGCTTGCGGAAGAGCCTTATTGGCGTTGTGTGCGCATGAGTGGAATGAGCATGAACTAGCATGGAATCAGGGATGCAGCCGGCAGGCTGAGGGGGAGTGTGTTGGGTGCAAATTCACATTGCACGACATCCTGCCGTCTGTTTGTACGAGTATGAACAAACAAACACAGGATCATTCCATTCACACCCAAAGCATTCACACTCGTACAAACAGACGGCAGGATGTCATGCAAAATGAATTTGCATCCAACACTCTGATGCAGGACGAGTCATTGATGGTGGACGATGGCGTCGCAGTTTGTTTGTGGTGGCGTTATATAGGCGGAGTAAGCTGACGTGGAACGACGACGGGCTGATGTACCAGTCAGCCGGTAGGAAGAGATGGGCGATAACAGTGTTATCATCTGGCTGATCTGGAACGTGCCACAGTAACGCATGTGAAGTTTTGGTACGATGGGCAGGCGTAAGTTCTGCGTGTCGAACAGTACGTAGTCTCCTGACTGGTACGTCATACGGCGGTGGTGGCGGTCGAAGTTCTTTTTGGCGATGACGGTGGTTCTGGTATTGTGTCTGCTGCGCGCATTCGGCAGGTTGCAAAATTTCAGCGAATTGTTGTGCGTGTGGCGTTGGTTTGTCCGGACTCAGTGTTATGCGCACTATGGGATTCTGCCCGTAGTTCAAGTAAAACGGTGACTGCTGTGTCGTCGCCCATATGGCGTTGTTGTAGGCGAACTCGATCAGCGGCAACTACTGCTCCCAGGTTGTCGGGTCGTCGCACGTGGCACGAATCAACTGCTCCATCGTCTGATTCGTCCGCTCTGTCTGGCCGTCGGTTCTGGGTAGTACGACAAAGTAAATTGTAGCCAGGTTCCGAAATGCTCCCAGAGGTTCTTCCAAAAATTGCTTGTGAACTTTGTAGCACGGTCGCTGATAATTTCAGCTGGTATTCCATGCAGGCGAACGATTGACGCGATGAACATGTGAGCAGATTCTTCGGCTGAGATTGATTTTCTGCACGCAGCGAAGTGGTGCGGGTGAGGGCGTCGGCGATATTTGATGCTCCTTTCCAGTACGTGGCGATATAGCGAAAATTGAACTTCAGATATTCCAACCACTGTATCTGTCGCGGATTGGGATTCGGTTGGCCGAATAGGTACTGTAGCGAGCGGTGATCTGTCCGTACTGGCACGTCGGCTCCTGTAACGTAGCACCGCCACGCTTTGAACGCGTGCACGGGCGCCAACATTTCGCGGTCGTGTATCGGGTAGTTGCGCTCGGGCGGGGTGTGAAGCTTGCGGGACTCATACACGTGCTGGAGGCCGTTCTCAAAGTCTTGCAACAGTACTGCTCCCACAGCAATGTCGCTTGCATCGGTGACGAGCTCGAACGGACGGTTTGCATGAGCGATATGAAGCACGCGCAGTAAGCACAAAATCTTTTTGCGGGCCGAGTAGGCAGGTTGCTCTTCTCTCCCCCCACCCAAATACTCAACCCCCTTCCTCAGCGTCGGTCAACGGGGCAGTCAACTTCATCTTGTCGGGGACGGACCGTCGCACATAGTTAACAAATCCCAAGAAACTCTGCAGCTCGGTCAAGTTGTGTCGGCGCAAGCCAGGCTTGAATGGTCGCGATTTTCTTCGGGTCTATTCCATAGCGTCAGCTAAAATCAACGTGCCCTAAAAACTTCAGTTTGTCCTATAGTTACTCGGATTTAGAGGCTTTGGTCAGCACGCGGTTCTCACTCAGTATTAAAAAAAAAAACTTCGATATTCCGTAAATATTGTCTTCTGTCGGGGCCGCAGATTAGTATAGCGTCTAAGTAGACGATTATGCACTTATCTAACAGTGGGTAGAAAACTCATGTCATTTGAAAGCTGGCGGAGGCGTTGGTCGGTCCGAGTGTCATAACGGTGTATTCGAATGAACTGTAGCGGGTGCGGAAGGCAGTTTTTGGGCAGTCGGGTGGGTTGACGTGGATCTAATGGTAACCTCCTCGAAGGTCGACTTTCGAGAAGACACGGGCTGTGCGGAGTTGATCGATGAGTTCGTTAGCTCGCGACATGGGTTAAAAGGATTTGATCGTAACCCTATTCGGTGCGCGCCAATCTATGCACATGCGAAATGCCCACGTCCTTTATGGGTGTTAACAATGTCAGTGCTGCAAAAGGTGACAAACTTGGGCGAATCATTTTTTTCTCGAACAACTAATCCAACTGCTTCCGCAGTTCGTGCAGTTCGGGCTGGGTCAGTCGGAACTGTCGTTGTACTGTCGGCTTTGCCCCTAGTTCTAACTCTATGCTATGGTCTGTTGGGTGCAAATGCACATTGCACGACATCCTGCCGTCTGTTTGTACGAGTATGCGTGTGCGAATGCATTTGGGTGTAAATGGAATGTTCGTATATTTGTTTGTTTTTGCAATTTTTGCTTGATGCATTTGCAGGTACTCGCGCAATGTGCGCTTCGGCACAACATTGTATGCGCTATGAACAGTGCAAGCAGAAAGGACGAGCCCGCAAAGGAACCCAAGATGGAAGCTTTGCGGTTCGGTTAAATTGATTGTGGCAGATCCAATTCTATCCAACTCGACATTTACTATTTTGCTTGGTTGACTATAGTGTAGCAGGGCAGGCACTATAGGGGTACAATTTAGTGAAGGTTGGATGTTGTTTGTCTATATCTGCATGCTACAGGGCCAGGGGAAACCAGCGGAACCAGCATTTGGCTGGTTGGACAAAGACAAAACAGGTTCTGTTTTTAAAACCTGAACCTGGTTGTTGTTTTCCCAGGTTGGAAAAACAGAACCAGAGGTTGTTTACCAACCTACCACCTGCTATTTTGTCCAGCCAGGTTGGTTCTGTTGCTTGGAATTATTTGGGATCATCCCTGGTTGTTCCCAGGTTGATTCCCAAGGTCCTTGCTAGCTAGAACTATTTATTCCTTCTCTCGCTTGTACCTGAATATAGTCAATTGATTCAAGCGAATTCCTTCCTCGCTAGAGTTTCGTTTCTGCGCTATTCGACGGCGGAATGCTACCAGAGTCAACGCTAGTAATCTAGCACTCCAACGCTAGGCAAACGCTGTCCGAGCCAGAACTTAGTAATGGCAGAACTTTTCGCGAGGCAACTTGGCTTATTTCACGAAAACTCTTGGAGCAAGCTTCGATATAGCACATTCTCAGCTTATCTGATCGACGGTCTGCACGGCACGCTGCACGACGTTCAAGGTACTCTTGTTATTTTGGCTAAGTCATTCTTGTTGGGTGAAATGCACATTGCACGACATCCTGCCGTCTGTTTTGTACGAGTATGCGTGTGCGAATGCATTTGGGTGTGAATGGAATGTTCGTGTGTTTGTTTGCTTTCGCAATTTTCGCTTGATGCATTTGCAGGTACTCGCGCAATGTGCGCTTCGGCACAACATTGTACGCGCTATGAACAGTGCACGCAGAAAGGACGAGCTCGCAAAGGAACCCAAGATGGAAGCTTTGCAGTTCGGTTGAGTTGATTGCGCAGATTCAGTTCTATCCAACTCGAAATTGTACTGTTTTTGTTTGGTTAACTATAGTGTAGCAGGGAAGGCACTATAGGGGTAAAATTTAGGTGAAGGTTGGATGTTGTTTGTTTGTATCTGCATGCTACAAGGCCAGGGGAAACCAGCGGAACCAGCATTTGGCTGGTTGGGCAAAGACAAAACAGGTTCTGTTTTTAGAACTTGAACCTGGTTGTTGTTTTCCCAGGTTGGAAAAACAGAACCAGAGGTTGTTTTACCAACCTACCACCTGCTATTTTGTCCAGCCAGGTTGGTTCTGTTGCTTGGAATTATTTGGGATCATCCCTGGTTGTTCCCAGGTTGATTCCCAAGGTCCTGCTGCTGACTAGAACTATTTAATCCTTCTCTGTTTGTACCTGAATATAGTCAAATTGATTCAAGCGAATTCCTTCCTCGCTGGAATTTCGTTTCTACGCGGTTCGTTGGCGGAATGCTACCCGAGTCAACGCTAGTACGCTAGCACTCTGATGCTAGGCAAACACCGTCTGAGCCATAACTTCGTAATGGCAGAACTTTTCGCGAGGCAACTTGGCTCATTTTAAACGCTTGGAGCGAGCTTCGATATAGCGAATTCTCAGCTTAATCCGACTGACGGTCTGCATGGCACGCTGCGCGACGTTCAAGGTACTCTTGCTGTTTTGACTAAGTCCTTCTTGATCCCTCTCTCTACAAACTCGGACCCGAGGATAGGGGCTGGTCTTGTACCAGGCACCCAGGGACCCTTGGAGGTGACCCCGAGGAGAGGTTTTAAGTTTGATTAAGTCCTAATAGCTTGAGTTTTTTAGGCCCTTACACCAACAAGCTGGTATCAGAGCTGCGTTATAGTGATCCTCGTTATAGGTAGCTATGGCGGGCAACACCTTGGCGGGAGCTGGTGAATCTTCAGCCCAAGATCGTAGCGGCAGCCAAGATTCTGGTCTTTCAGCACCAAGGGGAGCGCGAACAAACCAGGGCTCGCTGATCAAGGAGGTGCTGAAGAATTTCACCGTCGAGAAGTTCAATGGTGAGGGCTATGATGATTGGGCCTGGAAAATGCAATTATATTTCCGTCAGATCGGTTTGCTGAAACTAATGATTGGGGAGGAGCCTAGACCGAGTGACCCCACGCTGCAGGAAGATTGGGACGAGCGCTCCTCGGCTGGCTACTATTTGATGTCGCAGAGTTTGGAGCTGAACCAGCGTCACCACGTCATGCACCTGCTGCCGGAGGTTGAATGCGGTCCGAAGGCGTGGACCGTGTTGAAGGAGCTGCACGCCCCGACCTCCGTTGTCGCAACGTTGATGCTGGAGAGGGAGCTGTCCGCGTTGCGCCTGAGCGAGGGAGAGCCGGTGCAACCAGTCCTGGACAAGATGCGCGACCTCTACGCGAAGTTGGCGACCGCGGGAATCACCTACCCGGAGCAGACCAAGTGCTTGAAGATGCTCTCGCTGCTGCCAGAATCGTGGCTTCAATTTACGAGCGGATTGAGCCTGCCGCAGAACCAGAGCTTGTGGACGCTCGAGTGGGTGCGGACGAAGATTCTGGAGGAGGACTTCCGTCGCCGCCAACTGAGGGGTGGAGACAACGGCAGCAGCAGCTACGGGATGCAAGGGAGCCGACGTGGCAGAGGACGTGGCTTTGGTGGTGCTGACCTTGGTGCAAAGAAAGACGACGACTCCAACGACCAACAAGGAGGTACCGGTGGGGTTCGCGGTGCGAAATCTGGACGTGGGGGCAAGTCGGGTGCTGGTGGCAAAATGAAGGGATTTGCTGGTATTGTGAGAAGGAAGGGCACCCCTGGTTTTTGTGCTATAAGAAACCCGATGGATGGACCCCCCAGAATCGTCACCAGGATGGCGGCGCGTGCCGAGGCGAAGAGGAACCAGAAAAAACGGCGCCAACATGGTCGCTGATTCGTCCGACAACAACCCGAAGGGCAACGGCGGTGCGGAGAAAAAGAAGGAGCGCACCGCGGGCCAATTCTTCCATGTGGGAGACAAGGGGGAGCAAGGAGACGCCTCTGCCAAAGTTGGAGCAGAGCTGCACCCCCTAGACTATTGGGTGTTGGACACAGGCGCTGCTTGGACGATGACGCCGCGCAAGGACCTGCTGGACGAAGTACGAGCTGCACCGATCAATGAAGTGTGCTCCGCCTCTGGACACATGTTGAAGGTGGCTGGTGCGGGACGAGCTGCGTTTAAGGGAGCGGATGGCAAGCCGGTGGTGCTGCACGACGTTCTCTTCGTCCCCGACCTGAAGGCCAACCTTATCTCCCTCCGTAAGCTTGGCAAGGCTGGGGTGAACACCAACACGGATGGGGCTCGCACTTATAAGGGGAAGCTGGGCAATCGGGTGCTTTGGGATCTGCACGAGAGCAAGGACGTGTACAGATCTATGTGGCAGCTGCCGGCCCTGGCGTGGCATGGTGGGGGGCAGGCTGGAGAGGGGTCTGCATCCCAGGGGGAGTGCAATGCCGTTGGAGGGGTTGGTGTGAAAGTGTTGGCCAGATCTGGGGAGACAGATTGGGCAACGGCACACCGGCGCTTAGGGCATGTGGCAATGCCTTTGCTGAAAGCAGCTGGAGAAGGATGGAGCCGTTAAGGGTCTGAAGCTGAACGGACAGCCACCCGATGACAACTGTGAAATCTGTTTGCTTTCAAAGTTCACCCGTTTCCCTTTCCATAGTGTGGCTGGCAGGAGCAAGAAGCCTTTGGAGCTGGTCCACATGGACTTGTGGGGGCCGCCGGTGCGGGAGGGCAAGGGGGAGCGGTATTTCTTTACCATTGTGGATGACTGGAGCAGGCTGATGTGGGCGTATCCGCTGAAGCAGAAGGACCACGCCGCCTCTACGATACGGGACGATTGGCTGCCATTCGTGGAGAAGCAGGCGGAGTGTGTAGTGAAGCGGATTAGGACAGACCGGGGTGGTGAGTTCCTTGGAGCTGAAATGACGGCCTGGCTCAAGAAGCAGGGCATCCAGAGAGAGCTGACCACGGCTTATACCCCACAGTCCAATGGTGTAGCAGAACGGGCAAACCGGACCATTCTGGAGACGCTGGCGCTGCTCATAGAATCTGGGCTGAGCAATTCTATGTGGCCTCATGCTGTCCGGCACGCCACTGTCGCTAGGAACAGGGTGCTCACCAAGGTTGGGGATGACTCGTGGGTGCCGTTGGAGGAGGCTTGGGAGGAAGCCGCCGGTGGACATGCTGAGGGTGTTCGGTTGCATGGCAGTCGCCCACGTCCCCAAGACCTACCGCAGTAAGTTGGGGGCAAGTGCAATTGGGTGTGTGCATTTGGGCTGGCTGCGAGGCAAGGGAGACTGCTGTGGGAACCATCCAAGGGTGTGTTGTTTGACAGCAGGGATGTGAAATTTATTGAGGGCATGATGTATGGGAGCTGGGAGAAACAGCCAGAGGCAAGGGTGTCCCAGCAGATGGAGCAGATCACCATGCAGCTGGACCTGACTCCTAGTGTGTGGGAGGAGGGAGAGGGGCCAGCTGCTGGAATGAAATGGTGATGGAGAGAAGGTACAGGAGGCACTGTGGTGGAGAAAATGGTGTGGAAACTGGCGGCAGCACTAGTGGAGCTGCTGGACCCGAGGGAGGAGAGAAGCAGCAGGAAAAAAAACTAAGAGCCGAGGGTGTCGTTATGAAGGGATGGGAGACACCCGTCTCCAGGCCAGGACGTACCCGTATGGCTACTAAGAAGCTGACTGCAGGAACTGATGCAGCAGAGCAGCCACGTAGGACCGAAAAGGGCATTGCTGATTCTACCTCATGGCTATGACCCGGATGAGGAGGATGAGCCTGCGTACTATTTTCTTGCCCCTGCACCAGAGGAACCAGCTAGCATGGAGGAGGCATTAGCTGGACCAGATAGGGACAAGTGGCTGGCTTCTAGGGATGCTGAGTACCAGAGTTCTGCTGAGCAAATAGGACATGGGATCATGGTGGTGCTGCCTGATGGGAAGAAAGCGATACAATGCAATTGGGTGTGCTGAGGATCAAGACCGATGACAAAGGGCAGGTCACCATCTACAAGAGTAGGCTG
>CANIUD010000921.1:0-518145 GCA_947470075.1 Closterium sp. Yama58-4
TCCCCTCCTCCCAATCTTCCCCTCCTCCCCATCTTCCCCTCCTCCCCCATCGTCCCCTCCTCCCCATCTTCCCCATCCTCCCATCGTCCCCTCCTCCCCATCTCCCCTCCTCCCCATCTCCCCTCACTCCTCCCCATCTTTCCCTCCTCCCCATCTTCCCCCTCTCCCCATCTTCCCCTCCGCCACATCTTCCCCTCCTCCCCATCTTCCCCTCCTCCCCATCTTCCCCTCCTCCCCATCTTCCCCTCCTCCCCGTGTTACCCAGTACTAGCAGGTTTCCCCACCTCCCGTCTCAAGATCTCACTCCCCTTACACCCCCTTACTCATTCCACCCCCACCACTCTCCCCTCCCCCCCTCTCCCTCAGTGCTGGCCTGTTTCCCCACGTCCCCTTGGGATCTCCCCTTCAGGCTCAGTGCCGCCCCTCCCTTAACCCCTCACCAACCCCCTCAAAAACCCCTCCCATTTCCTCTCCCTGTACCCCAACCCCCCGTTGTATCCCAGTGCTAGCCAGCTTCCCTACCCCACCCATCATCCCGCACCCATCAACCCGCACCTCGGGATCTCCCCACAACTGCCCCCTCCACCCCCCCTCACTGTCATTCTCTTCTTTCCTTCCCCCCCACCTTCCCCAGTGCTATCCGGCTTCCCTACACCCCCCCATCAATCCGCACCTCGGGCTCTGGGCCGCCCGGCTTCGCCCTCAACAATCCCCATCTTGCCTTCCTCCCCACCTTCATTTCTGTTATCCCAGTGCTAGCGGGTTTTCCCACATCCCCCATCAACCCGCACCTCGGGATCTCCCCCTCGGGCTCCGTGCCGCCCGGCGCCGCCCTCCTGCTGTGTGATGACGTGGCAGCAGAAGGAAGCTTCCTGCTGCTGCACCTCCTCAAGTCGCACCTGCTGCCGCCGCCTTCGCAGGGGGGAGGGGCGGAGGAGAGGCGGGGGGAGGGACAGGGGGAGGAAGGATGCAGGGGAGGCAGGCAGGGGTGTGTGAGGACGGTGTGTTTGGTTGCACTGGCGCACCCTCCCTCTCATTACAGTCACGTCGCAAGGCGAATGGTGAGGCTTTATGCATGGAATTGAAGTAGCATGGTTCACGTGCATGCACTGCACGGACGTGAAACCACAGTGAGCCAATCTTTCAATCCACTTAGTACTAGTTAGCACACACAGGTAGGGTCACCCTGTCTCCCCTGTCACACCTTGTTCACACTCCTTCTCGCAGGGCGTTCACTTCACCGACCTCTGCAGGCAGCATCGCCTGGCCATCATTGACGGCCAGTCACAGGCCTACTCGTGGCAGCCTGATGGCTTAGATCATCCACAAGTGTGTCAGCAACAAGAAAAGCAACATCAGCAGCACAAGGAGCCACATCAGCAGGAGCCACATCAGCAGGAGCCGCCGCCGCCGCAGCAGCAGCATCAGATACAACAGAAGCAGAAGCAGCAGGCAGGAGTGTACCGTTTCACTCCACCAGTCCCCTTGTCTCCTCTCTCTCATCCGCCCTCTCAAACACTCCCCACCAATAATAACCCCCGTCACTCTGCCAATGCCAATCCCCTCCGCGCCCTCTACTCCTCCATCTGCGCTGCTGTCACCTCCCTTGGCTGTCCCCTCCACTCCTCCCAACCGGGCCATACCCCTTCGCACCCCTCTCAACCATCTTCCCATCATGCTCAACCCCCTTCCCACCCCACTGCCACAACTCAACCTGATGCTGCTTGTTCTGGTTCTGAAGCTGCAGCTGCCACGTCATTATCACCATCTGGGGCTGCTGACGTGGCACCCCCATCTCGGTGCGGCGGCCAGTTGTGCATCGTGATTGATGACGTGTCGCTTCTGGAGACGTGCGCGGGCGGCGATTCTCGGCTGGCTATGGACTTTCTGTCCGCATGCCGTGGCCTGCGCACTAAGCACCATGTGAGCAGTCTCAACAACAATGTACACTTAGTGTCACTTTCGCACATGTAGCATCATTGCACCCATGTTATACCTTCTTTTGCTCCCCCCTCCCGTCCAGCCCATTCTGCTAGATCTTGTAACCTCCTATTTCTTCTCTCCTGCTACCACGATCCCCCCCGCACCCCCCCTTCCTCTCCCTGTCCTTCCAGAGGGCTTCTCTCGTGCTGCTCACCCATGCAGCCGTCCACCCAACCACCTTCACCACGGCTGCAACCCCACCTCCGCCACTCCCCACCCTTTCCTCCTCTTCCTCCTCTTCACCCCCCATCACCTCCCCCCTCTCCTGCCCTCGCTACTGCACTTCTCTGACGTGCTTGTCTCTCACACTCTTCTCTCTGCCCTCACTTTCCCTCCCTCCGTCCCCTTCCTTTCCAGAGAGCCTCTCTCGTGCTGCTCACCCATGCAGCCGTCCACCCAACCACCTACACCTTCGCTGCACCCCCACCACCGCCGCTCCCCACCCTGTCCTCCTCCTCCTCTTCCTCCTCCCCCATCGCCTCTCCTCCTCTCCTGCCCTGGCTGCTCCACTTCTCTGACGTGCTCGTGCTGCTGAGACCACTCACATCAGGCCATGCATCAGATGTTCACGGGCAGGTGAGGTTGTTCAAGGGCAGGTGAGGTTGTTCACGGGCAGGTGAGGTTGTTCAAGGGCAGGTGAGGTTGTTCACGGGCAGGTGAGGTTGTTCATGGGCAGGTGAGGTTGTTCACGGGCAGGTGAGGTGGTTCACGGGCAGGTGAGGTTGTTCACGGGCGATGAGGTTGTTCACGGGCAGGTGAGGTTGTTCACGGGCAGATGAGGTTGTTCACGGGCAGATGAGGTTGTTAAGAGCAGCTCCCACCATACATCAAGTAGCCTCGAGACCTCTTACCCTTCACTTGCTTGTTCATATCTCTCTACGCTACTGCTTGCACAGGAGGAGGAAATACACTTGTAAGAACAACAACATACAAACAATGGTTAGATTCTGGAAATATGCCCCCTATATCTTCATATGCCCTCCACACTCCCTCGCTCCCATTCACTCCCTACTCTCCCTCCTCCCCCCCCGCCCACTCGCACACTGCCGCACTGGCTGACTTAATGAGTCGACTGTAGAAGCCACGCTTCTGCGCAGCAGCTCATCATACAGAATGATGCGCGCTAACTCCCCCTTTCTTCCTGTTCCCATTCCCCACTTTCCCCTCCTGCCGTGCCAGGTGAACAGTGTTCATCTCACACGCACACTGCCGAACAACCCATCATACGCGGATGATGCAGCACTAACGCTCGCTCCCCATGTTCTCCCTGCCCTGGGGAGACCATGTCATTGTGCTTGCTGCCCTCTCGCTCCTCCCCTTTGCCACACCAGGCGGACATTGTCCATCTCACACCCACGCTGCTGCACGGCTCATCTCGCGGAGATGGTGCATCCCTCCCTCACTCCCCGTGCTCTCTCCCCCCCCCCCCCCCCCCCCCTAACCTTCCCCCTTTTGCCATGCCAGGCGGACATTGTGCATCTCACACCCACACTGCTGATCAGCTCAACACACACCCCACTCCCTGCCAGCAGCTGACGCTTCCTCCGCTTCCTGCACCCTGTACTCTCTCTCTCCCACTCTTTGCCATGCCAGGCGGACATCATGCATCTCACACCCATGCTGCTGCAATGCCCATCGCAGGGGAATGACGTACACCACCCTCCCTGCCAGCAGCAGCACCTGGTGTATCAAATCGCGGACACTGGCGCTGTGTTTGCTGCCACTCAGTAGATAACACTCAGAAACACGTTGAGGGTGCGAGCTTACCACCACTGCAAGCAGCGCCACTACCATTCTCCCTGCCAGCAGTGACACGTGGTGTATCAAATCATGGATTCTGGCTCCATGTTTGCTGCCACTCAATGCATAACACTTTTGAGGCGCCTCAAAAGAACACCATGAGCTTGCAAAGATGACACACCACCGCACTCCCTGCCAGCAGTGACATGTGGTGTATCAAATCTCAGATACGGTACCAGTGCCGTGTTTCCCGCCACCCATTACATAAGACTCACAGCACCAGGTTACCACCTGTGCCAGCAGCACCACTGCCGCCCTTCCTGCCAGCAAAATCATCAGGTGGATCAAATCGCAGATGCTGGCGCGGCGCCTTGTTGCGCTACCACTTATTGAGATGGATATGGATATGCTAGCATACCAGTAGTACTCACACAGGGCGTTGCATTGCCAGCCCGTCCTGCCAGCAGCAACATCAGGTGTATCAAATCGTGGACTGGCACCGTACTTGCCGCCAGCCACTCATTAGGCAGGAGTCAGAACACCTTGAGAGTGCATAGTGTCAGAATTGAAAGTGTTGGTTTCATTAATGCAGGTTGGGGTACATATAACAAACCCTAACATTTGTACCCCCTAAGACAAACCTCACTACAGGCTACAACATTTGACACACCCCCATAGCCTAAGTGAGGGGTGTCAAGCAAAACCAAAAGTGTACGGTCACAAGACCAGTCTGAAAGAAACAAAGCTCAGGGTGGATCACAACATCACCACACACTCTGAGCACAAGCAAAGGGCCACAAGGCCAGTCCAAAAGTTCACAGAGGTATATGGCAAGTGTACAAGCAAAGCAAACAGTAAACTTGAGCCTACGCAAGACGAGAACCAGTGTCAACAAGGCCTAACTGCACACAACACCTGTGGTGGTCACAAGGCGGAAGCGCCTTGGTGAAGATGTCTGCAGTGTTGGCCTCGGACTCCACAAAGTCGAAGCGAGCCTGTCCATGTCTCTACAACTCTCGCAGAAGAAAGTACCTGACGTTAATGTGCTTCACTCTGCTCTCCAGTCGCGGCTCTCGACAGAGGAGAATCGACGCCTTGTTGTCAGTGAACAAGGTCGGTGCAGAGCTCGGCCGCTCACCAAGGTCGGCGAGCAAGAAGGTCAACCAGCGCAGCTCCTGTGCCGCCATGGCACCAGCATAGATATCATCCTCAGCAGTAGAGGTCGAGACCGAGGAGGAACGCGTGGACCTCCAAGAAACAGCTCCAGAACCCAGACTGAAACAGTACCCCTGAGTAGACCTGTGAGTCTCAGCATCGTCAGCGTAAGAAGAGTCACAGTGACCAGTAAGTACGACAGACTGCTGCCCTCCAAGAACGAGCCCTACGCCTGATGTCGTCGCTAGGTACTTCGCCACCCTCACAAATGTTGTCTAGTGAACGGGACGGTGTCTCCCTGGCGCAACAAAGCGAGCAAGGATGCTGAGAGGGTAGGCGAGGTCCGGGCGAGTACAGGTCACCAGATACATGAGGCAGCCCACCAGCTCTGCGTAGGGACCACTAGGCTCAAACGGCTTGTCAGGAAAGGGTCCAGTGAGTCTGTGGTCAACAGCAAGAGGTGTGCGCTGTACTGTGGAGTGTTAAAGCCCGAACCGCTGAAAGACCTGCTGCACCATATGTGACTGTGAGAGTGTAATGATGCGAACGGCTCTGTCCCTGGTGATCTGCAGGCCAAGGTAGTGGCGCAGCTCACCTAGGTCAGTGCACGTGTGTCTCTTCTGCAGTTCGGACTTCACGTCAGCCAAGGCAAGATTGTCAGCAGTAGCGAAAACCAGGTCGTCGACGTAAACCAGAACAAAGAACGGTGTGGAACCACGACGAACGAACAGTGACGGGTCGGCAGAAGACGGCTGGAAACCAAGGTCAGACAGGGTAGAACGAAGGGTGTCGTGCCACTCACGAGGAGCCTGACGGAGACCGTAGACCAGTCGCCTCAGTCTCCACTGGGTCCCAGGAGGGAAAGTGCCAGTGAAGGCAGAGGGACGACGCAGCCAGACCTCCTCGTGTAGGCTACCCTGAAGGAAAGCAGTAGAGAAGTCGAGGGAGTGTAACTCGTAGTCTCTCTGTGCTGCTACATGCAGTAACACCCGAAGAGTGGTCATCTTCGGGGTAGGCGCGAAGGTCTGAAAGAAGTCAACTCCCTCGCGCTGACTGAAACCTCTAGCCACGTAGCGCGCCTTGAAGACCGGAGGAGATCCCGGTGGCCGCTTCACCCTGTAGATCCACATGTCATCGATTACGTTTGCCCCAGGGGGGGGAATCTTGTCGACGTAGGTGTCTGTGGATCTGTAGGAGGCCATCTCTGCGTCCATGGCAGCTCTCCACTGAGAGGCCCAAGGCCCTGACACTGCCTCAGTGTAAGTTTGAGGAGTCGGTATGTGAAGGGCGTCGGGGTCTCCCTCAGGGGAGAGGAGCATGGCACAGAGATGAGGGGAAGCGGCTGCCAGGAACTCTAGCTCAAACTGCCTGTCCTCTAGGGCGTCACAGCCAAGGGCAGACACACCCCCGACGGCCAGAGGACTGGTAGGAGGAGCAGCCACAAGACTGGTGGCGTAGTCAAGGCGGCGAGTAGAGGCAAACTCAGTGACTGCGGCAGTAAGAGCGGACACAGAGGACAGAGAGGCACGAGGGTGGGTAACAAGAGAGGCGAGAACACGAGAGAGAACAGGACGGTACGTGCGGTAGTAGTCAGTGACAGGAGTAGAGAGGGAAGCAGTGAGGGCCGACTCAGGGGGAGAAGGAAGCACAGACAGAGAGGAACGAGGCAAACTAGGACGAAACAGGGCAGTCCGAAGGTCAATGAGAGCGACAGGGGATGAGGGATGAGCACGAAGAGAGCGACGAGAGGGCCAAGTCTGAGAAGGAGGAGGAGACAACTGAGGGGGAGAACGAGGGAAAACAGCCGGGGAGGAGTCAGGAGCAGGAAACGTGCGACCGTAGACAGGAGGAGAGGGGGAGGAGGAAGGAGAGCGAGAGGGGAGACCGAGGGTCCGAAGACCAGAGACAGGAGGAGGAGGCAACTGCTGTTGCTCCAGCTGCGGCGGCTGCTGCTGCTCCTGCTGCTGCTGCTGCTGCTGTTGCTGCTGCTGCTGTTGTTGTTGCTGCTGCTGCTGTTGCTGCTGCTACTGCTGCTGCTGCTGCTGCTGCTGCTGCTGCTGTTGCTGCTGGTGCTGCTGCTGCTGCTGCTGCTGCTGCTGCTGCTGCTCCTCCAGCCGCTGCAACTCTCGCTCCTCTCTCTCCAACTCCAGCTGCTCCTCACGGGCACGGCGAACACGAGCCTGGGGCCGAGTTGGGTAGGGGTGGGGAGGAGGAGTAGTGTCCGGGGCCGCAACAGTCTAAGGACTGCCCTCCAGAGCACCAGGCGCACCACCCCCAGAGTCAGCACCAGGAACAACAACACGACCACGCTCACCAGAACCCGCACCCCCAGACGCAGCACCCCCAGACGTAGCACCAGCTCCCAGAAGAGTAGAGTCGTCCGCAGCCACGGGCTCAACCTGAACTCCAGCACCCCCAGAACCAGGACCCGGCACAGGTACGCTCTCTGCTCCCACTCCAACCCCTCTAGAGTCAGCGCCTGCAGGGTCCTCTCCACGAACGCCGGCTCCCGCGGGGTGTGCAGTAGGCTGCGAGAAGGACTGCGGGGAAGGAGGCTGCACCTGAGGGGCTACCTAGTGGGGAGGGGTAGTGTGGGACACACCTGACGGGGCTTGACCAAGGGGGGGAGGCTGTACTGGGGGAGCAGGAGGGGGAGCGGAAGTCAGGAAGAGAGGGGGAGGAGGAACCGGGAGACCTCGACAGGGGTACCTGACGTAGTAGGGGGTGGACTCCTCAAAACGGACGTCACGGGAGTAAAAAAACCAGTGAGAGGGAGGGTGGTAAAAAGTGAAGTCAGAGGAGTCCTCAGGGAAACCAAGGAAGACACAGGGAACGGCGCGAGGCGAGAGCTTGTCCGCGGAGGTGTCGCGAACAAGAGCCAAGCAACCCCAGACACGAAACCGCGACGCAACACCAGGGGACCCAGTCCAAAGACTGGTCGGTGAAGCCTCTGGCCGAGAGACACGTGGCCAGAGGTTCAGCTGGTGAGCGGCGTACCGAACCGCGTAGGGCCACAGAAAATAGGGGGTTCGGGCATGAGTCAAGGAGGTGCAGGCGAAACCAAGCCTATGCGGCGCTCAGCAACCCCATTCTGCTGTGGGGACTCCGGAAGCGTCCAAGAATGACGAATGCCCTGCTCGCGACAGAATCCAGCGAGAATGCCGGAGCGAAACTCACCCCCACGGTCGGAGTGAAGACAGCTGACACGACGACCACGAGTGTCCTCAGTTGTTAGCAGCCACCTGATCAGCGTAAAAATTACCTCAGACTTCTTCGCCAGGGGAACACCATGGTGTAGCGGGAGTAGTCGTCAACAACCACCAGAAAGAAACGCTCACGCTCAGGGCCAGGGCGAGGGGCGGGGCCCCAGACGTCCAAGTGGAGTGTCTCAAAAGGCTGGGTGGCTGGACAAAGGGAGGAGGAGTGAGAGGTGGCGCGCAGCCGACCCTCGACGCAAGGACCGCACGGTGGCGCAAGGGACGGCGGCAGCGACGGCAAGACACGCGGGAGGCCTAGGACAAGACGCTGACTAGACATAGTGCGCAGGCGAGGAATGGACGGGTGCCCCATCCGGTGGTGCCACAGAACGGTGGGGTGGGCAAGAGACCGGCAGGAGCAAGACACGGCAACTGGACCAGACACGGGAACCTGACCAGACACAGCTACCTGGGGGGACGCAGCAACCTGGTGAGACGCAGGGACTAGACATGGGGCAGGGACAGGAGCTGGGGGCAGTAGCCGCCGCTGCTGCTGCTGCTGGCGCGGCTACTGCTGCTGCTACTGCGGCTGCTGCCCTCGGGGGCTAGTGTGAAGTGTGTAGAGGCTGTAGCCCTCCTCAGCAGAAAAGGTGGCTAGAGGCGTGTACGAGTCCCCGTCCACACAAACCGCAGTCTCGCCAGAGGGCTCAACCCACACACCCACGTGCTGACTCGCGAGAGGCCTCACACCCACCAAGTTCCTCGAGAACGAGGGGACGTAGAAACCCGTCAGCGAGCCCGACGGAACAGCTGGGTACGGAAGCGTAGTAGTGTAGCGAGTAGTGACTGGTCCCGAAGTGGGATCAGCCAGTGCTACAGAGACCGGCGCAGGAAGTGGTGTAAGCATCGTGTGGTCGCGGAAGAAACAGTGCGAAGCTCCAGAGTCCAGAGTGAAAGACAGCGAAGCGTCCTCCGAAGCAGCTCCTGGACTAGTGTCTACACAAGTACCTACACTAGCAACAGGCACCTCAGCAAGACTAGCACCTAAGCTAACAACACTCGAGTAAACAGAGTCAGAAGCACTAGAGTCAACAACAGCATACATAGCATGAGGAGTTCCTAAGAGATCAACTAACTGAGAAGCCGACATGCCCCACAGAGCGGGGCCGTACGTCTGAACAAGAGGAAACCAGTCAGGGGCAGGGCCGCCAACGCCGAAGGCCAAACGAACCGTGTCAGTAAGCTGAGCAAAGCACTGACCAGGAGGGTGAGTGCGGCCATACGGCTGGCCTCGGCGAGCACCTGCCAAAACCGGATTGGTGCAAGGAGGGTGAACAACACCTTGCTGGAGCTGACGCTGGCCCGACCCCGAAGCCTGCTGCTGCCGCTGCTGCTGCGGGGGGTGCGGCGAGGGGAGCGGCTGCTGCTGCTTCCGCTGAGTCAGGTACCACGCCGCCACTCCACCCACTGCGGCCGGTAGAACAGGAGGCAATTGACGAACTCGGGAGTCGCCACCACCAGCTGCAGCAGGGGAGTCACTGGCCGCTGCACGAGACGCCTCTCCAGGCCCTGCACTCCCACCACCGCCAGTCGCGACTCCAGTCCCACCACATCCGCCTCCACCGCCGCCGCTGCCCGCACTCTGACCGCCCCTCTTGCCACCCCGTCCTACCTCGAGACCGCGATGAAGTCGTAGCAGCAGCTGCGTTACGTCAGTAGCGGCAGTGGCGAGAGAGGCAGTAAAGGTGGGCAGCTGTGGGACAGTGCACCCGTGAAACAGCGGAGGGGGCATAGCACCAGAGGCGGCGGCAACAGAGTGAAGGTTGCTCTCGACGTCCTTGAGTGCTGACTCAAGGACCTCGATAGTGAGCTCACTAGGGTGCTTCAGAAGAAGCGCGTCACGAACCGAGGCAAGGCGGTCAGGGAGGCTAGTGGCAATGAAGTAGATAGTAATCGCCATGGGGGGGGGGGGGGGGGGAAGCAGTGCAAGCTGTGCGCCAGTGCAAGCAGTGCGGTAGCTAGAGTCGAGCAAGCGCAGGTGAGCGATCAAGTCAGCAGAGCGCTCAAACGAGGCGAGATCAGGGAACAGGAACGGTAGGAAGAGTCGGCCAAGAGAGACAGTGGTGGGAGTAGCGTAGCGGGCCTTAATCGCAGTCAGGTACTCGCTAGCAGTGCGAACCTGAGTGAAGTGGGCCTCCTCAGACTCAGGAAGGAGGTTGCTGAGTGCGATGCAGGCCGCAGCGTCACGCGACGTCCACGCCGTCAGGTCAGCACGCTGGCGGGCAAAGTGGTCTCTGGCGGCGGCGTCAGGGTCAGAGCCTAAAGGCGTAGGGTCGGGGGGCGCAGGGAGGACACCACTAGCGTGGGCCCAGAGGGTCTCGCCCGACTGAACCTAACTCTCTAACAAGCGACGCGCGCGGAGGAGCCAGACCGGAAACTCGAGTGGAATACTGTCAGCGTCAAAACGAAGGACCCGAGGGGTCGCCATAGCGAAAATAGAAGCAACTAGATCGGTATGTCGTAGTGCGGCATGAAGAGAGGGCCCGCGACAGGTCTATCGAGCAGACGCGTCGGCGGGCGGAACGGGCAGGCGCGGCGACTGCAATAGAGGGCCCGCGGCAGGCCAAGCAAGCTGGCGCGGCGGTGGGGAAAGCATGCAGGCGCGGCGGCCAGCGTGACACGCGGGCGCAGTAAGTAGGGCGGGCGGGAAGAGAGGGCGCAGGTAGGGCGGGCGGGTAGAGAGGGCGCGGGTAGGGCGGGCGGGTAGAGAGGGCGTGCGTAGGGCGGGCGGGAAGAGGGCGCGGGTAGGGCGGGCAGGAAGAGAGGGCGCGGGTAGGGCGGGCGGGGAGAGAGGGCGCGGGTAGGGCGGGCAAGTAGGGCGCGCGGGCGCAGCGGAAAGGGCGCGGGTAGAGCGGGTAGAGCGACGCGACGGGCAGCCGGGGGGCGGGGGGGCTCGACCCGATGGGCGTGACGGGCGACGGGCGACGGGCGCGATGGACGACGGGCGACGGGACGCGACGGGCGACGGGACGCGACGCGACGGGCGACGGGACGCGACGCGACGGGCGACAGGCGCGACGCGGCGGGCAGCGGAAGAGGGCGCAACGCGACGGACAGGGTGGGAGAGTGCGACGCGACGAGCAGTAGAAGAAGGGCGCGACGCAATGGGTAGCGGGGGAGGTCGCGACGCGACTGGCAGCAGGGGAAGGTGCAACGCTAGGCTAGTCGGCGTAGCGGGCTCTAACGAGCGGGCGAGGCTAGATCGGGCCAGCGCTAGGCTCGGGCAAGACGTGTACAAAGGGTACGAGAGAACGAGATAGGCTCGGGCGGAACGAACGTGAACGGGAGGAGCGGGATCCCATAGGATCCGAACCTAGGTGATACCATGTCAGAATCGAAAGTGTTGGTTTCATTGATGCAGGTCGGGGTACATATAACAAACCTTAACATTTGTACCCCCTAAGACAAACCTCACTACAGGCTACAACATTTGACACTAAGGTACCCCACTGCCAGCAGCACCAATCCCACCCTCGCTGCCAGCAAAAGCAACTGGTGTATCGAATTACAGACCCCGACATCATGTTTTGCTGCCGCTAATGTACCGTAAATGGAAAGATTCAAAAGCTCAGGTGTTCATGGTCAAGTGTTCTCGGTAGGTCCGTTTTTGCATCTAGGAAAAGATACTGTCAAACATTGTATATGTTATATTTGTGTAGGCTGTAGTGGGTTAGCCTATAGGGGGGTCACAACATTAGGGTTTCATATTTGTACTCACAGTCCTTTCTAGTTCACCATTCCAGTCTGTTGTTCCGACATGGTTTCAGAGCAGGTCCTTCGCTAGGACCGTTTTTTTTTTAAGGGCCCACCGCTACCTAACTCCCTACCTACCTACCTACCTACCTAGGGCGCCTCGACTTTTTTTTTTTTCGGCCCCTAAGCACTAGCGACCCGCGACCCGCCCCTTAAGGCCCCGTCGCGCCGCCCCTTAAGCCCCGTCGGCCCCGCGTTCGCCCCTTACGGCCCCGCCGCGCCGCCCCTTAAGGCCCCGCGATCGACCCGCCGCTCGCCCCTTAGCGACCTAGTCGGCCCCGCGATCGCCCCTTCAAACCCGCTGCCGCCCCGTGCACCGCTTACGCAGCCCGCGCTAAGCCCGTGCAACCTGCGCACCGCCCGCGCACTGCCCGCGCACCGCTCGCGCCCCACTTCGCGGCCCCGCGGCCCCGTCGCCTACGGGCTCGCGCACGCCTTGCTGCCCGCAGCCGCTCGTACGCCGCTGCTTCCGCTGCTGCTTGCGCACCGCTGCCTCCCGAGCGCCGCCGCTGCTCGTGCGCCGCCGCTGCCCCTACGCTCCCGCTGCCAGTGCGCCGCCGCTGCCCGTGCGCCGCTGCCGCCTGTGCGCTTCTGCAGCCGCCGCCCGCGAGGCACTCACTCTCACAGTTTTTATTTTCTACCTACCGCGCACACTGCTGCCACTGCAGCTGCCACCAGTGCGCCGTTGCAGCTCCTGCTGCCACGCTACCTACTACTGCCGCTCGTGTGCCACTACGGACAGTCGACCCCGCCCGCGCCTTACCTAGCGGCCCCGCCGGCCCCGTTGACCCTCCGCACACCTTTCCAGCGGCCTGATTCCTACTACTACTGTTACTACTGCTACTGCTACTGTCACTATGGCTAGTCCTCCCGTTCTAGCTTTCGATGCCGAGGGCCGTCCAGTGAAGTTCGAAACCTGGCTAGATGACCTGCACCTGTTCCTACAGCTCACTGCCAAGGAAGATATCTCACTGTACGACCACGCCCTAGGCCATGCCACTGCCCCTGACTCGTCTGCTGACAGCACTCTGCGTTCCCAGTGGCAGACCCGTGATGCGCACGCTCGCTTTGCTATTCGCAACTCCCTGCCGCTAGACGAGCGCGAGCACTTCGGCCAGTGCAAGACTGCTAAGGACCTCTACACAGCTGTAGTTGCCCGCTACTCCTCACCCGCTTCTGCCACGCTAGGCCGCCTCACTCTCCCCTACCTGTTCCCCGACCTAGCCTCCTTTCACACTGTCGCAGACCTCATCACCCACCTTAAGACTAGTGAGGCCCGCTTTCGCGCTGCTATGCCTGCCGAGTTTCTCACTAGCAACCCCCCCCCGCTCTGGATCACTCTCTACCACATCGTCACTCGCCTCCCTGACTCTCTACGCGCAGTCAGGGACCATTTCCTCTCTCGCTCCCCCACTGAGCTCACTGTTGCCCTCCTCGAGAAGGAACTGCTTGCAGCTGAGGCGAGTATCGTCGCTGTAGGCACCTCTCGTGGCGACCCCCGCACCCCGTTCTTTGAGGGGTGTTCCCCTTCCCCCCTCCTCCCCTCTGTCGCCTCTGCTGCTGCTGTCGACCTCCTTGGTGCTGAGAAGGTCGGGACCGCGTCTGCTTCGAGCGGGCGCCGCAGGAACAAGGGAGGCAGGGGTGGGGGTGGCGGCGGAGGAGGTGGGGGTGGAGGCGGTGGGAGTGGAGGCGCGGCTGAGGAGGCCAGTGGCGGCAGTGGGGGAGGAGACAGCAGCGGCGGGAGTGGTGGCAGGGGCGGAGGCGGCAGCGGGGGCGGAGGTGGTCGTGGTGGCGGCAGGGGTGGAGGTGGCCGGGGCGGAGGCGGTGGGGGTGGTGGTCGTGGAGGCACTGGCGGAGGGCAGAGTCAGCAGCCCGCCCCGACGCTTCAGGCCGCCCGTGAGTGGTATGCGCAGCGTGGCTTTACCTGCACGTACGTCATTCGCACAGGTGACCGCAGCGGCCAGCAGTGTGGGAGGCCGCACCCCACGCAGCGCTGCTTCGCGCGCCTTACCGACGCGTGGCGCACCCAGTTTCCTGCTGCCACTGAGCTGCCGCGCTGGGCTGACCTGGAAAAGAGGGGTGTTGATATTTGGGCTCTAGACTTTGATGCTATTCTCACTGCCATGTATGCGATGTCTATTAGTGGAGAGGGTGCTCAGTACTTGCGTGTTCCGCCCGACCCGGGCATTCAGGCCAGTCCGGCCGCCGCGCTAAGTGCTAGTGCGTCCGCTCCCACAGGTCCTGGTGAGGCTGCTGCCCTAGGTGCTAGTGCGTCTGTGCCCCTTGGTACTGAGTCGACTGCAGCACTGCACACCTTCACCCTGGACTCAGGTGCTTCTCGCTCTTTCTTTCGTGACCGTACTGTCCTTGAGCCACTCGCTCGGCCAGTTGCTGTCTCCCTTGCTGACCCCTCTGGGGGTCCGGTCATTGCGACCTCCTCCACTGTCCTTCCTTGTCCTGCGGTCCCGTCCGGCACGCTGTCAGGTCTCTACCTCCCCTCGTTCTCTACGAACTTGGTGGCGGGTTGTGCGCTCCAGGACTCGGGTGTTCACCAGTTCACCCCTGCCTACGAACGCGTGACACACTGCACGTGTGCTCGGACGGGTCGCCACCTGGCTACTTTCACTCGAGAGCCGGGGTCGGACCTGTACACACTGACCACTGAGTCCCCTCAGGTAGCTGCGTCTGCGTCTACGTCTGCGTCTGCGTCAGGTCAGCTGTCCGCCCCCTGCTCGTGTCGCTCTCTGGCGCATGAGACTGTCCTTTGGCACCACCGCCTTGGTCACCCGTCTGTGCAGCGCCTTCGGGCCATGCACAAACGGGACCTTGTTGCTGGTCTTCCCAGGGTGCTCCCTCCCCTTCCCGACTCGCCTGCTCCTCCCTGTCTTCCCTGTGTCGAGGGGCGGCAGCGCGCCGCTCCTCACTCCTCCTCCTTTCCCCCGACGACTGCTCCTTTGCAGACGCTCCACATGGACGTGTGGGGCCCAGCCCGCGTCCATGGTCAGGGTCAGGAGAGGTACTTCCTGATTGTTGTTGACGACTTCTCGCGCTACACCACGGTCTTCCCCTTGCGCACCAAGGGTGACGTCCCTGATGTCTTGATCCCTTGGATCCGCAGATCTCGTCTCCAGCTTAGTGAGCGTTTTCGCTCCGACTTCCCTGTCCTGCGTCTGCACTCTGACAGAGGTGGAGAGTTTTCCTCTGGCCTCTTGGAGGCCTTCTGTCAGCAGGAGGGCATTGAGCAGTCGTTCACGCTTCCGGCCTCTCCACAGCAGAATGGGGTTGCTGAGCGCCGCATTGGCTTGGTCATGGAGGTCGCTCGTACCTCCTTGGTTCATGCGGCTGCCCCCCACTTTCTGTGGCCGTTTGCAGTCCGATACGCTGCGCATCAGCTCAACCTCTGGCCCCGTGTCTCCTTGCCCGAGACTTCTCCGACACTGCGTTGGACGGGAGAGGCCGGCGATGCGTCGCGTTTTCGGGTCTGGGGATCCCGAGCTTTTGTCCGCGACACGTCCGCGGACAAGCTCTCCCGTCGCGCTGTCCCCTGCGTCTTCCTTGGCTTTGTCCCGGACGCCCCTGGTTGGCAGTTCTACCACCCCACCTCGCGGCGTGTCCTGGCCTCTCAGGACGTCACTTTTGACGAGTCCGTCCCCTACTACCGCCTCTTCCCCTACCGCACTGCCCCGCTCCCCCCCCCGCCTCTCTTCCTCGCTCCAGGTGCAGAGGTACCAGACCCCCTCCCCCCTCAGGGTGCCGCTCCCTCAGGTGTGTCCCAGGTAGACCCGGGTGAGCCTGTCGAGGTAGCTGTTGACTCTCGTCCTGCGTCTAGGGGTGCTGAGCCTGGGGGTGCTGAGTCTGGGGGTGCTGAGCCTGGGGGTGTTGAGCCTGGAGGTGCGGAGCCTGGGGGTGTTGAGCTTGGAGGTGCGGAGCCTGGGGGTGTTGAGCCTGGAGGTGCGGACCCTGGAGGTGTGGAGCCTGGGGGTGCGGAGTCTGGGGGTGCTGAGTCTGGAGGTGCTGAGCCTGAGCGTGCTACACCTGGAGGAGCCCTCTCCTCCCAGCAGCTGCAGGAGAGGTACCTCGAGTACTGCCGCCTCCGGAGAGGTGCTGCTGGAGCTCGTCCCGGTACTTCCCCTCCTACCCAGGAGCTCCCCCCCATTCAGGTGATCCGAGAGTGGTACACGCGACGCTGCAGTCTTCGGAGTGGTGCTCCGGGTGCTGCGGACCCTGGGGGTAGCACTGCTGCTGGTACTGAGGACCCGGGTGTTGGAGCTGCTGCTGGTGCTGGGGACCCGGGCGTTGGAGCTGCTACTGGTGCTGAGGACCCGAGCGGTGGCGCTGCTGCTGGTGCTGAGGACTCGAGTGGTGGAGCTGCTGCTGGTGCTGAGGACCCGGACGGTGGAGCTGCTACTGGTGCTGAGGACCCGGGCGTTGGAGCTGCTGCTGGAGCTGAGGACCCGGGCGGTGGAGCTGCTGCTGGTGCTGAGGTCCCGGCCGGTGGAGCTGCTGCTGGTGCTGAGGACCCGGACGTTGGAGCTGCTGCTGGTACTGAGGACCCTGCCACTGGTGTCTCTGCTGGTTCTGGAGGCGCTGAGCGGCCGCGACCGTACTTCGTACCGCTCCTTCAGCAGGTTCTTGGGCAGACTCCTCCTCCTTGTCCTCCTCCCTCCTTAGAGTGTCCTCCGCCTGTCCAGCCGCAGTCACAGTTCCCGCCTGCCTCGCCTCTCCCTGCTCCCTCTCCTTACGCTGGTCCCACAGGAGGTCTTACAGAGCGTCGTGAGCCTCAGTCTCGTCCTGCGTCGCCTGTTCGTACTGCTCGCACTGGTCGTCGTGTCCCACGTGAGCGTCCTCCTCCTGTCCCTGGCACTCACTACATGACTCTGCGTCCCTCCACTGCTCCTCAGCGTGTCCCGCTACCGTCTCCTCCTGCTTCCTCTCTGCCTACTCTTCCTGACCCGGAGTCTGACTCCCGTCGTGCTGCCAGTCCCACTGTCACCCGTCTCCTCGCTACTGTTGTCACTGACCCTACCTTTGAGTCCTCTGCTGCGTCTGCTCTAGTCGCTGAGTTGATAGACTTTGCTGCCCACTGTCGTCTAGACTACGCCACTAGCCTTGTTGCTGAGTCTGAGTCTGACTGTCCTCCGTCCGTCGGGGGTGAGTGTGCTCTTGGCACGGACGTCCTTGAGGACAGACAGGAGGAGTTCCAGTGCTTTGCTGCTTCTTTGCCCCATCTCGTGTCCATGCTAGTTGCCCCTGAGGGAGACCCGGATGCACCAGACATCCCGACCCCGCGCACTTACGCTGAGGCGATGGCGGGTCCCTACTCCTCTCAGTGGCAGACAGCCATGGACGCAGAGATGGCTTCCTGGAAGTCCACACGCACCTACGTCGACGAGGTTCCCCCACCTGGGGTGAACATCGTCAGTGGCATGTGGATTTTCAGGGTGAAGCGGCCACCGGGTTCTCCTCCTGTCTTCAAGGCGCGCTACGTGGCTCGAGGCTTCAGTCAGCGAGAGGGAGTTGACTTCTTTCAGACCTTCTCCCCCACCCCGAAGATGACCACTCTTCGGGTGCTGCTGCACATAGCCGCTCAGCACGACTACGAGCTTCACTCACTTGACTTCAGCACTGCTTTCTTGCAGGGCAGCCTGCACGAGGAGATCTGGCTGCGCCGCCCTCCTGGCTTCACTGGGTCGGTTCCTCCTGGTACCCAGTGGAGGCTTCAGCGGCCGGTCTACGGTCTCCGCCAGGCACCGCGTGAGTGGCACGACACACTGAGGACGACACTTGCGGCTCTTGGGTTCGCTCCCTCTACTGCTGACCCGTCACTGTTTCTACGCACAGACACCTCACTGCCGCCGTTCTACATCCTCGTGTACGTCGACGACTTGGTCTTTGCCACTGCTGACACCGCGGCACTCGCCCATGTGAAGTCGGAGCTGCAGAGGAGACACACGTGCACAGACCTGGGTGAACTGACAAGCTATCTTGGCTTGCGGATCACCCGGGACAGAGCACGGCGCACCATCACCTTGACTCAGTCACACATGGTGCAGCAGATCCTCCAGCGCTTCCGCTTCACGTACTCCTCGCCTCAGTCCACTCCTCTGCCTACCGGTCACTCGCTCTCAGCTCTGCCTTCGGATGAGTCCGTAGAGCCGAGTGGCCCGTATCCAGTGCTTGTGGGCTGCCTCATGTACCTGATGACCTGCACTCGACCTGACCTTGCATACCCTCTTAGCATCCTTGCACGCTATGTCGCTCCTGGCCGTCACAGGAAGGAGCACATGGATGCCGCTAAGAGGGTGTTGCGCTACTTGTGCAGTACGTCGGGCATGGGGCTTGTGCTTGGAGGGCGAGACCGAGTTGTACTTACTGGAGACTCCGACGCTTCTTGGGCGGACGACCAGGCTACTCAGCGGTCGTCTCAGGGTTACACCTTCAGCCTTGGCTCTGGCTCAGTTTCTTGGCGTTCTACACGCTCTTCTTCTGTTCTCAGCTCTAGTTGTGAGGCTGAGATCTACGCCACAGCCATGGCTGCCCAGGAGCTACGCTGGCTGACCTACCTGCTGACCGACTTGGGTGAGCGGCCTCGTTCTCCTCCAGTGCTTTACGTCGACAACCAGGCTGCCATTGCCTTGTGTGAGGAGCACAGACTGGAGCACAGAACGAAGCACATCGCCCTGCGGTACTTCCTTGCTCGAGAGCTGCAGCAGCGCGGTCAGCTTTGTCTGCGTTACGTGGCCACTGAGGCCAACCTTGCTGATGTGTTCACCAAGGCGCTTCCGCCTTGTGACCATCAGCGCTTCTGTACTCTGCTAGGCCTTGTGCCTACTGGACCTCACTTACTTACCTCTTGACCTTGCTTGTACTGTGATCACTATATATATATATCTACCTGCATGTTTACTCTTGCTAGGTTGTGATCACTGTATCTCTTGCTCTGTTATAAACCTGCATGTGAACTGGTCTTGTGACCACTAGCTTGTGCTCAGAATTTGTGTGGAATCCTTGAGATCCACCCTGAGCTTGTTGTTGCCTTGCTTTGCCTTGACTGGTCTTGTGACCCCTAGGTCTCCCCCACTTTGCCTATGGGGGTGTGTCAAACATTGTATATGTTATATTTGTGTAGGCTGTAGTGGGTTAGCCTATAGGGGGGTCACAACATTAGGGTTTCATATTTGTACTCACAGTCCTTTCTAGTTCACCATTCCAGTCTGTTGTTCCGACAGATACATGTTCTGTGTGATGCTGGTGGAGGAAAAATGTGAATGTATATTCATTTTTTGATAGCTATATGGATTTTTTTTGTTTTTGCTAGTAGATTGAAGTAAACATTTATCGCGAAATGGATGTGTTTTGCATGCTGCAAGAACAAACTGTAGTTTAAAATAATTATGACTCGGTGAATCTGGTGAGGGAACTAGCGGAGCTACACTGTCACGCTTGATGATGGAGTGAAACATAGCGTGTACAAAATCATGCGCACACAGAAACAGGGCGTACACTTTGGTATTTTTATTTTAAGGGAAAGTATGTGCTGGTTACTATGGTTTTAGGATTCTCTCATATTTAGTCACAGGGTATACTCAATCAGTGCGACTCAATGAGATTTCGGTCACGAGAACTTCCACATTATGTTGAAAGTTGGTACTGCAGGCAAAAGGTTTTGACATGTGTCAGTTTTTAGCAATAGATTCTGCTTTTCTGAGCTCGATCTAATAGGGCAGCCCGAAAAAAAAAACCCCTAGGGAAGCTGGACGCATTTTTGGGAGGGATGAACCCTAAACAAGGAACCCGCCCGGAGTTTAGGGTTGATGCCTCCCCGAGTCGCATCCCTTTCCGATTGGTTTTTAGTTTCTATCTGCGTAAAAAATGGACACGTGTCGAAAATTTTGCCCAGCAGTATGAGTCGTGAACATAATCTGGTATGAGTTTTGAGTGATTTTTCTGAAAACAGTAGTGTTCGAGTAAGCCGAGGAATGAAATTTGAAAATTTTTCAATAACCAGGTAGCCAGCACATACTTTCCATTTATTTAATTTTAACATATTAGGAATCACGCGCAGATCCAGTCGCGCCACATGTACCTTTAGGGTTCATTCGTATCCCGTGTCAGACACAAAGCTAGACACGGAGCGGAGGTTCGGAAAACCCGAAGTGGTTCGTTTGTGGGGAGATGGAAGTTCGGAAGAGACAAATTGGAGACCAAGGGCTGATGACTTCAGGTCTGACACGGGATACGAGTTAACCATTTTAGTTTCGCAAAAATGTGCGGGAAGATACAATCCGCCTCTCAGCACAAGCCGAACATCATGTTGCGCGACAGTGGCGACATCATCACCCTGTAACCAGAAGGGTGGCAATTTGATTCCCAGAAATATTCGCAAGATTCAGTTTCGTGAGAACCCCAGATTCTCACGAAAATCGGTCTCGACTTCGCTGAACCGTCACTGTAGCGACGTGTACGAGTGCAAGTCTTATTCTGAGGTTTGTTACATGCGTTTCGGGCATGTTAACGATTCGGCTGTTACTGATTTTACGTATCATAGGTGTTCGTGTCCCAAAAAGTTGTCAAAATGTGGTTACAATTAAAAAGTGGTAACTGTAGCGTCAGGGATGCTGTAAACGTACGCGCTGGACACGCCCTCAATCCACCGCCTAGCAACTATCGTTCCTGGGTCCGTCCTTCAGCGCGCCTCCCGGTTTCGCGCTTTACTATACACGAACCTCGGAGGAAGATCCTCGCCCGGCCTCCGTCCTTAGGATCTTTGCAGAGCTGAAAACGTCGGCGTGCTTTCCAGGTGTGCGAATGCGGCCCTGTAGCATGTCCGCATCCTCCGTCGTTTGGTGCTTAGCATGTTCGCATTCAAATGCTATAGTTATCTTCTCTCCTCCGTGCCTCTCTGCTGTTTCCGCTGTTTCCGCCGCGACTGCCTCGTTTCCCCGCGCCTCACGACCATTAATCGCTTTTGAGAATTCTCAAAAGCCTCACGACCATTAATTTACGAAATTGACTAGAAATTCCTGTGCCCCTCGCTCCCCTCGATCCTCTCGCGCTGCGCGCACCCGCTGCGCCTTCTCCCCCCTCGTACCTCTTCTCCCCCCTCGTACCTCCTCTCCCCCCTCCTGCTTCCATCCTTTGCCCCAATCCCCAGCCACGTCAGCATCTCGTCGCGCACCCCTTGCTCTCGCCTTCCTTCCCCATCTCCCTCCCCATCCACCCTTCTCCCCCTCCTCCCTGCTAAGCTAACCTCCCATCCGCCATATCCCGTGTTCCTTCCCCATTCTCCTCCACTGTCCGCCACATGCCGTGCCAATGCCTTAATCCTTTCCACCTTTTCTGTGCGAATTACATTTCATCATCATGTGCGAATTACATTTCATCATCATGTGCGAATAACATTTCATCATCATGTGCGAAGCTGGAGCTGGCAGGTGTGATCCATACCATACCATACCCACATGCGAAGTTGTATCAGGGATACTCCCATCGTCCCGACCATCCCTGCCTCCCCATCCCCTACCTGTCAGACCACACTGTCACAATAGTCCGGCTTACATCACACGGGGTGATATCCATCCTTTCCGCTCCATCCCTCTCCTCTGCTCCCCTCTCCACCCTTCTCCCCCTCCTCTCCATCCCTCTTCTTCCCTCTCCAGCCCTCCCCATCCCTCTCCATCCCTGCCTCGCTTCCTCGTGTCCTTATTCCCCACAGACAGCAGCACCTGTGCCAATGGGGCGGTTAACAGGGGGAGGGCGATACGTGAAGGGGGTGACACTCGGGAAGGGGACATTTGGAGTCGTTTTTAAGGCGTATGACACACATGTGAGGCTTTAGTACTAATTTAGGCTTTAAGGGCACAACACTTAGGAAGGGAACTTTTGGAGTCGTGTTCAAGGCATACGACACTCATGTGGGTCGTTTTTGGAGTGCTCATTTAGGCTTTAAGGGGGTGGTAATCAGAAGGGGAACTTTTAGAGTCGTTTTTAAGTCAAGCCATACGACACTCATGTGAGGAGGACTGAATCAACTCTTCTGTGGCTTCAGTGGGCGACTCTCAAAATTCTTTGTGACTTCACAACACATGCGTACGACCCGCCCGCATATGAAGAGGAATGAATGAGCGCTCTTCACTTCAGTCACTGAGTGCAGCATGTTCTGCATAGTCAAAGAGAGTACAAGTATGGGAAGAAACTTGAGACAGCAATTACCTTCTGCCTTTCCTCCCCTCCTCCTTTCCCTCGTAGGGTGTGAACATGACGGATTTGAGGGGGATTAAGCTGCTGCAATGCAATCCCGTCCTCCTCCCTGCATTGCCTCCTTCCCTTTTCCCCTCTTCTTCTCCTCTCCTCCCTTTTCCACAGACGAGCAAGACAGTGGCGAAAAAGGAGACTCATCTGGGCGACTGCAAGGAGGGGGTGAATGTGACTGCTGCTGCACTCCCTTTCTTCCCCTTTCCCCTGCCTGTTCCCCCCCTTCCCACGTGTGGTAGACGGGCAAGACAGTGGCAATTAAGAAGGCTCATCTGGGCGATTGCAAGGAGGCGATGGGAGAGATGAAGCTGCTGCACTCCCCGTCTTCCCCTCCCCTTCAACTCCACCTTCCACCCTTCCCAAGCACTGCAGACGGGCAAGACGGTCGCAATAAAGAAAATTCACCTCGGTGACTGCAAGGAGGGCGTGAATGTGACGGCTCTGAGGGAGATCAAACTGCTGCAGGAGCTGCACCACCCGCACATCATTGATCTCATCGACATCTACCCGCATAAGAGGAATTTGAACCTCGTTCTTGAGTTCATGGAGACGGATCTAGAGGTGAGAGAGAGTGGGGCTTGCTGGGGGCAAGGAGGGCGTGCTTGAGGTGAACGTGTATGTGACGGCACCATCCACAACCTGATGGCTCTGAGGGAGATCAAGCTGCTGCAGGAGATGCACCACCCACACATGATTGAGCTTATTGATATCTACACGCACACAAGAGAGGAACCTGAATTTGGTGCTCGAGTTCCTGGAAACAGACCTAGATGTGAGCTTATGCTGGGCCACCATTAAGCTCATGGGTGGACATGTAACCCCCCGCTGAAGGGAGCTGCACCACCCACACGTTATTGAGCTAATCACCATCTATTCGCACAACAAGGGGAACCTTTATCTGGTGCTCGAGTTCATGGAGACGAATTCAGAGGTGAGCCTCTCAAAGCATGTGCGGTGGTGGTTGGCACGAAGGGTGCTTCCTGCTCTGCTCCACCCGCACGTCATCGCACTCGCCGATATGTATACCCACTCGCATAACAGGAACCTGGACCTCGTGCTGGAGTTCGTGTCCCTTATCTTGTCCTGCCTCATCTCTTGCTCCCTCACCAATTGGGGTCGTCCTACCGTTTGCTTTCCCGTAGCAACAGAGTTACCAACCATGCCTTCTGAACATGCTGTTGACCCAATAGCAATGCGCACACTCTAGGTCTAATGGTTGCCATATGTAATGACACGCGGCAAATTTCTTGCAATTTTTTCATAATATGGAGATGCTGAGGAGTGTTTTGTTACTTCTGAGAAGAAAACATGCAAGGCCAGACGAGGTTAGAGCATCTTACAATGGGGCTTGCCTAAATCTCATCTAGGCTTGCCTGCATTTTTATCAGAATTATCATAGCCCCCTCAACGTCCTTTACTGTGCAAAAAATGCAAGAAATTTGTCGCGTGACATTGCATAGGGCAACCCGTTGACGTAAAGTCTGCGTGTTGCTATTGGGTCAGATGCAACAGGTTCAGAAGGCATGGTTGGTAATTCTGTTGCTACAAGAAGCATACGGTAGGACGACCTCAATTGGTGAGCACTGCATCACACCACCCGCGCGTCACTGAGCTGATTGATTGACGTGTACCTGCACAACACAAATCGAAACCTCATGCCTGAGCTGATGGGGATGAATGTGGAGGTGCGCCTCAGAGTCTGTGTGTGCTGGTGTTTGAGTCGCCTCAGATGTCAACTCTTGAGTCTGTGCTGGCACTGAGGGAGGCCATTGACATGTATGTATGTATTTGCCATCTCTCTCCTCAAGGATCACTTTTGAAGCGACTTTTGAGGCGCCTCAAAAGTTGTATTTGTCTCCTCTCTCTTCAAGTATCGCTCCTGCACCTGTCCCTAGGGGACATAAAGGCGTTCATGCGCACGTCTCTCGCTCCTCCCTCCTCCCCCCAGTCCTCCTCTCCCACCCTTCATCTCCCTCTTTCACCCAACCCCTATCCCACCCTTCATCTCCCTCTTTCACCCAACCCCTATCCCACCCTTCATCTCCCTCTTTCACCCAACCCCTATCCCACCCTTCCTGTCAGAACATCATCAAGGATCGCTCGCTGCACCTATCCCCAGGGGACATCAAGGCATTCATGTCGTGCGCATGACTCTCTTATCCTACTCCTGTGACCTGTCTTCCTCCCCGCTGTTCTCCCTCCCTCGTCCCCTTCGTCCTCTCCTCCCCCCTCCCTCCCTTCCCCCATCAGAACATCATCAAGGATCGCTCGCTGCACCCTATCCCCCGGGAGACATCATGTTGTTCATGCGCATGACCCTCCCCCTCGCTCTATCCTCCTTTCCCTTGTCCCTCTCACTTCCCCCTCTCCCCCACCCAATTTCCATCAGAACATCATCAAGGATCGCTCGTTGCACTTGTCTCCGGGGGACATCAAGGCGTTTATGCGCATGTCTCTTCCTTTCCCTCTGTCCTCCTTTCCCTTTCGTCCGCCTTCCTCCCCCTTTTCTCGATCACCCTTCCCCCTCTTGCCGCAGAACATCATCAAGGATCGCTCGCTGCACCTCTCTCCAGCCGACATCAAGGCGTTTATGCGCATGACGCTAGAGGGGCTAGCATACCTCCACGGCAAATGGGTGCTGCACAGGTGGGCCCTCCCCTTTGTCCTCCTGCCCCACGCTGCACTGCAGGGTGCTGATATGATCAATGATGGCTCACTCACACTTGGTATCACGGGATGGGTTGGTACCGCTCTCTGCATCTGACCTCACTTCTGAGGCGCCCCAAAAGTTTCCAGGGAATATTAAGGCGCTTATGTGTTGGTTTGAGCTGACTCAAAAGTCGACCCTGGAGGGGTTGGAGTACTGCCATGGGAAACGGGTGCTGCACAGGTGTGTGCACTGCGCTGGTGCAGTGCGCTTTACAGGGATCTGTGCCTATGTTTGAGGCGCCTCATAGGTGGGCTGGCATACTCCCATTAGAAGTGGGTGCAGCACAGGTGGGTGTACTAGGCTAGTGCAATGGGCTAAAGAGGCGTTCTCCTCTTGACTCTTGAGGGGCTGGTACTGCCACAGGAGTTGGGTGCTCTCCAGGGAAGTGCTCCCCAGGGAAGTGCTCCCCAGGGAAGTGCTCCCCAGGGAAGTGCTCCCCAGGTGGGTGCATTAGGCTAGTGCGGTGGGCGTGGGCTAGAGGCGTTCATACTGGGGTACACACATGACTCTCGAGGGGTACACACATGACTCTCGAGGGGTACACACATGACTCTCGAGGGGCTTGTACTGAGACGTCTCAAAATTGTCAAAGGGCTCGTACAGCCACGGAAATTGTCAAAGGGCTCGTACAGCCACGGAAATTGTCGAAGGGCTCGTACAGCCACGGAAATTGTCAAAGGGCTCGTACAGCCACGGAAATTGTCGAAGGGCTCGTACAGCCACGGAAATTGTCGAAGGGCTCGTACAGCAACGGAAATTGTCGAAGGGCTCGTACAGCCACGGAAATTGTCGAAGGGCTCGTACAGCCACGGAAATTGTCGAAGGGCTCGTACAGCCACGGAAATTGTCGAAGGGCTCGTACAGCCACGGAAATTGTCGAAGGGCTCGTACAGCCACGGAAATTGTCGAAGGGCTCGTACAGCCACGGAAATTGTCGAAGGGCTCGTACAGCCACGGAAATTGTCGAAGGGCTCGTACAGCCACGGAAATTGTCGAAGGGCTCGTACAGCCACGGAAATTGTCGAAGGGCCCGTACAGCCACGGAAATTGTCGAAGGGCTCGTACAGCCACGGAAATTGTCGAAGGGCTCGTACAGCCACGGAAATTGTCGAAGGGCTCGTACAGCCACGGAAATTGTCGAAGGGCTCGTACAGCCACGGAAATTGTCGAAGGGCTCGTACAGCCACGGAAATTGTCGAAGGGCTCGTACAGCCACGGAAATTGTCGAAGGGCTCGTACAGCGACGGAAATTGTCGAAGGGCTTGTACAGCCACGGAAATTGTCGAAGGGCTCGTACAGCCACGGAAATTGTCGAAGGGCTCGTACAGCCACGGAAATTGTCGAAGGGCTCGTACAGCCACGGAAATTGTCGAAGGGCTCGTACAGCCACGGAAATTGTCGAAGGGCTCGTACAGCCACGGAAATTGTCGAAGGGCTCGTACAACCACGGAAATTGTCGAAGGGCTCGTACAGCCACGGAAATTGTCGAAGGGCTCGTACAGCCACGGAAATTGTCGAAGGGCTCGTACAGCCACGGAAATTGTCGAAGGGCTCGTACAGCCACGGAAATTGTCGAAGGGCTCGTACAGCGACGGAAATTGTGTGGTGCGCAGGCGGGTGCCATCGACCCACATCCCACTTTCCCTGCTGCTCTTTTCTCCATCTTCGTCCTGAGCCCCCACCACCCCAAAACATGAAGGCCAGTCATCACCTGCTTATACCACTGAAGGGTTCCTCTTCGCCTTCCACCTCCCTTTTAGGGCGCCTCACTAGTCGTCTTTTAATTCGACCCAAGACTCACTTTGCCCCACTACCCAGAAACATGATGGGTTCCTGTTCGGCCCCCACCCTCCTCGCGCGTCCGCCTCCTCACCCACCTTCCCACCACCCGCACTTTTCCAGCGCAGAGACATGAAGCCCAACAATCTCCTCATAGGCCCCACAGGACAGGAGAACTCAAGGTCGCTGATTTCAACCTGCTTACGCCCTACGCCCTTCCCTCTCCCTCGTGTCCACTCTCACCCATCTCCCCACCCCCACAGGGACATGAAGCCCAACAACGTCCTCGTAGACCCAACAGGGGAGCTCAAGGTTGCTGATTTCAACCCGCGTACGCTAAACTTTCCCCTCCCACTCCCTTCCTCCCCCTCCCCACCTCTTTACGAACCCCACAGGGACATGAAGCCCAACAACCTGCTCATCAGCCCAACAAGGGAGCTCAAGATCTCTGATCTCAACCTGCTTATGCCATTTCCCCCTCTCACCCCCCCTTGTCCCCTCCCATTCCCCCTTGTCCCTCGCACAGGGACATGAAGCCCAACAATCTGCTCATAGGCCCAACAGGGGAGCTCAAGATCGCTGATTTCGGTAGCCCTGATCGCAAGCTGACCCACCAGGTGTTTACCAGGCCCCCTTACCTGCCTCTTACCTTTCCAATCTTCCCCCACAGGGACATGAAGCCCAACAACCTGCTCATCGGCCCAACAGGCGAGCTCAAGATTGCTGATTTCGGCTTCGCCCGCCTCTTTGGCAGCCCCGACCGCAAGCTCACCCACCAGGTCTTTGCGCTCTGGTACCGGGCGCCTGAGCTGCTGTTCGGCAGCAAGGCGTACGGGTCGGGCGTGGACGTCTGGGGTGCCGGCTGTGTCTTCGCTGAGCTGCTGCTGCGCCGGCCCTTCTTACAGGTAGGCCCTACTCTCCTTTTCTCTGCTACTCCTAGAACCAGTAAGCTCACCCACCAGGTCTTTGCGCTGTGGTACCGGGCCCCTGAGCTGCTGTTTGGCAGCAAGGCTTATGGATCAGGCGTGGACGTGTGGGGCGCTGGCTGCGTGTTTGCTGAGCTGCTGCTGCGACGGCCCTTCCTGCAGGTATGCCCTACTCTGCACTGCTCTGCCACCCCTAGACTAAGTGAGCTCACCCACCAGGTGTGTGCGCTCTGGTACCGGGCCCCTGAGCTGCTGTTTGGAAGTAAAGCATATGGGTCGGGCGTGGACGTGTGGGGCGCTGGCTGCGTGTTCTCTGAGCTGCTGCTGCGACGGCCCTTCGTACAGGTATGCTCTGCTCTTCAAGCAGAGGCATTTAGCAAGCTGACTCACCAGCTGTTTGCGCTCAGCAGCACCTGGTGAGCGCCTCAGCTGCTGTTTGGCGACAAGGCGTACGTCTAGGGTGCTGTGCTGGCTGTGTCTTTGCTGCGCTGCTTCTCAGGTGGCCCTTGTTACAGGTATGCTCTCCCCTGCTCTTAGAAGTAGCAAGCTCACCCAGAGGCAGAGGCAGCAAGCAAAGCGAGGCAGAGGCAGCAAGTGAGCTCACCTACCTTCGCCTGAGCTGAGCTGCTCTCCCTTCCACCCTTCCCTATCCCCCTCCCCTCTCACCCTCCCTCTCTCACCCTCCCCTCCCCTCACCCTCCCCTCTCACCCTCCCCTCTCACCCTCCCCTCTCACCCTCCCCTCTCACCCTTCCCTATCCCCCTCCCCTCTCACCCTCCCCTCTCACCCTTCCCTATCCCCCTCCCCTCTCACCCTCCCCTCTCACCCTTCCCTATCCCCCTCCCCTCTCACCCTCCCCTCTCACCCTCCCCTCTCACCCTCCCCTCTCACCCTCCCCTCTCACCCTCCCCTCTCACCCTCTCACCCTCCCCTCTCACCCTCCCCTCTCACCCTCCCCTCTCACCCTCCCCTCTCACCCTCCCCTCTCACCCTCCCCTCTCACCCTCCCCTCTCACCCTTCCCTATCCCCCTCCCCTCTCACCCTCCCCTCTCACCCTCCCCTATCCCCCTCCCCTCTCACCCTCCCCTCCCCTCTCCCCCCCCCTCTCACCCTTCCCTATCCCCCTCCCCTCTCACCCTCCCCTCTCACCCTCCCTATCCCCCTCCCCTCTCACCCTCCCCTCTCACCCTCCCCTCTCACCCTCCCCTCTCACCCTTCCCTATCCCCCCCCCTCTCACCCTCCCCTCTCACCCTTCCCTATCCCCCTCCCCTCTCACCCTCCCCTCTCACCCTTCCCTATCCCCCTCCCCTCTCACCCTCCCCTCTCACCCTTCCCTATCCCCCCCCCTCCCCTCTCACCCTCCCCTCTCACCCTTCCCTATCCCCCTCCCCTCTCACCCTCCCCTCTCACCCTTCCCTATCCCCTCCCCCTCTCACCCTCCCCTCTCACCCTTCCCTATCCCCCTCCCCTCTCCCCTCCCCTCTCCTCCTCTCACCCTTCCCTATCCCCCTCCCCTCTCACCCTCCCCTCTCACCCTTCCCTATCCCCCTCCCCTCTCACCCTCCCCTCTCACCCTTCCCTATCCCCCTCCCCTCTCACCCTCCCCTCTCACCCTTCCCTATCCCCCTCCCCTCTCACCCTCCCCTCTCACCCTTCCCTATCCCCCTCCCCTCTCACCCTTCCCTCTCCCCCTCCCCTCTCCCCCTCCCCTCTCCCCCTCCCCTCTCACCCTCCCCCTCCCCTCCCCCTCCCCTCCCCCTCCCCTCTCACCCTCCCCTCTCCCCCTCCCCTCTCACCCTCCCCTCTCCCCCTCCCCTCTCTTCCCCACTCCTCCCAGGGATCAAGTGACATTGACCAATTGGGGAAGATTTTCGCTGCCCTGGGCACGCCGCGGGAGGACCAATGGCCGGACATGCAGTGTCTGCCCGACTACGTGCATTTCAACTTCTGCCCGGCGCCGCCCCTCAAGTCACACTTCCCCATGGCGGGCGATGATGCCTTAGACCTGCTCTCCCGCATGCTCACCTTCGATCCAAACAAGCGCATCACAGCTGCTCAAGCCCTGCACCACCGGTGAGCACACACACACACACACACACACACACGCATATGCTTGCATTCTCGTTTACGCTTCTGCCCGGCGCCGCCCGTCAAGTCGCACTTCCCCATGGCTGGCGACGATGCCTTAGACCTGCTCTCCCGCTTTCTCACCTTCGATCCAAACAAGCGCACCACAGCTGCTCAAGCCCTGCACCACCGGTGAGTGCACACACACATATATGCATGCAGTACTTTACATGCGCATGCATGCTCGTTTAGGCTTCTGCCCGGCACCGCCCCTCAAGTCACACTTCCCCATGAATGGAGACGATTCTCTTGACTTGTTCTCCCACATGCTCACATTCGATCCAAACAAGAGAATCACAGCTGCGCAGGCTTTACAGCGCCGGTGAGTTGCAGGGGTGTGCATGCATGGCAGTGCAGTGCAGTACAGTGCAGTGGCCCGGGAAGTCGCTCTGCCCCATGGCTGGCGACGATGCTCTCAACCTGCTCTCCCGCATGCCTTCGACCCCAACATGCGCATCACTGCCGTGCGCTCAGGCTTTACCGCACACACACATGCTCACATGCACACATGCATGCTCGTTTTGGCTCTGCTCTCGACCTGCTCTCACTCTCACACATGCTCACGTTGGACCCCAACAAGCAGATCACAGCTGCACATGCCCGATGCTGTTGCTTTGCAGGGCACAGCTGCCCTGCAGGACTGGTGAGCGAGTCTCTGGGCCTTCTAGGTCCCCCGCCCTCCCTCTCTTTCCTTGCTTGTCTCTTTCCTTGCTTGTCTCTTTCCCTCACCATTCACACACTCCCTCATTTCCTCTCTCTTGCACCTCACCCTCCTATCCCCCCTTCTCCCCGTTCCCCCCACCAGTATCCTCCTCTGCACCCGCCAGCCACCAAGCCCAAGGGCCTGCCTCGCCCTCCCTCGCTTCCCACCGCTGCCACTTACACTCCCCTCATCTCTCCGCTGTCCTCTCCCCCTCCCCCCCACCAGCTACTTCCTCCTCGGCCCACCAGCCACCAAGCCCAAGGACCTGCCTCGCCCGCCTCCAAAGCCCTCTGGCAGCGACTTCCCCCCCGGCTCCATCCCTGTTGGGCTGGCACCTCTCGGCCCAGATGCAGCTGCTACTGCTCTTGATGCTGCCAACGGTGCAACTGCTGGTGGTGCTGGTCGTGGTGGTGATGCGAGACGAGAAGGAACGGCTGGTGGGGCAGCAGGAGCAACAGCAGCAGCTGGTGCCAATACAGGGCGTAGGCATTTCCCCCCTTCAGTAGAGTCACCCCACTATCCCCGCAACCTCTCACCAGCCACTAAGGCCGTTCGCATCTCCCTTCAACCAGGGATAGAAGAGAGTGAGAGGGGTGAGGGGAGAGGGAAGGCTGGGGAGGTTGTTGGGGACGGGAGGGATGGGAGAGGTGCAGTGGAGGGGAGTGGGGCGGAAGGAGAGACGCCGAGTGAGGTGACGATGGTTACGGCGGTTTCTGGGGGAGGGGATGGTGCGCCGATGTCGGTTGATACGGTGGTGTTCCCTCCAGGGTCGGTTCTGCCACCCAGACCAAAACTGAACAGGTAAGAATTTATTCCCTTGATGTATAATCTAACGAGTTTTTCTTCCATAAATGATTTGGATCGTTGACATGACAATGTTCTTTCTGTCCACTCATTGCATCCCCTCGTTGCGTAACCCCCCGTTACAGAGATGACAGGCTGGCTTTGCGCAAGCGTAAACTGAATGATGAGTTCGACACTGTCTAGAAACAATGATTTCGACATTATCGAGTCGCCCTCGTACCTCCAGCCATCCTTCCCATCCAAGCCTATTTTAACCGAAGGTCCTCTCCTAGCTCATTTTTCACCCTGTTTTATTTCTTTCCATTGCCATTTTAGTCGCTTTTTATTGTTGTGCAAATTCATTTCTCGTTCCCCTGTAGTGCATGTATTTGCTATATAACAAACACGAGTCCAACGTATTGTATATTTCCAGAATTTACCTTGAGCTGTCGTTAGTATATCATCCTCGCAAAGTGCTATAGCGAGAACTTGTAGTTTCGAAATGCTGAGATGAAGGGAAGCTGGTGCGTGGCGAATTGCTCAGTTTTTGGCTTGGGGATGGATGGCCCAACAGTGCAGACCAGCAGGCATCATTGCCTTCAGCCTTCATGCTCTTCGCAAGAATAACCCGCAGGTGCTCTAATTTCGAACCTTCGCTAAAGGACTGTGTGACGACCTTGTCGCAGCCGTTCCTTGAGGGTTCTCATTCGCCAAGCACACGGCATCGCGAACAAAATACCAAAATCGCACGACATCAGTTTTCGTGAAAACACCAACGAAACGAGCTCTTCTTCGTTGCTGTTCCTTCACATTTCCACTTCGCCAGCAAAAACCCTTCACAGATGTTTCTTCAGAGTTCCTGTTCGTCAAGCTCACAGCATGTGTGTCAAATAATCGTGCCCGCGCTTCACGGCAACTCGTTCTCTAGAGCGCGCATCGAAGCTCCATACTCTGCGCAACGAACTCTCTCGCCATAATTCCAGATTTCCTTGCGAAAAGAAAGAAATCACATCACCAGCGCTTCCAGCAGGTGCATCAAATAATCGCAGCTTCACGCCAACTCGTTCTTTAGAAAGCGCGCGCTTCGAAGCTTCTTACTCGGCGCAACGAACTATCTCGCCAGATTTACAGGGCCATGGAGCTCGCAGAAGAATTTAGCTGGTCCCAATTCCTCTCATCTCTATCATTAGCCACCGCCGGTTTAAGGCCACAAGGCAAATACTCCGAAAATTACTATCGTTCGAAATTCGTCAGCAGCCATGACTGTACTTCGCGCCTTCCTGGTGTTTCTCTGCACGTTTCTAGTCGCCGTGCACCTTCCTGCCGTGACGGCGGATATCGTGAACCCCACTCTCGCCGCAACTCTCGCCGGGCATGGTGAACTCGGCGCGCTGGGCGGGAACGCCCCCGCGAAAGACGTTCGCAAGAACGCGGATGTGAGGGCGATCCGTTATAGCATCCGCACTCTCATGAATGAGCGCGAGAAGGAGTCGCCCCATGCGCGGGCTGTTCGCGTTCTGGCCGCGGCGGACGCAATGCTCTCCGCGCCGCTGCAGGGGGAAGGCGCGGATGCTGACGTGGCAGCGGAAGAGCCGAGGGGGAGCAAGAATGGCGGAAAGAAGGGCGGGACGAAGGGTGGAAATACGAGGAAGGATGAGGGGCATACGCGGAAAGACGAGGGAAATACGGGGAAGGATGATGATAATAAGAGAAAGGATGAGGAGAACAAGAGGAAGGATGAGGAGAACAAGAGGAAGGATGAGGAGAACAAGAGGAAGAATGCGGAGAACAAGCGGAAGGATGCGGAGAATAAGAAAAAGGATGAGGAGAATAAGAGGAAGGATGCCTTGAACAAGCAAAAAGATGAGGAGAATAAGAGGAAGGCTGGGGGCAATACAAGGAGGGATGGGGGCAACATGAGGAATGATGGGGGCAACAAGAGGAGTGATGGGGGGAATACGAGGAGTGATGGGGGGAATACGAAGAGGGATGGGGGGAATACGAAGAGGGATGGGAGGAATACGAGGAGGGATGAGGGGAATACGAGGAGGGATGGGGGGAATACGAGGAGGGATGGGGGTCATACAAGGAGGGATGGGGGTCATAGGATGAAGGATGGGGGCAATGCGAGGAAGGATGGAGGGGATATGGGGAGCGACAGCGTGGAGAATTTTTAAAAGAATAGCCGAGGAGGAGGTGGAGGAGAAGGAAAAGGGAGGAATGAGGGAACGGTTTTTTACCAGGTGAAGGTGATGGGGCATGTGAAGGTGGCGGAGGCAGCTAAGCTGAAGGCTAAGTCCAAGGCGCTTTGTTTCTGGCTCTGGCTAAGACAAAAGTGAAACGATTAAGGCAAGAGTAGCAGGGGAATGGGTGTGGTGGGTGAGTCTCGGGATTGGCTGTAGTGCAGGTCCACCTGTGTTTGAAGCATGATGGTTGGGAGATGTGCATATGCTCTTTCCTTAGGTTGGGAGGGATCTTTGTTTTCCTGTGGAGGTCATTGTATGCTGTTTGAATTATTGTCAATATTGAGTGAACGTGAATAAAAAAACGGGCGCAACGAACAGGCTTTCTGTCATGAGTTGTAAATGAGAAGAGTGCGCAGGATGCAATAACGCGGAAGTGATTACAACGTCTGAGCAAATAAGGGGCCTAGCACTAATATAGCAGGGCTAGCTAGGCGACGGTCGCGGAGTCGCGAGATGGTTGGGTGCAAGTTTAGGGTGGGGAAACCTGAAGGCAACGCTATGGTGGTTCGGAAGGCGAGGTCGTCGGACCGAGCATGTTCTCCGAAAACATGAGTTGTACGCGTACAGTGTGACCCAGTAAGGAATCCGGAAAATTCCTTACACGGTGCGTAAGGGTAAATCCCGTCTGTGCTTATCCGCATTGCAACTGGCATTGGTATTAGCCTTGCGAATAAAGTCGGCTGCTTTTTTGCGGGCTGTTTATTTGTTCCGTGACAAACTGTTGCGATCGTAGTACCGGGTTGTCAAGGGTCGTTGAAGAGGGTACCACGGGGTCTATCCCGTAATTCAGGTTATATGGCGACTGTTTGGTCATTGCTGAGGGTGCGTTGTTATACGCAAACTCCAGCATCGAGAGTGAATCCTCCCACTTGGTGCGGTCGGGGCAGTTGGTGTGAATCAGCTGCTCCATGGTCTGATTTGTCCGTTTTGTCTGGTCGTCAGTCTGCGGGTGCTAAGACAATGAAAACTACAGGCGGATGCCATGCTATGCCCAAGTCTCCTGCCAAAATTTCGATGTGAATTTCGGATCTCGATCGCTGGTAATCGCCGAAGGTAACTTATGTAGGTGTGCGACGGTGGAGATGACTAGTTTCGTTGTGTTTTCGGCCGTGATCGACGTGCGGCATGGTGCGAAATGCGTCATTTTTGTTAATCGATCAACAACGACCAACACCGAGCCATTGCCACTTGCGCCAGCTGGGAGCCCGGTGACAAAATCCATTGTCACGTGTTGCTACGGTCGTTCGGGTGGCTTGAGGGGTTGCAGCAATCCGGCTGGCCGTTGTCGTGACGACTTCATGGCTTGGCAGGTGGGGCATGTTGTCTCATAGCGCTGCCCGTCAGCATGTCGGGCCAATAGTAGTTCCGCTGCAACAGCTTGAGTCTTTTGTCGATTCTGAAATGCTCGGAAAGGTTGGAGTCATGTACCTCCTGCGTAAGCAACTCTCTTAAGGGCTAGTAGACTGGTACCCAAATCCGGTTCGTACCGGCTTTTAGGTAGTAGTTGCCATGCTGCGTCGTAGCCCGTCTGTGAATGTTCTTGAAAAGCTTGTCGATCTTGTATCCGTGGGTGAATAGTCCTGTCAGCATCGGGTTGGTGTGGGCGATTAGTACCGCTGTTGTCAGCATGGATGGGCGGGTCAAGGCGTCGGCGATGTTGTTGGCACCTTTCTGGTACGTCATGGTGTACCGAAAATTGGACTCTAGGTAGTCCAACCACCGGATTTGTCGAGGGTTGAGTGTCGGTTGTGTGCGCATGTACTGTAGTGACTTGTGGTCTATTCAGATCGTCACGTCGGCTCGCGTTAGGTAGCAGCACCAGACATGAAATGCGTGGACGATGGCCAGCATCTCTTTGTCATGGACCGGGTAGTTGCGCTCGGGTGGCTGCATCTTGCGTGATTCGTAGGCGATGGGTTGCAGCCCTTTGCCGAAGTCCTGTTATAAGACGGCGCCGACGGCGAAATCGCTGGCGTGCGTGATGAATTCAAACAGTCAAGATGGGTCGGCGAGGCGGAGGACCGGGGGTGAACTCAAAATGTTTTTGAGTGTGTCGAAGGCGGACTGCTCTCTCTCCCCCCCTTGAAAATACGTGTCCTTGTGCAGCAGGTCGGTTAGAGGCTTGGTTATCCCTGCCAGATTAGGGACAAATCGACGAACGTAGTTAACAAAACCAAGAAAACTCTGTGATTCGGGAATGCTGCTCGGCGGCTTCCACTTAGCAATGGCGTCCACTTTGTAGGGGTCAATTTTAATGCCTTCACCCGAAACCACGTGCCCTAGGAACTCCAGCTCCGGCTTCAGGAACTCGCACTTAGAGCCTTTTGTGATGACCCGGTTCTCCTGTAAGCGCCGGAACACCTCCTCCAAATCTTTCGAATGTTCTCATTTTGTCTTGTTGTACACCATGATGTCGTCGAGATACAAGATGACTCTTTTGTTCAGCATGTTTCAGAAGACTACGTTCATAGTCAGCTGGAACGTCAAGGGCGCATTGGTCGGTCCGAACGACATCACTGTATATTCATAACTGTCGTAACGTGTGCGAAAAGCTGTCTTCGGGCAGTCATTGGCGAACACGCGAATCTGATGGTAGCCACCTCGCAAATCGATCTTTGAGAAGAAGCGAGCTCCGCGAAGTTGATCCAGCAGGTCGTCCGCTCTCGGGATCTGGTAACGGAATTTTTTGTGACCCGATTCAGCGCCCGATAATCAATACATATGCGCAGGCCTTCGTCCTTCTTTGGTATGAACAGTATTGGTGCTGCAAATGGCGATGTGCTTGGCCGAATGAACCCCTTGGCGAGCAAGTAGTCCAGTTGGCTTCGCAACTCGTCGAGCTCTGGTTGGCTGAGCCGCCACTGTGTCCGCACGGTGGGTTGCGCTCCGGGTTCCAGCTGGATCCTATGGTCTTCTGGGCGCTGAGGTGGTAGGCCATTGGGTAGGTCATCCGCGAGAATTTCGGGATACTTCCGAATAATACTCGTCAACTCCTCAGGGACTGCCGCGCAGAGCGTGTCGATGTCCGCGATTTTTTCGGTGGCCGCTACCTCGTACAAGTGTACAGCATAGCCTTGGACCCCACTATTGATCACTTGCCGCATCGTGACGGCGTTGACACGTGTCGTCACGGGCTCCGGGTCCGTCCATTCTGGAAGCGTTGTCAGCCCCGTATTTCCTCACACTATGCACACTCCGGTCGTCCAGTAGATTGTCGGATTATATCGCTGCAGCCAGTCTCATCCCAGCATCACATTGCAGCCGTCCAAAGTTGTCACCAGCATCTTCATGCCGAACCCGAAAGTGTTGCCACACTTGATCCGATTTTCCGCGCTTCATCTCGATGGCTAGCGGTGTCCCATCCACCAACCTTGCATCAATCTCCAGCAGACACCTCGTCAGCTTCACCCCAATTTTTTTTTGCCGTTGCCAGATTGACGAGACTGTGGCTCGACCCACCTTCAACAAATGTTTTTATTTTGTAGTCGTTAACCCTCCCCACCACCAGCACAGGCAGTGCACGCGTTCACCCACGTTATTCGTCTGGGTGCAGCCGATAGCTATGATCGGTACAACGGCTCGGTGTGATTGTCGGGCGACAGGGTCTCGTCAGTAGGGCGCTCGTCTGCTACTGACTCGTATCTTTTACCGACCCTTCTCCGCTGTTCCTCTTCCCCTTCTTAAACTTCGGGCAGTCTTTTCTCATGTGGCCCAGCTGGTTGCATGCAAAGCACGGCCCGATGGCTCGGCTAGGCGCATCCACGCCATTGATCGTGGGTTGCTGAGTCGATCAACGAAATTCAGTGCCCTCCCGGGAGCTCATTCTCGCCCACTGCATTAGCGCGTCCGTTGACTCGACTTCCTGGACGGCGTCGTTAAAGCCGTGGTGCAACTATCAGCTTCAACTTCATGGAACTTGGTTGTCCCAGGCAGTTCAGTGGCGAGAGGTTCGTCCAATAAGAAGCCCGGTACGCACACGCTTTATTTGTTCTGCTACTGTTCCTAAGAAGTTGCACCCTTCCTTTGAATGTGCGTGGCCGCGTTCGTCGAACCTCAAACTGTATCTCATATCTTAGGCCCGCCATGTAGCGATCCAACCGCTCCGCGTCGCTCATATCGTCCACTTGGTCCGCCAAGTTGCAGAAGGTGCTAGTGTAGTCTTGGACCAAAGTCAGCTGCTTCCAGGCACGCAGCTTCATGCGAGCAGAATCCGAGGCGGATATGTGCTCGAATCTGGTTCGCAAGGCGGCGCCCCACTCCTTCCATGTGCGTATCGTGGCCGTCCCTAACATCGAAGCTGCTTGTTGCGTGATAGGTGTCAAGGTCCCGTCGTTCGCATGTGCTATTGCTACCGAAGTCCCCTCGTCTTGCAGCCTTTGTTGCCACCACTCCAGCGCAGGTCCCCTCAACAATGATACTGCGAAATCAATGCGGGTGGCATTGTCACAATCATGGCAGCGTTAAAAAACACCTCCACACTAGAAACAGTGACTAGCTTGTCACTTGGGTTAAATGGGGGCAGGTTTGTCGGCTTGATATTGACAGTTGTTGAAGCTGTCATCGATGCTGGAACTGTTGCCGCTGCTAGTGTCATCACCGCCATTGTCGCTGCTGCACGTGTCGGCACTGCACGCGACTGTTGCGGTGACTGTTGCTGCTATTGTGCTTGCCTCGCATCGTTCACATCCACGGAGCCTTTTAGTTCGCTCCAGACCCGCTCGTCTGGCGTGGAGCTGCTACTGGCGTCCTCGACGACAGGTAATTCCTGACGCGCTTCACCACGCGCCTGGTGTAGTTCGGCGTTTTCCTTTCTCAGGTGCTCCATCTTCACAGACATGGTCTGCAAGTTGGTCTGCAGCCCGGAAGTCTTGCATGAACGCGTCAAACTCGGCCTGCTGCATGTTTCTCATGCTTCGTCGGACGGGCAGGGGGTGGCTAGCGATTTTTCTGACTTTGATCAAGGCACAAACGCTATTGTAGTCAGAGTGAAATAATCGTATCTATTTCGTAGGCCGGCCGCTTTGCAGCCCACCAAGTCTATTGCTCCCCTCATATAAACTACCCCGGAAACACGAGGATACCGTATCGCCCCAAATAGTAGCGCCGTCTGATTTAAGGCACCGACGCTTCTATCTGGAGCCATACGCTTATGGCCGGTCCTCAATTATAAGCGCACCCCTTAGAATCCCTGTACTTACTATAAGCGCATCCTTCCTCCCCAGGGGGCAATCTCTTCACTATTTTCTAATCTAAACATTAGTACCTACAGTAACATGAAATCTACACAAGCCTATCTACACATTAAGTTTTACATTCCTAGCTAGAATCTACTCCTCGTCTGAAACTGGCTCCTCGCAGTCGTTGCGAAAGAATCCATTGGCGATGATCTCATCATCGACGTCGACCTCGTAGGTCAGCTGACTCTGCGTGAGCGCCATGGCGAGGCCAGCCTCACTGCCGTCAAGCGTGTTGCTAATGCCACAGGTGAGGAAGGCCTTCTTGATAAGCTCAGGTGGCACAGCCTTCCAGGCCCGTGAGATCCACCTGAGCACTACCGCAGGGGGCGGCTTCTTGATGTTCCCTGCACCACAAGTCAGAGTAAGGGATATGCCGCTAGAACAACATACGGGGGGAAATCAAGCTGCTCTCAAACAATCAATGGGGGGTGTCTTACCTGCAGGCGTCATCCGCTCCTGGCCCTCCTCTTCAAACCAGCTTTGGTACTGCTGGCAGATGGAGGCTTTGAAGGATTTGTTGATCGAGACGTCGAGGGGCGGTACCTCTGCCGTATTGGCCGACAGGATCACCGCCTGCACGATGTCCAGGTCGGCAAACTTCTCCTTCACAGCGTCCGTAAGATGCTAGCGGTAAGAATCTAGAACGACCGTGGCGCTCCTTGCTTGCCTGCCAAACCGGGGCCGGGTAAGGGGCTTGATGCACTTGTTGAGCCAACGCATGACGCCGTCGGCGTCCATCCAGCTGCTCGGGTGCACTGCCACGACCACATCTACCATACCAAACACAGTAAATAAATCTGTGTTAGTTACAACACGGGATAAACCAAACACTCAATAGTAGGGGCTATTCTTTTACCTGGCGGGAAACAACCCTTCGGCACTGTCTTGCGCTTGAAGAAGACCCAGGGCTTGAGCTTCTCCTCGTCCGCCGTGCACGCCAACATGATGGTCACGCGTTCCTTCTGGTACCCCGTGTTCCTCATGGGCACCGAGCGAACGCCCGTCTAGTCCACAGTCGTGGTGGGGGGCATCTCCAGCCACAGCAACGTCTGGTCGGCGTTGATAACCCAGCGGGTTTCGATGCCGCGCTCGTGCATCCGCTTCCACGCTTAGTGCGCTTCCTTGAGCATGTCGGCGGCTCTCTTCCACTCCAAGAGACATTTGCGGTGGATTCCTGACTCACGAGACAACGCTTGCTGGATCTCATCCCAGGGATCGCTTGCTGGGTCTCTTCCCAGAGATCGCTTGCTGGACCTCTTCCCAGGGATCGCTTGCTGGATCTCTTCCAAGGGATTGCTTGCAAGATCTCTTCCCAAGGATCGCTTGCTGGATCTCTTCCCAGGGATCGCTTGCTGGATCTCTTCCCAGGGATCGCTTGCTGGACCTCTTCCCAGGGATCGCTTGCTAGATCTCTTCCCAGGGATCGCTTGCTGGATTTTTTCCCAGGGATCGCTTGCTGGATCTCTTCCCAGGGATCGCTTGCTGGATCTCTTCCCAGGGATCGCTTGCTGGATCTCTTCCCAGGGGTCGCTTGCTGGATCTCTTCCCAGGGATCGCTTGCTGGATCTCTTCCCTCTCCACCTCTCTCTCTTCTTCTATGCTGCCCCCCAACCCCTCCAGAACACCATCAAAGATCGTTTGCTACACCTGTCACCAGGGGAAATCAAGGTGTTATTGAAATCACTTGTGAGAATTCTCAAAAATGATTTCAACATAGCTGCTGCACCTGTCACCATGAGACATCAAGTCATTCATGCACGTTACTATCCCTTCTTTCCCCCAGTCCTCCTCTCCCAACCTTCTGTTCTTTCCGTCACCCTCCCCTTCCTCCCCCGTCTTTCAGAATATCATAAACGACCGCTTTTTGCACCTGTCACGGGGGGACATCAAGTCATTCATGCAGATTGCTTTTCCTCTCGCAAGCTGTCCTTTGTATTATATCGGTCATAGGTACATGCAAATGGGCGAGAAGAAACGGTCCTCTCTCTCTCTCTCTCTCTCTCTCTCTCTCTCTCTCTCTCTCTCTCTCTCTCTCTCTCTCTCTCTCTCTCTCTCTCTCTCTCTCTCTCTATCCCCCTTTACCTTCCCCCCCCCTTTCCTCTCCTTTCTTCCATCCCCCCCTCTCCCCCCCTTCCTCCCTCAGAACATTATCAAGGATTGATCGCTGCAGCTCTCCCCAGCGGACATCAAGGCGTTCATGCGCATGAATCACCCTCCCTTAAGCCCTCTGTCCTCCTCTTCCTCTTCCCCCCTTTTCTTACCCTCGGTCCTCCACTCTCACCCCTCTCCCGACCTCCCCTCCCTCCCCTGTCTCTCACAACATCATCAAGGATCGCTCGCTGCACCTCTCTCCGACCGACATCAAGGCATTCATGCGCATGACTCTAGAGGGGCTAGCATACCTCCACGGAAAATGGGTGCTGCACTGGTGGGTACTGCGCAGCGCAGGTGGGTGCTGCACAGGAGGGTGAAAGTGTGCTAGTGCAGTGTGCTATACGGGGATGCACGCATGACACTAGCTGGGCCCACATATTGCCACGGAAAATGGGTGCTGCACCGGTGGGTGCTGCACAGGTGGGTGGGTGATTCGCATGATGGTAATGTCTGATTATGATCTGATAAATGTTGGTTTGTCTTATGATGATTTGTACGATGGTCGTTCTTTCGATGGTGGCTCATCTGATGATGCTTCATTTGATAACACTTGGTCTCAAGAGTCTGATGGTGGTTTTCCTCCCACCTCCCCATGCATTCATGCAGAGATATGACTTCGCACCCTACCACACCCCTGTTCACACCTTGCTGGTTTCGGCAGCCCTGATCGCAAGCTGGCGCACCACGTGTTTACCAGGCCCTCTTTTCCTGCCCCGTCTTCCCCACCCACTCCCCGCCCACCCCCTCAGGGACATGAAACCCACCCAACAATCTCCTCATCGGCCCAACAGGGGAGCTCAAGATCGCTGATTTCATCCCTCGCCATCCCCCACCTCCATCCACTCCCCCTTGACTTGGCCCCCCAACCAAACACCTCTCTTTCTCACCCACTCACTCCACCAACCAACCAACCTCCCCACCACCCCCACAGGGACATGAAGCCCAACAACCTCCTCATCGGCCCAACACGCCATCTCAAGCCCACACCTTCCCACCCACCTCCCACCCACCCACCCCCCACCTACCACCCACCCACGCCCCACCCACGCCCCACCCCCACAGGGACATGAAGCCCAACAACCTCCTCATCAACCCAACAGGGGAGCTCAAGATCGCTGATTTCAACCCGCGTACTCTAAACCTTCCCACACCTTCCCACCCACCCCCACCCCTGCCCACATCCCCACCCATAGGGACATGAAGCCCAACAATCTGCTCATCGGCCCAACAGGGGAGCTCAAGATTGCGGATTACGGCTATGCTCGCCTTTTTGGCAGCCCCGACCGCAAGCTCACCCATCAGGTGTTTGCGCTCTGGTACCGGGCCCCTGAGCTACTGTTTGGGAGCAAGGCTTATGGGTCGGGCGTGGACGTGTGGGGCGCTGGCTGCGTGTTTGCTGAGCTGCTGCTGCGGCGGCCCTTCCTGCAGGTATGCCCTACTCTGCACTGCTCTGCCACCCCTAGACTAAGTGAGCTCACCCACCAGGTGTGCGCTCTGGTACCGGGCCCCGGAACTGCTGTTTGGAAGTAAAACATATGGGTCGGGCGTGGACGTGTGGGGCGCTGGCTGCGTGTTTGCAGAGCTGCTTCTCAGACGACCTTTCTTACAGGTATGCTCTCCTCTGCTCTGCTCTGCTACTCCTACAACCAGCAAGCTCACCCTCCAGGTGTTTGCGCTCTGGTACCGGGCCCTGGAGCTGCTGTTTGGCAGCAAGCAAGTTGACCCAGAGGTCCAAGATCACCCAGAGGCAGCAACCAAGCTCACCCACCAGGTGTTTGCGCTCTGGTACTGCGCGCCTGAGCTGCTCTTTGGAAGTAAGGCATACGGGTCGGCCGTGGACGTGTGGGGCGCCGGCTGCGTGTTTGCAGAGCTGCTTCTCAGACGGCCTTTCTTACAGGTATGCTCTCCTCTGCTCTGCTCTTAGAACCAGCAATCTCACTCAGAGGCAGCAGCAACAGCAAGCGATCTCACCCACCAAGTGTTTGCGCTCTGGTACTGCGTGCCTGAGCTGCTGTTTGGGAGCAAGGGAGGTCAGCTATAGTATAGCCCCAAGGTCACTTAGAGGATGCGGCCAAGCGCTGCTCTCCTTTCCCCCAGTTCCCCTCCATCCAACAACTCTCCCCCTTCCCTCCCCTCTTTCCCACACCTCTCTCAGGAATCAATCGACATCGACCAATTGGGGAAGATTTTTGCTGCCCTGAGCACCCCGCGGGAGGACCAATGGCCGGACATGCAGTGCCTGCCCGACAACGTGCATTTCAACTTCTTCATTCCTCTTCCCCTTCCCATGCATCTCCCTTCCTCTCCAGGCCTTTCACTCCTTCCCCATTCCGCTCTCCTCCCTTTGACACCTCTTCCTTGTGCCTCTCCTCCCTTTGACACCTCTTCCTTGTGCCTCTCCTCCTCTCCTCTCCCCCTCCCCTTCCTCCCTCCCCTTCCCCCCTCCCCTCTCCCCCACGTATCTCAGGGATCAAGTGACATTGACCAATTGGGGAAGATTTTCGCTGCCCTGGGCACGCCGCGGGAGGACCAATGGCCGGACATGCAGTGTCTGCCCGACTACGTGCATTTCAACTTCTGCCCGGCGCCGCCCCTCAAGTCACACTTCCCCATGGCTGGCGATGACGCCTTAGACCTGCTGTCTCGCATGCTCACCTTCGATCCGAACAAGCGCATCACTGCTGCTCAAGCCCTGCAGCACCGGTGAGCACACACACACATACACATATGCATGCATGCTCGTTTAGGCTTCTGCCCAGCGCCGCCCCTCAAGTCACACTTCCCCATGACTGGCGACGATGCTCTCGACCTTCTGTCTCGCATGCTCACCTTCGATCCGAACAAGAGGATCACAGCCGCTCAAGCTTTACAGCACCGGTGAGAAACTCATGTGTGCATGCAGTACCGACATATATGGTAGTCCTGTCGCCCCTCAAACAAGTGCATCACAGCTGCCCAGGCTTTACAGCACAGGTAAGTGTGTCATGCATCACATGTATGCGGTCGATATATGCATGGTAGTGCTGCCGCCCCTCAAGTCACACTTCCCCATGGCTGGCGACGATGCTCTCGACCTGCTTTCCCGCGTGCCCACCTTCGATCCGAACAAGCGCATCACAGCTGCTCAAGCCCTGCAGCACCGGTGAGCTTACGCACACACACATATATGCATGCAGTACTTTACATATACACACACACACACACACACACACACACATATATACGCATGCAGTACTTTACATATATACATACACACACACACATATATGCATGCAGTACTTTACATATATGCATACACACACACATATATGCATGCAGTACTTTACATATATACATACACACACACATATACACACACACACATTTGCATGCAGTACTTTACATATATACATACACACACACACATATGTGCATGCAGTACTTTACATATGCACACACACACGCACATACACACACACACACACATATGCATGCAGTACTTTACATATATACATACACATACACTTACGCATGCGTGCTCGTTTAGGCTTCTGCCCAGTGCCCCCCCTCAAGTCACACTTCCCCATGGCTGGCAAGGCAGTGATGCCCTCGACCTGCTCTCCCGAATGCTCATGTTCGACCCCAACAAGCACATCACTGCTGCTCAAGCTTTACAACACCGATCAGCAGCTCATGTGTGCATGCAGTGCCGTCATGGATGTATGGTGTCATGTATGCATGGTAGTGCTGTCATCCCTTAAGTCACACTTCCCCACGACAGGCGAAAATGCCTTAGACCTGCTGTCCCGAATGCTCACGTTTGACCCCAACAAGCGCATCACAGCTGCTCAAGCTTTACATCACCGGTGAACAAGCCACTCATTTGCATGCAGCGCCAGTGAGTGAGCCACTGGGACCCTATAACCCCCTCAAGTAGGCATGGGGGCCACCTACAGCCCTGCTGTGCTCGCTCGCGTGCACAGTCCATGCAGCTGCGGTGAGTGAGAGGGACTAGGCTTGTATGCATTGTGCGCTGTGCTTGAACTACTCCCCCACATTGCATGGTTACCTTCAGATTCCAACAAGCACATTACAGCCACATTGCCCAGCCTTTACTGCCCTGGTGAGTAATTAAGGTTCGCTCATGCATGTGCACTCACATAGGCTTACGTATGCATGGCAATGCTTTACATACGCAGGACTGTTGACTGACAGTGGCTCGCCCACCAGCCACCAAGCCGAAGGACCTGCGTCGCCCTCCCTCTTTACTCCTTGCCCCTTAACACCACCTCGCCTCTCTAATCCACCCTCCTACTCACCTCCTCCCCTTCCCCCTGCCATTTTCCTCCTCGGCCCACCAGCCACCAAGCCCAAGGATCTGCCTCGCCCACCTCCAAAGCCCTCTGGCAGCGACTTCCCCCCCGCCTCCATCCCTGTCGGCTTGGCGCCCATCGCCCCAGATGCAGCAGCAGCTACTGCTGATGCTGCTGCTGCTCTTGAGATTACCAACACTCCCCTCCCCTCTCTTACCTACGCTCCCCTTGCCTTCTTCACTTGTCTCTCTTCCCGACCCCTCTCCCCTCCCCCCCCCACCAGCTATTTCCTCCTCGGCCCACCAGCCACCAAGCCCAAGGACCTCCCAAGCCCTCTGGCAGTGACTTCCCCCCCGCCTCCATCTCTGTTGGATTGGCACCCATCGCCCCAGATTTAGCAGCTGCTCCTCTTGATGCTGCCAACAATCCCCTCCCCTCTCTCTTTCCCTCACCATTTACACTCTCCCCTCCCCTTATCCCACTTCCTGTCACGTCTCCCCTCCCTTCCAGCTACTTCCTGCTAGGCCCACCAGCCACCAAGCCCAAGGACCTGCCTCGCCCGCCTCCCAAGCCCTCTACCAGCGACTTCCCCCCTGGCTCCATTCCTGTCGGCTTGGTGCCTATCGCCCCAGATGCAGCTTCTGCTACTCTTGATGCTGCTAATGGTGCTACTGCTGTCGGTGCTGGTGGTGTTTGTGAGGATCTGGTTCAGGAAAGATGATTCTATTGAATGATTCACCTGGGTACAAGGCGAGGCTATATATAGGCTCGACACAAAGGCAGTAACCCGGGTGTGACTAGAAGGTTCCGCGGGTCGCGAAGCGTCCCGAACGGGTCCTTCCCGAATTCGGTAGAAGGCAATTCGGTGGCAACCGAAAAGCCTAGAATTCGGTGCACTCAACCTAGTTCGGTGCCTAAACCTATAACAACATAGTAAAAGCTACGAACCTTGGAAATCTAGCAAAAGCAAGCAAAATAAAGCAAAGCTAAGCTAGATAATGCATAGTAAAGCAGAATCAAGCTACTAAAGCGTAGCAATGACGTCGTACTCTCACATGTCCCCCCCTCAAAGCTGGGTGGCGTGAGAAACACCCTGCTTGACAAGATAGTCCTTGAGAGCACGGCGTGCGTTGCCCATATCAGCTTCTGCAACCCAACTGTCCTCCGATGGGTCATATCCCCTCCAGCGTATCAGGAACTCGAGCGTGTTGCCGCGTCTGCGTCGATGAGCGAGAACTTTTTCCACCTCGTACTCTGGTTCATCCTGTATGAGAACAGGTGATGGTGGCGGTAGTTGTCGTCCCGTAACCCGCTGGTTGGGGTCCTTGTAGGGTTTCAGCAGCTGAACATGGAAAGCGTTGTGAAGCTTCCACGTAGTAGGTAAGCGCAAGCGGAATGTAACTGGTGTCATGATCGCCTCAACGCGAAAGGGACCACAGAAGCGAGGCCGGAGCTTGGACGGTAGGTGAGACAGGTTCAAGTTGTGCGTGTCAAGAAGCACCTGATCTCCGACTGCTACTGAGTGATCACGTCGCTGGCGATCGGCATACTGCTTCTGGGAGTTCTGCATCATGGTGAGACGTCGCTGAGTCTTCTCCCATAACTGCTGCATGGTGGTGACGAAGTCGTGTGCGACTTGGACGTGTGCCGGTGTGGTTGGCTGCTGTGGTGTAAGTGGTTCCCGTCCGTAGCACAGGAAGAATGGAGATTTCCCTGTGGCCGGGAAGAGGAAACAGGACAGGGGCAGGGGTGGGCCGAAGTCAGAGGTAAGGAGTAGGGAGAATAGAAGAAGGGACGGAAAATGAAAAACATACTATTTATAAAAGTAACGCATCTGCCCAGAAGTAACGCATCAGGTTGGGGGCATGGAGAAGAAGAGTAAGAGGGCAAAAGGGGCGAATGCAAGGCAAAAAGGGCGAATGAAAGGCAAAAGGGGCGAATGAAAGGCAAAAAGGGCGAATGAAAGGCAAAAAGGGCGAATGAAAGGCAAAAAGGGCGAATGAAAGGCAACAAGGGCGAATGAAAGGCAAAAAGGGCGAATGAAAGGCAAAAAGGGGCGAATGAAAGGCAAAAAGGGCGAATGAAAGGCAAAAAGGGCGAATGAAAGGCAAAAAGGGCTAGAAGCATAAACCAACCCAAAAGAAAATACTGCTGCCATGTGGGCTTGCCCCCACCTGCCCCCTCGCCCCCACCCGCCCATTTGCCCGCACCCGCCCCTTTCCCGCACCTGCCGCCTTGCATGCTGTCAATAAGGATCCAGTCAGGTTGTGGATAGGCGGAGGAAGATGAGGCGGAGGAGGAAGAGGAGGAGGTGGCGAGGGAGGAGGGCAGGGGGGTTTTCACAACGCGGTGTGAGTCGGCGTGTATAACAAAGATGGTGGATAGCCAGGGGGGGAGGTGGGGGAGGGATGCTCGCGCTGTGTCCCCATGGAGCTGTGGGGTAGAGGAATGGGGAAAGGGCGTGGGGGAAGGAAGGGAAGAAGGGTTCACAGGGAGGAGTGTGAGTCGGCATGGAGCACGAAGGTGGTGGATAGCCAGGGGGGCAGGTGGGGGAGAGCTGCTCGTGACGTGTCACCGTGGAGGTGAGGTGGAGGCGTGGGGTGGGAGGGAGGGAGGGGGAGAGAGCTTTAAGAGGGTGTTGGGCAGGCGGTGGTGAGGGAGGGACGGCATGGGAATTCATTGGGTGATAAGCATGCCACGCGAGGAAAAGATAACATGTATGACCAATCTGGGTGATGGTGGGGGCGCCATACGATGGTCAATTCGACGTATGCTTTGTCGGTACTAGATCACAGAACCACCCCATTCTAATCTATGTCAGCCGTCTCCCCACTTCTCCCCCCGTCTCCCCAGTCTTCCCCCATCTCCTCGGTCTCCCTGGCCCCCTCCGCCTCCCCCCATCTCCCCCGTCTCCCCCCGTCTCGCCCCGTCTCGCCTCCCCTCCCCCCGTCTTCCCCCGTCTCCCCCCCGACTTCCCCCGTCCCCCCCCGTCTCCCCCCGTCTCCCCCCGTCTCTCCCGTCACGGGAAAAATCCCAGCTCCCAAAAGCATCCTGAAACAATCCCCCGAGAGGCTTTCGGGTCACTTTTCACCACCATCCCAGAAGTGTCTTTCAGGAACAACTACCTGACTGGTTTGGGAGTCCCGAAACTGTCCGACAAGACTCTTTTGAACCATCCCCGAAGACCCTTGAGAGACGCGTGTGAACATTTTGGAAACATTTACTGTTCCGCATAGGACAAAAAGACAGTTTGGGGACATTTACTGTTCCGCCTAGCGCTTCGTGGGGGCTGATTATACTTTTGGGATGCTTCATGCTGTGATTGGAGCACATGCAGTTCGGCTTTAAGTCCCTCCCTGGTACGTAAAAGTGTTTATTGCCAAACATGTTCAACAACTATTTTTAAATCACAATGTTAGTTTAAACAGTCAACAGTATACATTTCCCCGATAGTATAATCCACAATCGTAATAAAACCAGCGCATCTGCATTTGACAATCAAAAAGTAGCCATAGTAAAGAGGAATTTCACTTGGAAAATGACTACTGCGGGAGAAAACGGGAAAGCATGTACAAACCAGGGAGCTGGTTACGACATTATACCCCTGCAACAAGAAATAACAAAATGACAGTTTAGAAGGCTAACATTCAACTGCCCACACACTAGAACGAAAGCTGCAGTGGATTTTGCTTTAGTTTTACAAAAACATAGAAATAAACCATGTCAATAATATCTCAACATCCAATGACGGTTAGGGAGATCATCAAGTGGGTAACGACACCTAGACGACATAAAAAGCATTGCAACGACACTTCGTAAAAAAATTACTGCACATTTGCATGACGTACCTTCATTGATGCCAGACTGAAGAGGAACACTTGGTCCTTCGTGAGAATCATCATCCACTGCAACAAAGATGTAAAAAAAAAAAAGAAGGGTAGAACCGTGCATAATTAGACCATCATAAAGTGGTCGATGGAAGGCGACACACATAAAACCAGGTAGTCATTACTAGGAGCAACACATACAGAGAGATATATCAGGAATCGTACAAGCGAAGCTATTACTTGAACATAGCGGTGTTTCAACGGTGGTAAATAAGAAGTAAATACGTGTTTCTGTTTTGGGGACAAAACAACTAGCAGAAGAACTGATCTTCATTTTGAAACTTAGGCTCGTCAGAAGCTTAACATCTACGGACAGTGGAAAACGAGTGCGAACACAACTAGAAGTGGAATACGAGTTACCAGGAACCTAAGGAACAAACTTGACAGACACAAAGATAGAACACGTATAATGAGTGTGGGCAACAAGAGTCGACTCAAGTTAAAGGCAGTCAGTTTTGAACCAAGATGGGTAAAGATGTGTTTCAGTTGGGTTTAGGAAGTTTTTGCATAGGTAAACTGGTTGGGTCAGAATACAGGAAGTCGATATGACAGGTAGTTGACAAGTGTTGATTGTGTGGTGTGCACGTGTATTATTTCAGCGCAGGTGGCAGGTGAAAAATGATGTGTGCATGACAGATGGCGCGAATGTTATCTGCCTCCCAGGTGACGCTGAGTTGGCGTCATCTGTGAGGCTCACAATTTCGCCTCCCTTCCCCCAGGCTCGATAGTTTGTGGGTGGGGGTGGGGGGGGACTAGAGAAATTGGCGAGAATTTCGCCTCCCCTCCCCCCTCGATCAATTGTTTGTGAATGGGGGGACTAGCGAAATTGGCGAAACGTTCGCCCTTCCCCCCCTTCGATCGACTGTATGTGAGGGGGGAGAAGGGGAAGGGTGGGGGGGGGAAGGGGAAAGGTGGATTAACGAGACTTACGAAATTGGCGACAGAGATTGATTCCTGCAATTCAATCTGTTTTTGATATAAACTGATTCAACAAAGAGACCAAGCGGAATTGCATGTATAATGATATGAGAAGTCATTTTCGAGGACATTTACGATAATGTTACGATACTGCTATGTCAGAATCCCAGTCACTAACCACTGGGATAAAAGGGCTTGTTTATATAGCGGGTGAGTGCGCCCATAACCCCCCAGGCCGACGTGCCTGTAACCCTTCCCTAGGATCATCGGGGATCTCCAGTGGACCTCTGACACCCCCCCGCACTGGGATGCCCGAAGTGCACACACCGGGAATCGAACCCGAGACCTTCGCTCTGATACCATGTCAGAATCCCAGCCACTAACCACTGGGATAAAAGGGCTTGTTTATATAGCGGGTGAGTGCGCCCATAACCCCCCAGGCCGACGTGCCTGTAACCCTTCCCTAGGATCATCGGGGATCTCCAGTGGACCTCTGACATGCTACTGTTTCCGTCATCATTCTATAATTTATTTTCATATTAAATGCATGACCGTAAATGCTAACGAAATCATATACGTCTAATTTTATTAAAATCATCATTATGCATTACGCATTGTTTTTACGTGAAGTAACTACATATTGTTGTAGTCAACTAGCACTATCTGTAGTAGTGGGTCGACTGGACTCGACACATTTGAGAGGAAAAAATTGGCTCACGTCTTTCGCGACGATTCGAAGATTCGAACCCATGAGATTTCCGTCTAGCACTTTCGCAACCACTAGGCTATTACACACGTTCTGGAGTTTCGGAACAACTTAGTAAATTTCGCGAAACCTGTAGGGTCAAGTTTAGGATCGAACAGTTTCGGAAACCACTGTACACTGTCCCGAATTTCCCTTTCGGAAGTGTAGACATATTTGGGACGTTTTTGGGAGACCCCGATGAGTCTTTCGGGAAGGCCCTTTTGGGGGGATTGTTTTGGGATCTCAACTTTTTTGTGATGGTCTCCTGCGCGACGGGAAGTTAGATATGGCGAGTAGCGTTTCCATATAGAAGCCATACCTGCGCGACGAACACTCCGGCCTCTCTACAAGCTGCTTCGATTTCAGCCGCACTTTCGTCCACGAACACGCCGACTGGCACCGCGCCGCCAGACCTCGCGGCCGCCGCGACTCGCGCCGCCACTGGCAAGGCGATCGACCGCTTCGCTTTGGGCCACAGGATCATGCCGACGAACGCGGCGCCATTTGCGGCGGCGAACGCGGCGTCTTCCTTGTTGGAGGTAGCGTGTGATTGAAGCAAGGTGGTGGTGGGGCGGTTGTATGCCCCCAACCCACCGAATGTGTTTCGGTGCTCATGAGTTTCGTGAAGCTGCAGGTTTCGAAGTGAGTGGGTTGACTTCGGAAGACCCATCGATTCGGTGCCACATGGCAGCACCAGGAACATTCGAGACCCAAGGAGAATTCGGATCGGTGAAATTCGAGGGTCGAATTTCACCCCTTCGAAATGTTACTCGAACATTCGCGAGTGTACCGCGGTTCGAGGTTACATGTGCGACTCGATGTTTGCAGTTCATATAAAATTGTGTTGCTTTGTATTGCATGGATCATACTGAAATTGAGAATCACTTTGTAAGTGATACATTCGACTACAAAATCCAGAGAGCTCCTATCCTTTGTTCTAAGAGCACTAGCAAGCACATAAAAGCCTACAACTCCCTCGTTACTTGGGCGAATCGTGTGTTTGACGGCTCGTTGGAAAGCCAGCAGAGTGCTCTATCATTTAGTGCAGATCCCAGTTCCTGCAAGGTAGAGGAGAGTCCTTTACATCAGTGGTATCAGAGCTGGTCGGAGGAGTTTACGCGAGCGACGAGAAGCAAGCATGCCGACTTCAAGCGAGGCCTCCCGCACTTCCTTGGATGGTGTCGTTGTAAATTCCGGCGAACCCTGGGCAGCCGCGACGATGTACGACACGTCGGCGGTACCGATTTTCACGGGACAAAACTACTCCGCGTGGAAGTTTAAGTTCCAAGTGCTCATGATGGAGCGGGGACTTTGGGGTCTCTTCGATGGGACGGAGAAGAAGCCGGACGACGAGAGCGACATCGCGGCTTGGAAGAAGAAGGACCAAAAGGCGTTCGCTACGCTAATCTCGCGGATCGGCATCAACCTCGTGAGCTCGGTGCGCACGTGCATCAAGCTCGAAGCGTCGGCGCATGAGGCGTGGAAGCGGCTCGAGACGATTCACGTAAACAAGACCCTTCATGGCAAGATCCTAGCCCGGAACGCGTTCTACACGGTGAAGTTGCGCGCGGGCGAATCGATGCACGAGTATGCGACTCGTGTGGAGGAACTTGGGGAAACGTTCGTAGACCTCGGTGGAACGGTCACGGAGGAGGATTGGATTTTGACCTTGCTTTGCGGTCTTCCGGAAGAGTGGTCGACAGTGATAACGACACTCGATAGCGTGCAAGACACTTGGACAAAGGAAACGGTGGTCGGTCGGCTTCTCCATGAGGAATCGCGTCGCCGACAATTCGCTAATGAGAGCGTGGAGACCGCCATGTTCTCCGGAGGGAGTTCCGGAGGAAAGTCCAAGTGGAGCAAGGGTGCGACGAAGAAGTCGTACGGTGGAAGCGATCGCGGCAAGGGGAACACATCAAACGGCGCGAGCAAGTTCCACTATTGCGGCAAAGCGGGACACTTTTGGCGAGAGTGTCGGAAGCGTCCGAGCGATTGGACTCCATCAAAGGCGCGGAACCAAGAGGGCAACGCGCACACGGCATCCGGCGAGGCGGATGATACAAGGGAGTCGATCGTGTTATTGGCCGGTGACGGGACCAACACTCCAAACGACGCGTGGTTCCTTGACACCGGCGCAACACAACACATGACGCACTCGGCATCATTCCTCACCAACGTTGGTGCACCGGTAGACGTCACGCGCGTCGTCTTCAGAAACGGCAAGTCGCTACCGGTGGTCGGAGTTGGGAGTACGCGTCTCATCGTCGATGGCGGACCGGTGGACATCACGAACGTGCTTCACGTCCCGGGATTGAAGGTGAATCTACTCTCCGTCACTCAACTCGCGAAGAAGGACGTGAAGGTCACCATCGATGGCGCGACGATGAACCTCTTTTGGAAGGGGAAGCAATTCGCACAAGGCGTTCTCAACGGAGAACTTTACCAACTCAAGACGCACCCGAGAGCGGCTTCATCCAACATGGCTTCATCCAACGTGGCGCAAGGCTCTAAGACAACTCTCAAGGCATGGCATAATCGGCTTGCGCACGCCAACTACGACTCGGTCAAGGAGTTGGTCAACAAAGGACTCGCGAAGGGAGTCGACGTGATCGCCGGCGACGACGAGAAGGGCGTGTGCACGGCGTGTGTCGAAGGAAAAATGGCTCGCAAGCCATTTGGTAGCCGAACGTCACCCCTCGCTAAGGACCCGCTTGCGCTTGTTCACATGGACGTGTGTGGACCGATGCGGCATGCATCAAAGGGAGGAGCGCGGTTCCTCTTGGTGATGCTCGACGACGCGACGCGGATGTGTTGGACCCGACTCTTGAAGGCTAAGGGAGATGCGGCCAAGGCGATTCAAGAGTGGGCGCTCGAAGTTTGCGACGACGACAAGAAGCGGATCAAGTGTATTCGCACCGATGGTGGTGGCGAATTCGTGAACGCGGAGCTTGAGAAATGGATGAAGAGCAAGGGCATTAAGCACGACGTTACGACACCCTACACACCCCAACAAAATGGAGCGGCGGAGCGGCTTAATCGCACGTTGGTGGAAGCCGTTCGTTCACTACTTCAACACTCCAAGCTTGGGCACGAGTGGTGGGGAGAGGCGAGTGCGCTAGCGGCGTGGATTCGCAACCGTTTGCCGACAAAGGTGCTCCCGGGAACGACTCCGTTCGAAGCATGGACCGGAACGAAGCCGAACCTATCCCGCCTACGCACCTTTGGATGCCTTTGCTACTACCATGTCCCGGATCCTCTTCGCCACAAGTTGCAACCGAAGGCTCGTGCGGCAATCTACTTGGGAGTTGCGGCAAACGAGCGTGCGTGGCGAGTGTGGGACTTGGATGAAAGGCGCGTCGTCACATCCCGAGACGTGGTATTCGATGAAGACAAGTTCCCGTCGAAGGAGAAACCCACTGAACAAGTCACCTTCATCCTTCCGCCACGAGAGGAGGTTGAAGAGAGTGAGTCTCCACCCCAAGTGGAGAAGGAAGCCGAAGATGGAGGGGGAGAGGACAACGAGGAGAGCGTTGATGATGTCGTGGAGGTGTCACCTACCAAGGCGGCAACTACCTCCACACCTACCTCCCTACCATTGGCCTTGACCCGCGGGCGTCGTGAAGTTCGTCATCCCCCCAAGTACAACGACTATGCTACGGTAGCCGTTGGGGAGACGGATAGGGAGGGCGCGGCATTTTGCTTCGCGACCAAGGGTGATGATGAACAAGCGGAACCTCTCATGGAACCACCCCCTAAAGATCCATCCCGTGCATGCTACGAGCATGTCGGATTGCACACCTAGTGGGTTGGGTGCAAGGGGGAGTGTTGGAGGTGGCGTGTGATTGAAGCAAGGTGGTGGTGGGGCGGTTGTATGCCCCCAACCCACCGAATGTGTTTCGGTGCTCATGAGTTTCGTGAAGCTGCAGGTTTCGAAGTGAGTGGGTTGACTTCGGAAGACCCATCGATTCGGTGCCACATGGCAGCACCAGGAACATTCGAGACCCAAGGAGAATTCGGATCGGTGAAATTCGAGGGTCGAATTTCACCCCTTCGAAATGTTACTCGAACATTCGCGAGTGTACCGCGGTTCGAGGTTACATGTGCGACTCGATGTTTGCAGTTCATATAAAATTGTGTTGCTTTGTATTGCATGGATCATACTGAAATTGAGAATCACTTTGTAAGTGATACATTCGACTACAAAATCCAGAGAGCTCCTATCCTTTGTTCTAAGAGCACTAGCAAGCACATAAAAGCCTACAACTCCCTCGTTACTTGGGCGAATCGTGTGTTTGACGGCTCGTTGGAAAGCCAGCAGAGTGCTCTATCATTTAGTGCAGATCCCAGTTCCTGCAAGGTAGAGGAGAGTCCTTTACATCATTCCTCGGACGTAACACCGCAGATTTTGGCATTGGGACGAACGGATGTGGCTGACGTGGCAGGCGTAGCTGGCGTGGTTTTTTCCGAAACCGCCTTCGCTGCTATAGACATCAAAAGGTTGCCACGTGGCATTCTACGATTGATAGGCCCATCTTTGCGCACACGCGTTAAATCTACAGGAAACAGTGAGCTTGCGAACTGGATGTTGGTCGAGCCGAGGAAATGCGAACGCCGGCGAAATGCCGGCGCGGAATGCGGGGGATGATTAATGGTTGGAATGGCAACGGAGGCCATGGCTGAACGCTTCACCGCGCCGCGAGACCTAGACTCACCACTGACCTCCAAGGACTGAGAGGTTTCATTGTTCGCGGGTGGCGTGTGAGGGAGCTGAAACAACAATAAGGTTTGGAGGTGGGGTACATTGATCTTAGGCTATACGGAATGTGGAAGTTCAAAAAGACTTTCGGTCTGTTGGATTTCTTGTAACTTGGCGCTTGGTTGTTTCGAAATGCCCAAAGTGCGATCGTCTACTGTTGATCCACCCGAAGCTGTGTACTGAAGATGACACTGTCACAAATATCGTATTTCGGTTCGACCTAAACCGCGGTCTCAAGTTTGCCCACCATCAAAGTTTGCCCACCATACCGTTTTTCCAAAGCTAATGGGCAATTTGGTGGTAATACTCCTACTCTGACCACCAAACCTCATTCTGGCGGGCGACTGGGGTCGCAGTTTTCGCATGTCAGGAATCCAGCCGAAGTGACTTCGCCTCCAATGGAATTCGCGCCTTTGCTCGCATACGTATGGTTCGACGACAATTGTTACGCAGAACACTGACGGCCAACCCTGTTGGCCGCGACTCTTCAAAAGATTTCCCGCTTGAACAAAACCGAACACAAATACGTGGGCAGCGGGTTAAATGAATTTTGACGACGACTTGCATGAGTCAACCGATTCAACGGCCAACTTCATACATACTCAAATTATTCCCGAGCGAGTTCTCATGTGTAATCACCAACAGAAACACAGTTCCGCGATATAGTATTAGTCTATTCCGGTTGTTTTCTGTATACAGTCACTAAAAACAATTACAGCACCTGAATGAAATCTTTACAACCTGTAGCGGACCTGTATGAATTTCGGAACGGATCAACCCTAAATACAATGGGAAGCCGCCCAATATTTTGAAAAAAAAACATAATGCATACCACCTGACCCAAAAATAAAACCCATTCGGAAAGGGATGCAACTCGGGAGGCATCAACCCTAAAAACAATGCCCTTTCCCGTGTTTAGGGTTGATCCCTCCCAGAAATGCGTCCACTCTCCCTAGAGGGTTTATTTATTTTCGGCCCTGTCGTAAATTTCCGTACTTTAATCTAACACATCCAATTCTAAATTTCCGTAAACCATCTAAACTGGATGGTTGTGTTTTTGTCACTTCCTAGAGACTTCGACCAGCATGAAATGTAACTAAAAAGCGACAACCAATCAACGTTGAGAAAGTCCAGGTTGATTACACCTGAGAACCCGCTCGGGAATGATTTGAGTATGTATGAAGTTGGCCGCCGATTCAACGTCAGAGTGTCAAAACAGAGAAAAAATTGCACGTTCGGTGTTCTCGCACACTGTCGGACAGAGCAGTCGTAGCCATCGTGGCCGGTTGGAATGATAGTGGGCAAACGTCGAACCGCATGGGCAAACTTTCAAATGTGAATTAATGCCACGTCAACATTTCGAGTCGCATGGGCAAACTTCGGATGGTGGGCAAACTGCGCCCTAAGTGTACTCGTTTGTTCAATGATTCGGTACTAACTCCGGACTTTTCCAGAGACGAGACTTGAAATGTTTGGGCGATTACGTTATTGCCACTACGAATCCATGATATCTCGCACCGCTCTCGCAAACGGCGAGAATTATTTGCCAGAGAGATGCGCTTTGCTCGCATTGAGAAAATCGTTTCTCATTAGGGATGACTCCTCGATTGTCTCGCCCGTGTTTCTCGTGACGCTCTCTTATTAGCAGCAATGTCGATGATTCATATCCATCTAATCCATGGCGTTTTCGACTGAAGGCGGCAAGATCGATGGTACCATCGCTGATAGAAACCACCGGTGTTCTTATTTAGCGTCTTAAGAAGACGAGGACAAAAAGCCGCTTTTTGATAGATTGAATTCTAATTTGAACTAGAGAGTTTTGCGAGGTCAATCTGCCCCTGTCAACAACCTCTCCTGCATCGGCGCGCAGCTGCTGCTCGGTACGACGGGGCGAGTCTACCGGTACAGCTGTCTAGGCCAGTATCGCTACGACTAGGCCAGTATCGCTACGACTAGGCCAGTATCGCTACGACTAGGCCAGTATCGCTACTATCGGTACGATCATTTCGGCTGCTGCCACGTGGCAGCATATGGCTGTGGATTCGTGGGCGACGCGGAACCCGTTCTTCGATGACGGGCTCCACGCATGGTACGCGCTACGAGGCGGCGACGACACGTGTCGCCTCGTGATAAGCGCGAGTACGTCACGCGAGAAGGCCGGGGACGGCATGGCGCAGGACATTCCAGGTCGACTCGGTGTGCAGCGGTGCGCAGCGGTGGTGGGGCGTAAGGAGGCATGGAACGGTATGGCGCAGGACATTCACACGCGTCTCACGCCCGACTGCCGCTACAGTGTCACCGCTGACGTCAGCGTGAGGGACTCCGGCAGATCAGCAGCAGCTGCAGCGGCAGCAGCGGCGGCAGCGACAGCTGCGGATGGAGGAGGAGTGGGAGGGAGATGGGCAGGGAGGGAGGCGGGAGGGGAGGCAGGGAGGGGGCCGGGAGGGGAGGTAGAACGGCAGGCAGTACCAGTGCTTGTGACAGTGCGATGGGATTTCGATGAAGGTCCCCAATACAAACAGGCATGCAGGTTCGTCCGTATGTTCCCGTGCATGTGTGTGTGCTGGAGAAGGGGGGGGGGGGGGCGGGGGGGGGGGAGGAGGGGAGGGGGAGAGGGGGTATTGCATGCGCGCACGCCCGGGCGTACATGCGTGCGTGTGTATGTCCGTGTGTCTGTGCATGCGTGTTTTGAGACGTCTCAAAACGTGCGTGTGTGTGTCCATGTGTCTGTGCATGTATGTGCGTGCATGTGTTTGCATGTTTGTGTGCATATGAGCGCACGTCATAACACCCTGTGTCAGTGTGACGTGCTCCCTAACAGGGCTATGGTGAAAGAGGGCGAGTGGATGAGGCTGCAAGGGCACTTCACCGCTCCCCACCGCATTCCACACAAAGTGGGTGGGTGAAAGGCAGGTAGGCTAGTCCAAGTGAAGGGCTATGAGAGGGAGCGAACTTGGTCAGAGCAGCTATTTTGGAGTCTGTTTTCAGAATTCTCAAACGAGGTTCCAAGCGAAGGGCTATGGGGGCGGAGCAAACTTTGTCAGAGCAGCACCGCACACGCCGTGTGTTTCAAGAAGTCAAGGTGAAGAGCGTTAAAAACAGTCATAAAAAAAATGCACAGGTGAGGGACCATGACTCAAAAACAGACTCAATACAGATGGCTTAGGTGACGTGATGGACCATGATACGTTTGAGACGTCTGAGGAGTCCACTCGAAGGGGCATGAGAAGGAGCAAACGGGGTGAGAGTGGCTCAACACGCAACACACAAATGCAGCACGCTATCATGCACCCCCTTTTGCCCATTCGCTGTTCCTACGGATCAGTCGCCTCCTCCCATCCGCACCCCCATTGCACCTCATTGCATGCCATCCACATCGTTTTCCCCATTCATACCCTCATCTCCCCCGTCAGGTAACAGCCTACATCGAGGGTCCTCCTCCCATCCCCTTCCCCCATCCCTTCCCCCCATCCTCCTCCGATCGTATTCGCGCCCCTCTCTCCCCCCTCTTCCCATCATCGTCCCCACCAGGTAACAGCCTACATCGAGGGCCCTCCACCCGCATTCGACCTCCTCATCAGCCTCTTCGCTTTAGTCCCAGCCTCCCACCCACACCCCACTTTCCCCCTTCTTCCACCCACTACTGCTGCTGCTATGAACATTCCCCTTCCTCTGACTCATACTAATTTTCCTCCTCCTCTCACTCCTCTCGCTCCACTTGGTGATCAGAACGCATCAGCAGCAGCAACAGTCCCGCCTTGCCCCATGTCCCCTCCTCTTCCTCCTCCCCACTCTCCCCACTGTCCCCCCCGCCCCAACCTTCTTCTCAACGGTGATTTTTCCAACCGCACTGCCAGCTGGCAGCCCATGGGAGGCTGCGAGGTGCTGACGTGGCACGCGCCGTGCCGGTGGGGCTCCGTGATTGGTCCTCCGGTGGAGCCCTCCTGCCTGCCCGCTGCTCATCCCTGCACCGTGTTTGAACGGCGACAGATGCAGCTTCACGCACAGTGGCAGCAGCAGCAGCAGCAGCAGCAGCAGCAGCAGCAGCAGCAGCAGCAGCAGCAGAAACAGCTGAAAAGTTACTCGCACAATCACAAACCATCAAGCCATCTGCTTCTGCCTCTGCTTCAGCCTGCCTCCTCGGTCCCTCTAGCCGGGGGACCCACAGGTGCCTACCTGGAAGTGACAGGTAGGACTGCCACGTGGCATGGGCAAGCTCAGGACATAGCAGCAGCCAATCACGGCCCTGAAAGCAGCCCTGCTGCTGCTGCTGCCTCGCAGACTGATGGCGGCGCTGACGGTGGGCCGATTCGTCTGTTTGTGACGTATGCTGTGAGCGCGTGGGTGCGTGTGGGAAGGGATAGACGGCACAAGGATCCAGCAAAAAGTCTCTCCCTCTTTGCAAGAAAAGGAAAAAAAGGGGAGGAAGGAGGGGCAGTAGGAACGGAGGAAAAAGAGGCAGAAGGACCGGAGGGAAGGGTGGGATCACACGCAGTGAACATTGCTTTAGGCGTGGATGGGGGGTGGGTAAATGCCGGGTCGGTGGAAGCTTCTGGGAAGGAGTGGGTGCAGTGCTGGGGGTCGTTTCGCCTGGAGAAGCCGTACAGGCGAGCAGTGCTGTACGTGCAGTGCCCGCCGCCAGGTGTCAGCATCCTATTGGCCGACGTGCGCGTGGTGGCTGTGGAGTGGCGGGAGAGGGTGCCGTGGCTGCGAGAGCAAGCAGACAGGGTGAGATGTGGAGAGCGGTGGAGAGTGGTAGAGAGGGGTGGAGAGGGATGGAGAGAGGTAGAGCAGGGTGGGGAGGGGTGGAGAAGGGTGGAGAGGGGTTGTTCAATGTAGGGTGTGATTTGTGCTCCCAAGCTCCTACCCCTCCCACCGCCCCTCCCCCACCCACGCCCCTTCTCCCCGTCCCACACTCCCTCTCTTTTTCTACCTCTCTCTCTGACATGCCCACATGCCCTCTCCTCCCCCCACCACAAACCTTTGCCCCTCCCCACACACACCCCCCTTTCCCCCATCAGCTCCGCAAGGGATCACTGCGTCTCCGCCTCCTCTCCGCTGCCGGCCAGCCAATCCCGTGCGCCCACGTGTCAGCCAATCAGACGTGCCGCTCCTTCCCCCTGGGCACCTGCGTTAACGCCAGGGACCTGCTGGGGAACCCACGCTACCAGTCCTTCTTCCTTCCGCGATCACAGAGAGGGGGAGTGGGGAACGAGAAGGACGTACAGATTTTTCGAGAGGGAAAGGGAAGCGGGTTGAGTGGGAGTGGGAGTGGGAGCGCAAGTGGGGCATGGTTCAACTGGGCCGTGTGTGAGAACGAGCTCAAGTGGACGAGTGTGGAGGCAAGGCGAGGAGAGGAGGACTGGAGGGACGCTGACACCATGGTGACGTGGATGCAGGTGTGTGTGGTGATAGATGGGGGTGAGAGTGGTGATGGGGATGGGGATGGGGATGGGGATGGGGATGGGGATGGGGATGGGGATGGGGATGGGGATGGGGATGGGGATGGGGATGGGGATGGGGATGGGGATGGGGATGGGGATGGGGATGGGGATGGGGATGGGGATGGGGATGGGGATGGGGATGGGGATGGGGATGGGAATGCAAGGACGAGGAGAGTACATTGTGGGGAGGTGCAGTGTGTGTTTTGTTGCGCACATGCAGCTCAATGTGCTCATGATCATCGTTTCAGTTTATCTTCACAGTCGTATGCCTGTGAACGTGCATTTGTTTTGTATGCATGCAGGAGCATGGAGTGGCAATGAGAGCGCACTGTCTCTTCTGGGACAACATGCGCCCACCTTGGGTCGATGGACTCTCACTCAAGGAAATGAAAGGTGCGACTCTTGAAATTTTCATGCCAATCACCCATCCCCTGCCTTTCATTTCAAAGACACAATCTCCCTGTCATATCGAAATGAAAGATGCCTCAAAGGTGCGCTGTGGCTGAGAGTGGAAGCAGTTGCACAGGGGCAAGGCAATGCCTGCGCACTGCCTCTTTTGAAACAGCATGCAGCCAGATAGGGAGCTTCTACCCACTCTCCCATACTCCGTTTTCGATCGAGTTTTAAGTCGGGTCGAGTCCGCTTTCGGCCAGATGGAGGCTTCTACCCACTCTTTCGTTTTCCCTTTGCTTAATTTCTCCTTCCCTATCGTCCCCCTACCCCCCCCGCACTCTCTTCCCACCGTAAAGATGCTACTGATAGAATAATCACATCCCCCCTGTCTCCTGCTTCGCTCACATGGACGTAAAAATCGAGATGCTTTCCTCCCTTCCAGAATTCACCCCCCACCCCACCCTCTCGCCCCCCAATTCCTCGCCAAGACAGATGCCATTGACAGCAGAATCAAGTCTCTCCTCCCTCACTAGCCCTCCTGTTTCGCTCACGTGGATGTCAGCAACGACATGCTGCATGGATGTCAGCAACGAGATGCTCCATGGGGGATTCTTCTCCTCCCGCTGCGGCCCATCCATCGTCCCTTTCCCCGCTTTCCCCACTCACCCCCATGCAGATGCAATCGACAGCAGAATCACAGCCCTCCTCTCCCGATATCCCTCCTGCTTCGCTCATGTGGATGTTAACAGCGAAATGCTCCACGGAGAATTCTTCTCCTCTCGCTGTGGCCCATCCATCGTCCCCCGCATGTTCCAGTTCGCCGCCCAGATCGCACCCTCCCTCGTCCTTTTCCTCAACGAGTATCACATAGAGGACGGCGAAGACGAAAAGAGCCGCCCGGAGAAGTACGCACAGTTCGCCCGCCAGCTCATCTCCAGCGGGGCGCTAGTTGGCAGGCTCGGCACGCAGTGCCACATCAGTGCGCCAGTTGGCGCCCACATGAGGCATGCTTGGAGTATCCTAGCAGACGTAGGGTTACCAGTTTGGGTTACAGAGCTCGATGTGAGCTCCATACGCGAAAAAGTGAGAGCGGATGATTTGGAGATTTGCCTAAGGGAGGCGTTTGGCCATGGGGGAGTGGAAGGGGTGGTACTATGGGGTTTCTGGGAAGGTTCCGGGCCGGATCGACCGTCCATGTCGAGAAAAATGCACACTTGGTGCGTTCTGATTGGTCGTTGACGGAGGCGGGGGAGAGGCTCGAGATGTTACTCAAGGAATGGACGACGAAGGATGTAGTAGGGAGGACAGATGAGGAAGGGTGGTTTGTGGTGGAGGGGTTTGGAGGGGATTATGAAGTGGTGGTGAGGGATGGAGGGCAGGAATGGAGGAAGATTGTAGAGGTGATTCCACAGAAAGAGAAAGTCTTTGAATGGAGGCTTGAGAGCGGAAAATATGTGACTGGTGCTGTTTCATCCTGATTATGCTGCAAAGTAGTGCAGATGTGATCTGCTACATACATGTGCATTTTGTATATAGTGTGCATATGGTTCACGATTTGTTAATTCGTTGTGATTGAATTGCGTCAGCCTGTAACGAGGATAGTAAGTGAATGCCAAAGCAGATGCTCACCATGTCAGCACCTTCGCCTTTTCCATTTTTCTTCGATTTACAGTATGAGGTATACACCAATATTATATGGTCATCGTTCTTTTGTATACACCAATGCTTCTCGCCAAAGTAGATTCCGCGCAGTTTTTCCGCCTTCATCCCGCGGTTCTCTCCGCCACTTGGGGCGCCGTCTCCTGCCGCGCCACCTCGTCGCCGGCCGCCCCGCCCGCGCCACCCGCGCCACCCGCGTCGCCCCGGTCTGACCGCGCGGCTGCGCGCCCAGTGCCGCACATAGCTGCATGCGCGCGTAGCTGTAATCGTGCCGCTCAGCGCCGTCGGGCTGAAGCACCTCTCGCCGCCCAACGCTGCAGGCCATGAATTAGCGCGCGCGGGGCGCTGCCGCTGCGGCATTTCCGCTCGAATTTCCACTCCGCGTTTGTGGGGGCGCGCCAGAGCGCACTAAAGCGCGCTAAAGCGCGCCAGAGCGCATCAGCGCACGCCCGTTACAAGTGAGTCGCCACGCCTGCCGTCCACACAGCCCGCAGAGTGCCCCACCCCCCTTTCCTCCGTGCACTCCCCGCTTCTTCTGTAACGCGCAACCTAGCTAACCACCTAACTAACATCCCTAGTCAATGTCGAAATCTTTCTCGACAATGAGTTGAGGCTACGGGAATTGTGTTGGGTGGGAATGGGAAGGTTGGGTTGGAGGGGAAGCTTGGCTTGACAATTCCAAACCTCAAATTTGAGGCTTGGAACTTCCCAACCCAACAAATGTGAAGATTGAAAGGTTGGATTTCCAACCAATCAGAACATGCCAGTTGTTGTTACAATCCACACAAATTTTAAATCAACCATACAATTGTGCTAAGTTGGGTTTTTCCCAACCAAACTAAAATGCCACCTAGGCTCCAAGCCTAATTGCTCCCCAACCATGGAAGCCATGGTTGGGAAGAGCCCCAAGGGGTATTGTGGAAGGGGTTGGAGCTCTGAAGCTCATTCCCACTTCCCAACTCCAACTTACCAACTTGGAAATGGGATTTCTCTAAGTCATTATTGGCTCTCCTAACAAGCTCTCCTACACAACTGGACTTGTGATTTTTCAAGGATAAGCTCTACAAGAAGCTACTACCTACTTGCTCAAGCTTCATCAACCTTCTTCAAGCTCTCTTCCTTCTCTCAAGCTTCAAGAGTATTATCAAGGCTAGTTTATCCCTTGGTGGGATTAGTTTAATCTTGGAAGTATTGTATCTTGATTTTATATAAATTGTCAAGGAGGATTTATATTAAACACACGGTTGCCCGTTGTTATAAGGGCCGTGGTTGTTACATTGGTATCAGAGCCTGGGGTTCGATTCCCGGCTGGGTCACATATGAATGTGCCAGTCGCGAACCCAGTGAACGATCCGCCGCTGGCCTGGCCCACCAGCGAAGTCGCTGTAGAGCGAGATTCAGGTCCTTGCGAGGGCCGACTCCCTGCCCAACGAGGACGTTGGCTCCAGGGGGGGACGAGTGTAACGCCTGTGGGCTTACACGTAAGGGTATGAGTGCATCCGCTGCGCCTCAAATATAACCCTCGTTTTGACCCAGTGGGTAGCGAGGTGTTACATTGGTATCAGAGCTAGGGTTATCCTAAGCCTAGTGGGGATTTTGCCCCTAGAGATTTTTTTTTTTCTTATCGATCTTAGAGTTGTGGTTTCTCTTTAAGAGAACACTCAAGATCTGGAAGCTTGAAGAGTTCAAGATCTACAAGATCTACAACTGCAACTTCAAGCTTAGAAGAGAGATTTATCTCTCTTGCCCACCTTTTGGTGGAAGACTCTCTACTTTTGAGTAGTGGAGTATAAACTTGGATCTGGTGGATTTGTTGAGGGTTATACAAGTTCTCTTTATCGAGATTTGGATAGACCCTGCCCTTTCACTTAGGTGATTGGGAGTGTTGGCAACAAATCTGTTACCTCTGGTAACGTTAGATTATTCTGTAGAAGAAATTTCTTTTATAAGAATTTCTTGCTTTACCATTGAAGTGGTAAAAGGTCTTTAACAGAATCAACCCAGATCTTACATACTCCCTTAATCCTTATGGCATCTGGCCAAGAGAAGGATATGGCAAGGGAGGAAGGGCCCACTGCACCTAATGAGGTGGTGAACAATGCTGCTGAGATTGACCTCAATCAAGATGAGGCAATGGCTGACATTGAGCTGGATGACATTGAAAACCTGGATCTGGAGGACGAGGATAACTATGTTGAGGCTGATACCCATGTTGAAGCTAATAACCATGGTGAAGCTGATAACCATGGTGAAGCTGATAACAATGGGGAGGAGCAAAACACCGGTGGAAAGGAGAACACTGGTGATGACAATGACTTCACTGAGGGTGAAGGCATGAGTTATCCTATCTCCGAGGAGATTGTCCAGCTCCAGGCCCAAGTGGCAACTCAGAATATCACCATCCTGCAGCAGCAGACGTCCATTGATGGACTCAAAAAGCACACTCAGGACCTCGAGGCTAGGCTGAGCATTACCATGAAGGAGGTTACTGACTTCCGTCGCAGCCTGGGCACTAAAAACCGCCAAATTGAGTGGCTTCAGAATACTTGCACTAATCTGCAAGCATCATTCAACAGGCTCAATGCAAGTTCACAGAGCTTAGGAGGGAGGGCATTTACCAGCCTCCTCCTGGGCGTAGGCCCGCTCCTGCTGCTCAGCCGGCTCCTGCTTCGCCCGCACCTACGCAGGTAGGCACTGCGATGCACCAGCCACCTCCAACCGAGACCTCGCCCTTTGGGTCTCTCTCGGCGCCTCTGCCTGAGTTTAACCATAGCAAGACGGAGGTGCAGCCTTGGCTTGACCTGGTGAATGACACCATGACCCTTGCGAATGTGCGTCCTGAGGCTCGCGTTACTGCAGCTACTCGTGCATTGGACGAGGTGGACCGCAGGGCAGTGTATGGCGCTAAGAAGCAGGCGCAGGGACCGTTTGAATGGCCGGAGTTCTGCACCGCGCTGACAGAGGCATTCATGGTCAAGAAGTCCGACCTGGAACTGCGCGGACGCCTTGAGAGGATCAAGTGTCGTGACCGTTCGGTGCAGGAATATGCGGTCGAGTTTGAGGCCGCAGCACGCTTGCTCCAGAAGCCCTTGTCTGAGGAGGAGATGATGCACGTCTTCATGAAAGGCCTCCCAGTCAAGCTGCAGGAGGCACACATGACCGGTGGCATGACCAATTGGACAACTTACAAGGAGATGAAGGAGCAGGTGAACAAAACTGACAACATCATCCGCACGTACATTTATGGTCCTGCAAAACCGGACCAGCAGCCCCGTGCTGAGGGCTCTGGTGGTCGTGGGAACCGACCCCAGAATGCCAATGGCGGAGGCGGTTCGAACAAGCGACCATTCCAGCAGCGTGAGCACCAGCCTGGACCACAGGCCAAGAAGGCTAACGGGGGGGGAGGTCATGGCCCTAACAAGCCGGACTTCTCCAAGATGCGATGTAACGGCTGTGGATATATTGGACACATCCAAAGGCACTGCCGTAACAAGAACCCAATCAAGTACTCTGGGACGCCTAAGCCAGGCGGCGCTGGACCTTCTGGAAAGAAGGATTTTCAGAAGCCCAACTAGGGTGTGGGTGTGGGTATTTTCGATTGGTCCAATTTGAAAGTGTCAGGTGGCGAGAGCAGGAGAGGCTGGATTTTAGCAGGCGGTCTAAATGCAGAGAACGTGGCAGAGGCGGTTACAGTGCTCGCCCCTTCAGTTGTAGATGTGTCGAGTGGGGTTACAAAGGAGGATGGGCTTCAAAAGGATCACGCGAAAGTTGCTTTGTTCTTAAAACATGTCATGGCTGACTAGTTCTGTACCGGGGCCCAAAATTGATTTAGGCCCACCCTGACAAATCAGGGTTCCAGGCCCTCCTTACCCTGACCCGTAGGGTAAAATTTAGTACCCTGATGGCAGCAGGGTAAAGTTTTTGACACACTGATATGACCAGGGTACTGCTGTATTTAGCCTGTTGACAATGCAGGTTTGTCAACTAAGTAATTTCACATGTTTCGTTCAACTAGCCGTCAAACTATATGTTGTTTATATTGTGTAGGCTATAGTGGGGTATGTCAGAATCCCAGCCACTAACCACTGGGATAAAAGGGCTTGTTTGTGTAGCGGGTGAGTGCGCCCATAACCCCCCAGGCCGATGTGCCTGTAACCCTTCCCTAGGATCAATCGGGGATCTCCAGTGGACCTCTGACAGGGTAGCCCATAAAGGGTACAACCCAGTACTCGGGTTAGTACTTGTACCCACATTTCTGTTCAATGCAGACATTCTTGCCTAGTCTTCTCAACATGGTTTCAGAGCAGTAGGTCCGTAGAACCATTTTTTGTTTTGTTTTGTTTTGTTTTTTTTCGGGCCCACCAACTACCGCGCTACCCTACGCCCTACCCTGCCCTAAACCGCCCGCATGCGCCACCCCTGCAGTTCGCTCGCCGCCCTTGCAGTCCCGCGCGCCGCCCCTGCAGCCCGCGCGTCACCTACCTGCAGCCCGTGCGCTGCCCCTTCTGCCCCGCGCGCCACCTTAGACGCCCGCGCGCAGCCCCTTGCAGCCCCATGCGCCGCCTCAACAGCCCGCGCGCTGCCCTTGCTGCCTGCGCGCAGCCTCTGCAGCCCTCGCGCTGCCTCTGCAGCCCCTGCCCCGTGCGCCGCCCTTGCAGCCAGCGTGCTGCCTCTGCAGCCCGCGCACGGCCTCTCCAGCCCCGTGCGCCGCCATTGCAGCCCGCGCGCAGCCCCTGCAGCCCCGCGCGCCACCCTTGCAGCCCCGCGTGCCGCCCCTGCAGCCCCGCACGCCACCCCTGCAGCCTCGCGCGCCCCCCCCCCTTGCAGCGCTCGCGCTGCCCCTACCGCCCCGCGCGCTGCCCTTGCAGCCCGCGCACTGCCTCTACTGCCCGCGTGCACCGCCCTGCCCTACCTGCGCGCCTGGCCCTGCTCTGCCCGCGCGCCCTGCCTTACCCAGTGCGCAAGCCTTGCTCTTCTGCGCGCCACCCCCGCAGCCCTGCCCTGCCACTGAGCTGCTAAGCTATGGCCACTCTGCGTGTTCTCGCGTTCGATCCTGTCCGCCGCCCAGTCAAATTCGAAACGTGGCTCCAGGACCTGCAGCTGTACCTGCTGAGCGACGCTAGGGACGGTGTTTCACTCTAAGACCTAGCGACCAGGACCTGTTCTGCCCCACCAGCCTCAGCTGACGCGACGACTCGCTCGCAGTGGCTTACCCGTGACGCGGCTGCTCGCCTAGTCTTTCGCAACCACCTACCGGTAGCTGAATGCGAGCATTTTGACCAGGCGAAAACTGCTAAGGCCCTGTACGACGCTGTAGTTGCTCGCTACTCTTCCCCCACCACTGCAGCGCTTAGCCGCCTCCTCCTACCCTACCTTTTCCCCGACCTGTCCTCCTTTGCCACTGTAGACGACCGCCTTTCCCACCTTCGCGCTATGGACACTCGCTACCGTGCTACCCTCCCAGACGAGTTTCTCCCCAAGAACAAGCCCCCGATCTACATCACTCTCCACTTTATAGTGACCCGCCTCCCTGACCCTGTTAGTGCAGTCCGGGACACCCTTCTCGCTCTCAGCCCCACAGATGTCACTATAGACTTGCTAGGGAAGCACCTTCTCGCAGCTGAAGCAAACACAGTCGCTATAGGTGCTACTCGTGGCACCCTCCGCACACCCTTCTTTGAGGGGTGCTCCCCCTCCCCCCTTGCCCCCTCTGTTGCCTCTGCCGCTGCTGTCGACTTCCTTGGTGCTAAGGAGGTCGGTGCTGCTTCTGCTCCTAGTGGGAAGCGCCGCAGCGGCAAGGGCAAGGGAGGCAAGGGTGGTGGGGGTGGCGGCGGCGCGGGTGGTGGTGGAGGTGGTGGAGGTGGCGGAGGTGGTGGAGGTGGCGGTGGGAGTGGTGGAGTGAGCGGGGGCGTCGGTGGCGGCGGTGGCGGCGGCGGCGGTGGTGGCGGTGGTGGTAGTGGTCATGGTGGCAGTGGGAGCAGCAGTGGCGGGAGTGGCAGCGACCGGGAGTGGTGGCGGCGACGGCGGTGGTGGTCGCTCTGGCAAAGTTCAGTGGCAGCAGCAGCAGCGTCCACGTGAGGCCCTCTCGCCCCAGCAGCTTCGTGAGTGGCTTGCTCAGTGTGGGGCGTCTAGGGGTAGTGCTCGCTGCCCGTACGTCATTCGCACAGGTGATCGCGCAGGTCAGACGTGCGGGAAGTTTCACACCCAGCACCGCTGTTTCTCATGCCTAGACGACGCGTGACGCAGATGCCCCGCCGGGCAGAGCTGCTTAAGGCTGGTATTGATATTTTTGCTCTTGACTTTGATGCTATCATTGCTGGCATGTATGCTTAGTCTACTAGTGTTGAGGGTGACTGTTACTTGTGTGCGCCGTATGACCCTGGTATAGAGGCTGCTGCTCTAGGTGCTAGTGAGTCTGCTCTCTCTGGTACTGCACCTGCTGAGGCCTTGCACACCTTCACGCTTGACTCATGTGCTTCCCGCTGCTTCTTTCGCGACAGTACCACAGTCACACCACTCACCAGGCCTGTTGCAGTGTCCTTGGCTGACCCCTCTGGGGGCCCGGTTCTTGCACGTTCCTCTAATGTGCTCCCGTGCCTGGCCGTTCCGTCCGGTTCCCTGTCCGGTCTCCACCTCCCCTCGTTCTCGACGAACTTGGTGAGCAACGCAGTCTTTCAAGATGCAGGGGTTGATACCTTTATACCTGGATGGCAGCGTGTGGCGATCTGTACGCGCTCTTGGACTGGCCGTCACCTGGCCACGTTCACTCGTCGGCCGGGGTCGAGTCTGTACACACTGACTACTGCGCCGCCTCAGGTCGCTGCGTCTGCTCAGGTGTCCGCCCGCATCAGGTACGGTAGTAGCCCCCTGTGAGTGTCGCCGCCTGTCGCACCAGACTCTCCTTTGGCACCACCGCCTTGGTCACCCCTCAATGCCACGCCTTCGTGGCATGCACTCTCGCCTTCTGGTCTCTGGTCTTCCCAGGTCTCTGCCTCCCATCTCGCCTTCGCCTGCCCCGCCCTGCATTCCTTGCGTCGAGGGGCGGCAGCGAGCCGCTCCTCACTCCTCCTCCTTCCCCCCGACGACAACTCCTCTGTAGACTCTCCACATAGACATGTGGGGCCCCACCCACGTTCGTGGATTGGGCCGCGAGCGATACTTTCTGCTGGTTGTCGACGACTACTCGCGTTACACCACGGTCTTCCCCTTGCACCTTGCTATCCTGATCCCGTGGATCCGAGCTGTTCGTCTCCACCAGCGCGAGCGGTTTAGCATGGACCTTCCTGTCCTGCGTCTGCACTCTGGCAAGGGCGGTGAGTTCTCCTCCGACCTCCTAAGGGCCTTTTATCAAGAGGAGGGCATTGACAAGGCGGTCACGCTTCCGGCCTCCCCGCAGCAAAATGGGATTGCTGAGCACCGCATTGGCTTAGTCATGGAGGTCACTCGTACCTCCATGATCCATGCGGCTGCTCCGCAATTTCTGTGGCCATTTGCGGTCCGGTACGCCGTGCATCAGCTCAACCTCTGGCCACGTGTCTCCTTGCCGGAGACCTCGCCTACACTTCGTTGGACGGGGGAGGTTGGCGATGCGTTCGCGTTCCGGGTCTAGGGTTCTCGTGCCTTTGTCCGCGATACCTCCGCCGCGGGCAAGCTCTCCTCTCGCGCCATTCCCTGCGTCTTCCTTGGCTTTCCCCCTGACGCGCCTGGCTGGCAGTTTTACCATCCCACCTCGCGCCGTGTTCGGGATCTGCCCTCTTAGGACGTCACGTTTGACGAGTCGGTTCCCTTTTACCGTCTCTTCCCCTACCGCACTGCCCCTCTCCCCCCCCCCTGCCGCTCTTCCTTGCTCCAGGCCCCCCTCCGGTAGACCCCCTCCCCCCTAAGGTTCCTGCTCCTATAGGTGTGTACCAGGTAGACCCTCTTCCCCTGGCTGAGCTTGTCGAGGTCACTGGTGACTCAGGTGCTGCTGGGGGTGGTGCGTCTAGGGGTGCTGAGCCTTGGGGTGCTGGGTCAAGGGGTGCTGAGCCTGGGGGTGCTGCTTCTGGGGGTGCTGAGCCTGGGGGTGCAAAGCCCGAGCGTGCTGAGCTTGGGGGTGCTGAGCCTGGTGGAGCTCGGTCTACTGGTGGTCTTCCGGGTGCCTCGCCTTCACAGTCTCCTCAACAAGAGCCCCTCTCACCACAGCAGCTGCACGAATGGCTAGTTCAGCGCACTCGCCTTCGGCGTAGCGCTGCTCGAGCTGGAGGCACTGGAGCTGGTGGCGCTGGAGCTGGAGGCACTGGCGCTGGAGGCGCTAAAGCTGGGGACGCTGGAGCTAGTGACGTTGGAGCCGGAGGCAGTCACGCTGAAGACGCTAGAGCTGGAGGCACTGGCGCTGGAGGCGCTGGAGCTGGAGACGCTGGAGCTCGACATACTGCCGCTGGAGGTATTGGAGTTGGAGGCACTGGAGCTGGAGGTGCTGGAGCTGGAGGCGCTGGAGCTAGAGGCACTGGCGCTGGAGGTGCTAGAGCTAGAGGTGCTAGAGCTGAAGGCGCTGGAGCTGGAGGCGCTGGAGCTGGAGGCCCTGGCGCAAGATTCACTAGAGCTGGAGGTGCTGAAGCTGGAGGCGCTGGAGCTGGAGGTGCTGGAGCTGGAGGTACTGTGCAGCAGCGACCGTTCTTCTCGTTACCGCTGCAGCTTTCCGAGCTTCCGCCCAAGTCGGTGATCCGTCAGGTTCTTCCTCCGGGCTCGCCCCTGCCTGCCCCGTCTCGTTACACTGAGCAGCCGGTCTCCCTTACAGAGCGCCGTGACCTTGCGTCTCGTCCCGCCTCCCCGGCTCGCGCTGTTAGCAGTGCTCGTCTGCGTCCTCCTCCTGTGCAAGGTACTCATACTTTGGCACTTCGTCCTTCTTCTGCTCCCCAGTGTGCCCCCCTGCCGTCTCCTCCTCCGTCCTCTCTTCCGCTTGATCCAGACCCTGAGTCACGCGTCTTCTGGCTACAGTCGTCACTGACCCGTCGTTTGAGTCTGTTGCTGCGTCTGCCTTAGTTGCTGAGCTTGTGGACTTTGCTGCTGCGTGTCGTCTAGACTACGCTGCCAGTCTTGTTGCTGAGTCTGAGTCTGTCTGTCCTCCGTCTGTCGAAGGTGAGTGTGCTCTTGGCACGGACGTCCTTGAGGACAGACAGGAAGCTGACTTTCGGTGTCTTGCGGCTGTTGTACCTCATCTCACGGCCTGGTTGCTTGCACCTGAGGGAGACCCCACGCTCTTACACAAAGGCGATTTCGGGTCCCTACTCCTCTCAGTGGCAGACAGTCATGGACGCAGAGATGGCATCCTTGAAGTCCACAGGCACCTACGTCGACGCAGTTCCCCCTCCTGGGGCGAACATAGTCGATGGCATGTGGATTTTCAGGATGAAGCGGCCGCCGGGTTCTCCGCCTGTCTTCAAGGCTTGTTACGTTGCTCGAGGCTTCAGTACGTGACAGAGAGTTGACTTCTTTCATACCTTCTCCCCTACCCCAAAGATGACCACTCTTCGGGTGCTGCTGTACGTTGCCGCTCAGCGTGACTACGAGCTTCACTCTCTTGACTTCAGTACAGCTTTCTTGCAGGGCAGCCTGCACGAGGAGATCTGGCTGCGCCGCCCACCTTGCTTCACTGGGTCGTTCCCTACAGGTACCCAGTGGAGCCTCCAGCGGCCGGTCTACGGTCTCTGCCAGGCGCCTCGTGAGTGGCACGACACACTAAGGACTACGCTTGCGACTCTCGGCTTTGCTCCGTTCACTGCTGACCCGTCGCTGTTTCTGCGCTCTAGACACTTCACTGCCGCTGTTATACATCCTCGTGTATGTCGACGACCTGATCTTTGCCACTGCAGACACTGAGGCACTTGCCCTTGTGAAGTCGGAGCTGCAGAAGAGACACACCTGCACTGACCTGGGTGAGCTGCACAGCTATCTTGGCTTGCAGATCACCCGGGACAGAGCACGCCGCACCATCACCCTGACTCAGTCACACATGGTGCAGCAGGTCCTTCAGCACTTCGGCTTCCAGTTCTCCTCACCACAGTCCACTCCTCTGCCTACCAGTCACTCGCTCTCAGCTCCACCTTTGGACGAGTCCATAGAGCCGAGTGGCCCGTATCCAGAGTTGGTGGGCTGCCTCATGTACCTGATGACCTGCACTCGACCTGACCTTGCGTACCCTCTTAGACTTGCTTGCTACGTTGCGCTTGGGAGACACTGGCGAGAGCACTGGGAGGCTGCTAAGAGGGTGCTGCGCTACTTGTGCAGTACATCAGGCATGGGGCTTCTGCATGGAGGACGGGGTTCAGTTGTCCTCACTGGACACTCAGACGCCTCTTGGGTTGACGACCTGGCTACGCAGCGGTCGTCACAGGGGTACACCTTCAGCCTTGGCTCCGGCTCTGTTTCTTGACCTTCTACTCGCTCGTCTTCTGTTCTCAGCTCCAGCTGTGAGGCTGAGATCTACACCACAGCCATGGCTGCACAGGAGTTACGCTGGCTCACATACCTGCTGATTGACTTGGGATAGCGGCCTCGTTCTCCTCCACTTCTGTACGTCGACAACAAGGCCTCCATTGCCTTATGTCAGGAGCACAAACTGGAGTACAGAACAAAGCACATCGCTCTGCGTTACTTCCTTGCTCAAGAGTTGCAGCAGCGTGGCCAGCTTCGTCTTGCTTACGTGGCCACTCGGGCCAACACAGCTGATATATTTACAAAGGCACTTCCGCCTGGTGATCATCAGCGTTTCTGTACTGCTTTGGGACTTGTGCCTACTTTTGCTCACTTGCTCACTGCTTGAGCTTGCTTGTACTGTGATCTTTATATATACCTGCTTGTTTTCACTTGTTAGGCTGTGATCACTATACTGTTTGCTTTGTTCTATAAATCTCTACATGTGAACTGGCCTTGTGGCCATTTGCTTGTGCTCGGAATGTGTGGTGACTTTGTGATCCACCCTGAGCTTGCTTTGCTTTTCTTGACTGGTCTTGTGACCACTAGTTCTCCCCCACTCTGCCTATGGAGGTGTGTTAAACTATATGTTGTTTATATTGTGTAGGCTAAAGTGGGGTAGCCCATAAAGGGTACAACCGAGTACTAGGGTTAGTACTTATACCCACATTTCCTTTCAATGTAATTATTCTTGCCTAGTCTTCTCAACACTTTCTCAAAAAGCACAAATAAATTTCATAATTTAAAGATTATGACAATACACGTAAAGGAGATTGCAGTAATGAGTCTATCTCTCCTTATATTGTGGCAGGTCTACGGACCTGCCACCTACATCCCAAAAATCAGGCTCTCAAAAACCTACCCCAAGGTTTCCTCCAGGTTACCCCGCTATGGGTAACCCAAAGGATTCAGTATAGGATACCTGTGGGTAACCTCGACAGCTCGTTGTGACCTCGAGGTTACCCACACGGTAACCTACAAGTCGCCGCAATGTTTCTGCTCCCAGGATGGTGGAGAGAATCAGACGCCACGATCGTGCGCACCACGAACAATAATTTAGATAGTACACTCCGGCGGTACACTTTTGAATGAATCTACATGGATACAAATTTGTACGTTGTTTTATTTGTTACACGATAACAGAACCACCCAATTCCATATATAGAAGGCGTGTGTATGCGCATTTACTGACATCGATGTACAAGATGTTAATAGTACAGTTGTTGGTTGCACGTAGGAAAAAACATTACATTGATAATAAAAAAATGCCTTACACTGAACAACATCAGATGGTACAGTATGCCATTAAAGGCACGCAACTACAAATAGCACCTCAACATACCCACTTTTATCCAAGGTGTAACACAACTTCAGAATGAGGTGAAGAAATATTGCCTGCCTGTGACAACAAGGTAACGAAATAAACAAGCAGAGAAATGTCAGTAAATGAGAAAACCAAATCAAGGAACCACACAGACACGAAAACATTACCATGTCGCCACACCACAGCTGTCCCTTAACGACGACCAGAGAGAGTTAATCTGGATGTAGAGAGAGTTCAGTCTGCACATCGCAGTTTCAGCGCGGCCGATGTATCTCGCCCGGACTATGCCGCCGCGGCCGGAGGTGGTGGAGGCCTTTAGAGAGTGGGACAGCTGTCTGGAGGACTGTTTTGAGCAGCTCTTCCCACCTGGCACTTGGGAGCAGGACCCCGACAGATCTAGGTGCGCACGCATGCAGCTGCATCTCCCAGTACGACTCGGGGGGTTTGGGATCCGGGCGGCGGCCTCTTTGAGCCCGCTGTCCTATGTTTGTGGATGGGCACAAGCTGCGCGTGATATTGCACACCTGGGGGTGGCGGGTGAGGAGGCGATGTTTGCGGATTACCTCAGCACTCAGGAAGGGGCGGAGTTTCTTGACCGTGGTTTGCTAAGGCCCTTGAGCAGCTGCCTGCGGCTGTGCGTCAGGAGATGCCGGGCCTATCTCTGTGTTTGGCAGCCCCTCCTCTGCGGCTTTTCCAGGCGCGGCAGCGGCAGTTGGCTGTTGAGGAGCTCCAGGCTTTGCGCCGCTTAGCCCGTGACAATGCCACTTTGGCCCGTTTCACATCCCTTCAGGGCCCGGGGGCTGGTGCATGGGTGTCGGTGGTCCCAGCTCATTCAGATCTCACATTCACTGCGGCTGAGTGGGGCATCGCAGCGGCTATACGGCTCGGGCTCCCAATTCAGTAGCTGCGGGTGGCGGGGCGGTGTATTTGTGGCACAGCGTATGATGACCCAGCAGACCCGCATCATGCCCTGAGATGCAAGCACCAGCACGGTCCATCTCGAGTGCATGATGAGGTGAAGTTTGCAGTGGCGAGGATTGCTAAGGCGTCAGGAGGGGTGGTGACACTGGAGGATGGCGTGGTGCTGCCGGGGAAGCGGGTCGATGTAGCGGTGCGGCGATCAATGGCTGGGGAAGCTCACGCTCTAGAGATTAGTGTCGCTGACCCTCTGTTGCTGTCTCCTTCGCTGCTAGGGCAGTGTGGGCGTTCCATAGGAGTGGCGGCGAGGGAGTGGGAGCGTCGCAAGACGGGCGATTACGCACCCCTGCTTGCACGCAACCCGGGCGTGCAGTTCACCCCTTTGATAGTGGAGACGTGGGGGTGTCTCGGCGGTCGGTTTCGGTGGTGGCTTCGACAACAGGGGGATGCACACTTGGGGCTAGCGGTGTCTCGTGGGGCATGTCGAGAGGACGACCATTCGTTTTCGGCTTATCTGATGGGGTCTTTGAAGGGGCTCATCGGGGTGGCGTTACAGCGCGCACAAGCCCGTGTTATTATGCTTCGCGCAGCGTCTTCCACGGGGGGTTTGAACGTGGATTTGGTGGACAGGGAGGAGGACGATGTCGAGATGGAGGGTGGGGCTCTCTGGGTGGAGGCCCCTTACATGGTGGATGCTCGGATGTGAGCTGAGTAGGGGGGGAAATTGGGGGGCTGTCTGGGTTGTCTCGGTTGGGTGTATGGATTGGGTGTTTTGATTGGGTGTCTTGATGGGGTTTTTTATGTGTGTGCATTTAACATCAGGGTGTCTTGATGAGTTCAATCGAAGGGTGGGTAATAGGGGGTCATTTACCTTTAGCTCAAAACCCCACCCAACCATTTTAGATTCAAAGAAGCCGCTTTTTTTTCACATATTTACCACCCAATTCCATATATCGAAGGCGTGTATATGCACATTTACTGACATCGATGTACAAGATGTTAATAGTATAGTTGTTGGTTGCACGTAGGAAAAAGCATTACATTGATAATAAAAAAATGCCTTACATTGAACAACATCAGATGGTACAGTATGCCATTAAAGGCACGCAACTACAAATAGCACCTCAACATACCCACTTTTATCCAAGGTGTAACACAACTTCAGAATGAGGTGAAGAAATATTGCCTGCCTGTGACAACAAGGTAACGAAATAAACAAGCAGAGAAATGTCAGTAAATGAGAAAACCAAATCAAGGAACCACACAGACAGGAAAACATTACCATGTCGCCACACCACAGCTGTCCCTTAACGACGACCAGAGAGAGTTAATCTGGATGTAGAGAGAGTTCAGTCTGCACAAGCACGGTGCAATGAGAGAGATTGGCAATTTAAAAAATACCACGACGAGGAGAAAGCCAATAGCCGGGTGGCTGACAAATAGAGCAGCGCCCATGACAAAAAGAACGATGCCAAGAAGCAACACCGAATAAACGGCGCTGATCATGCATCCCTCGGACAGCATTCCCTGGTAAATCAAAGTCTAGATAGCTTACCTCACAACCACTATTCAAAACAGGAAAGACGCGATGTTGGCGACGAATCACGCATCGATCCAACCGCGGGTAATCTGCCATGAAAACGCAGCAATAAAAAAAACACGTCAATAAACCTTCGCAACACGGAAAATTCCAAAACGTAGCTGGTGAACTAGCGAAAACATAAGGAACCTAATCTCTTAGCGTGCATGCATAGGTTTATGGAAGTTCCAAGTAGCGACGATCGCGGAGCTAGGGAAACATAGAGCGGGAGAATGTAGCAAAAGAGAGAGTGTGAACTTGTTAGATCAACAAGGGAGAATGAGAGCGCGTCTGACAAAGCGTGGTGGTAAAGTACTTGGCGAATGAACTGTCTTGCTGTAGTGACGAGGAGAGCTGTGATTGGTCAACGGTATTCTGCCAGCCTCCCAACAAAACCCATCAAATTAGACCTTGATATGGAGAGGCTCGTTAACAGAGTGTATAATGAACATTGCCGTTGTTATAGCTGGCTGTACCCCGAACTTAATTGGGTTCCAGCTTTGGTTGCCGAATCAGTGCAAGCAAACCAGCTAACCAGCCTCGTTCCGAAGCAGGAAGGGTTTCCTTCAGCTGACGTCAATTTTTGCTGCATCCTGATTCGTCGAATTTATATTTTCGATTGCAAACGAGAAGGTAACGAAATTCGCCTGCGTCGTGGTTGCCCAAATGTTACCTGTTGGCATCATGAAGGCAACTGTGGGGTAACGTGGGGTGCGATACCCCAAGGTATCCCTCAATTTCGAACCGATTTCAGCCTTCGAATTTTTGGGATGTAGTCCAAAAAACATTTCTAGATCTAGTTTTAAGCGGCGGTGCACATTCCTAGGGGTGGTTTTTAGGGGTAGATTTTGGTCCACCCTTTGACGCGTGCTGATTTGACTGCGAAGTGTTGAGGGTCATGAAAGCTGGTGCGAGGAAACCAAACACTGCTAGCGACCCAAACCTATGTCGTACGCCGGTTGGCGTAATATACCTCAGCGGACGAAAAATGCCGCCCAATTTCGCGGTTTCGATAGGACAAAGGCCACCCTCGGGATTGACGACCTCCCGACGACCTCCGAGCGGCAAACTGGGGCGAACTGGCGTCCCAGGGGCCACGGGAGCCCTCGGGATTGTCGACAATCCGACGACCTACGTTTCGGCTGGGAGATACCTGAGAAGGAAATCTCAGCGGACAAAATAGGAAAGCTCGCCATGTCGAGCCGGGACTGCTGCCACGCGGCCCAACAGGGACGAGCCAGGAGGTCCCCCACGATGACAAGACTGCCACGACGCTCACGTCGTGGCCACGCGTCACTCCGGCGGTGAGTGTTTCGCACGGGAAGTCGAAGCTCCCGCCAAAATTGTCGGTGCTCGATCCACGCGGCGCAGATCGGACCGTCAAGTTTGGTCGGTGTCGACCAAGTCGTCCAACGGTCCACAACCGAGCCATGCGGCACAGTCACAATAGTGTCCACGTTCAATGAACCTAACCACACAAATTAGCGCGCCGAGGGGTAGTCGGCGCCGATCACCAGGCGATCGCGGTAGGGTTGCCACGCGGGCCCGCAGTAATACAGGGCCCCTGGAAGGTGGAAGTCGGCATGCCGTTATTTCCGCTGTGACGCGCCAATACGCCACGTCACACACACCCATTCCCTCGTGGAATGGCCCAGGCTTACGCCCCTTGGGTGCAGCGCGGCGTCCCAGCAGCCATGTTTGGCACGTGACACGTCGGACACTGCGCCGCCGCAGGAGAACGCATGCATAGCGGCAGCATCATAGGGGGTTGCGTGAAGCGCGGCCGCTTCGGAGACGCTCGGGACCGTACTCCTTCGTGACCCTCCGATTGTGCTCATTCCCTTGTCAGTTCCTGCTTTCCTTCCTGCTCTCCGCTGTCTGTCTTTCTTCGCGATTGTAGGCTTGTCGGCTGCCGACTAATTGATCCCGTCGGCACGGGTTGCTTCTACGTGGTCGCTAACAATCAGGTCGGTGTTTAGGGAAACGAGAGGTCAGTACTTGTCGACGTCGACATCGGACGTGCCAGGGCAACATCGCCGCAAACTATCGACATCTTGGCCGACCTAGCAAGTCGGCGACGCATGGCCAGAGGTCGCCCTAGAGCCCAACAGCCCCAATCCATCCCACCCCCCGCCGACTCAGTAGACGACGACATCAAAGCGGAGCTGGAACGTCTTGAGGTCGAAGCCGAGTTAGACGCAATTGAGCGAGAATTCGAAGAAGACCGTTATTTCGCTCCCGTGACACAGTTCCGTGTCTGGTTTAACAACCTCCGCATCGCACACGGACGACGATAGCGCAATCATGGCCGACATGGCCGACGTCGACATGCCCGACGCTAGTCCCCCCACCGACCACAATCCTACATCTACCGACGAAGAGACGCTCCCGTTACTCTACGATCTTGACAAGCTAACGCAGATTCCGAAAGGAGAGTTCACCAAGGACATTCTCCCACCGCCGATCGGGGAGTTCAACAAGAAAAAAAAACAGCAGCCTGCAAGAAATGGACAGCCAGGAACGTCGTCGGCACATGCCGGCTCTGGAGACCAAGTTGATGCCGAGGAGGAGGAGGATGAGGAGGAGGAGGAGGAGGAGGAGGAAAGCGATGACGAAAACGACGACCGTCCACCCCGTAGCACTAATCCGCGCACCTTGGACGAACGACTCAGGCGGGAGCTTGAATTCATAGATGAACTGCTCGAAGAGGACGAGGACGCGGACCAGGAGAACATGTCGGTGCCGCGCGAACAGTGGAAGGCGGCAGACTTCGTCGAGGAAGACATGGTGTACGCGTGCATCGACGTGCTCGTCATGGACGCACTACGCCACCTGCAAACCCTGGAGAAGAACAGCATGCTGAGGCAGTACACCTCCTCGATATACCACTACAAGAGGTGGGCGGCGAAGATGTTGAGGCAGATAGGCGGCAAACTTCCCCAGGAGCACAGGCTTAAGCACGTCGACGAGATAGGCCACTACATCCGGGACAACAAGAAGAAGAATTGGGACCAGGAGGCCGATGTCCCCCGGGCGTACGTGTGGCTGCACGGCCCAAGGGTTACCATCACCCGGCTTCGCGCGTACATGAAGTACATGGTGCGTGAGTGTAAGCTCGATGCCGAGTCCACCGAGGAGGGGGACAACGCCGCGCGAGCCCAGCCTGTGCACTCCACAACGGTGCACACGCTCCTCGGGCGCATAAAGGCATGCCAGATGGCGGCGAGAGTGGAGGCGACGCTCTACCGGGAGACGGAGCTGAGCATCATGCGGGAGATATCGGTGGTCAGGTCGGAGGTGCGGTTCATGATCCGCACCAAGAACGAGCGGGACATCAAGTAAGTGCAGGTTCAATCTATGTCGTCCACACTATGATGTCGACGCCGCCCGGAATGACCCTTACCCTTGGCTTTGTGGGCAGGAATTGCGCCGATCGGCGTCGAGGAACCCTCGGCGATACCTACACCGCCGAACAGTTTCGGCAAATCATGATGAGGGTGCTGCCGACGTGGGCGGCGAAGGCGTGGAACCCGCGTGGAACGGGTCCTTCGCAGCCACTGTGGAGGTTTCTGCTCATCAAGGTGCTCACGCTTCTCTCCCACCACAGCCTCCTGCGCGGTGCAAGCATCCGCGAGATCACGCTCCCCGACATCTTCTTGTACCGACTGGCGAGCACCTCGTCGGTGAACCCGGAGAACCAGCCGGTCGTAATGGTCATCGCTGCGCGGAACTCGAAGACGTCCAAGGATGCTCGTTTGCAGCAGAGCTACGCGGCGCGGCACCTCGAAGCGGAGTTGTGCGCCGTCGGCGAGACGGGCCTGTGGTTGCACTTCGTCCTCGACCAGATCGGCCAGTTTCACGGCGTCCGCCTCATTCCACCGGTGGACACCAACACACGCGCGAGCTGGTACAAGAAGCACCTTTTCTTCGCCAAAAACGACACCGACCAAGGGGAGCTCTCTGCGGCAAGCCACCAACGCTGGACGCGGCAGTTGTGGGACACCAACAAAGTGTTCTGCAAGAGGAACGTGCACGCCGCTCGAGCGGGAGGGGCCCAGGAGCTGGCCATCGACGGCACGCCGCGCGCCGAGATCGCGGAGCTGGGTCACTGGGCGCTCGACAAGATGACGCGGGCGTACATCACCGCCATTCCGGTGGGGGTGGTGATGAAGAAGGCCGGGTACTCTGGTTACAAGCAGGACTACTTCTTGGGGCGGAGCAGGGTGGAACCCACCGACAAGCTCCTGAAACTCCTCGCCGAGCACATATTCCCCGGCGTCGACGACATGCTGAAGACGGTAAGTTAGTCGACGCCCTCGTAGCCCTGTCTTCGAGTCATCTTGCCGACCGTGTCTGAACACCTAATACACGTGACGAATTGCAGGCAGAAGGGAAGGCTGGCGAGGGGTCCGACGCCGACAAAGCCGCGGTGCACTTCTGGCGCACACTCCAGATGCTGCGCCGCATCGTCGCCGAGGACCTAGCGGTGAAGCTGGTCCGCACACCATGGCACCCGTACGTCCAAGGTTCCAAGCTCTGCCGGATCCCCCTCTTCCAGCACTGGGCGAAACGGGTGGAGAGCGTCGACACCGAGACGATAAAAAAGCGTCGCGACCCAACCCAAATTCAGCCAGAGGTAAGTCGACGATACTGTCGCCGACGTGCAGTATGTAGTGTTAACCAAACCACCGCGGCCCTAACGTCTTTCTCCTACCGCTGCAGGAAATCTCGGTCCGCATGGACACCGAGTACTACAACATGTCCCTCAAGGCCCAGCTGCAGTCGGAAAGGGAGCGCGCCGCGAACGAGAAGATTGATCTCCTAGAGGAGATCGAGAAGCGCGACGACACCATCGCGGGACTCACCGCCGAGGTAGCCCGTCTCACCGAGGCACTCAGCTTGTCGGAAGCACGGAGAGTGCCTGAGGCCCCGCCGTCGGCGCCCGTGCAAGCTCCCAGCGAGGGTGGCTCGGCGGATTCGGCCAGCACGGGGGCTGGAGCCAAGAGAGGGGATGACAAACCCCCGCCACCCCCACAGACGGACGAGGAGGCTAGTTACGAGCTCAACGTGGTGCAACCGTGGCGGGAGGCAAAGACTGTGAGGGACGCTTGGCGCCTATGGAACTCCGCCACCGCCAATGACACCCGTCGCCTTTGCGACAGGGTCGCCGAGAAGGGATTCGTCGCCCGCCACACCCTCCTCACAGGAAAGGGCGCGACGCAGGGTGGGCTCGACATGAAGGTGCGCCGCATGATGAAGGCCATGGATGCGGTGCGCCAGCTACGCGCGAGCGACGGCGACGCCGACACCGAGGCCGTGGTCGACGCACTGAACAGGATCGCGGCACCGGGCATTGGGACCTTCTGTGACGCCCTCACGGTGCTCAACCCGAAAACGGCACCGATGTTGTCCAAAGAGCCTGGCATGGGAGTCAAGGGGCTGGGCCCCAAGGTGGTCTCGAAGCTTCGCCACGCCTGTGCGCTTGTGGCGCTCAACCTGAAGCCGAGAGATTGGCTCATCGGTCTGTTTCCAGACACCTGGGAGGAGCAGATGCCGAAGACCAAGGCCGACCTGGCGAAGCCGACCGCACCGGCCAAGTCGACAGCACCGGCCAAGCCGACCGCACCCGTGCAGCGTCCTCCGACCAAGCGCAAGAAGTCAGCATGAAGTCCCTCCTAGGATATGTGTCTGCGTAGTTTAATGCTATTGAATTTGGCAAACTTACAACCCCCCCCGCCTGCCCCTTCGAATACTGTTTCTGGTAGTTTGTAAACAACCCACATCGAGATCCTTGCGAACCCTACTTGTCGGTGTATGTTGTCGCTGACGACCAGTACGATAGGTGTCGCAAAACTCGATGTCGACCTTTTGCCGACAAAGCTCACCGCCGAGAACCATGTTTCTATCATGTAAACGGTCCTCGCCGACTAGCAAGTGCATATCATGTCGACATATGCGCCGACATGGCCCATCAGGTGATATTCGGTCAGCATGATTCTATGTGGACACCGATTTGTTAAACCCAAAGTGAAGCAAACAGAACTGTAGCAAATACGATTCTTGTTACAAAGAAAACATTCATCAAATCTGCACCGAAATCGTCGCCGGCCATACCGACATAGTACACACCCTAGCAACCTAGGACACATCCGTCCGCCGACTACGCATCCGTACTGTCCTTCGCCTGCTTCTCCGCCTTCGTCTTCTTCCTCTTGCTGCCCTTGCCCTGCTTGACCTTCTCACCCTTCCTCCCCCTGTGCTCCAGATCGTACTCCATCTTCGCGTCACACGGCACATCGATGCCCTCCGCTTTGAGCTTGGGCCCGGCGACGGGGCACATTCCCCAGAACGCCAAGGTCTCGACCGTCGCTCTTGCGATCATGTCGGCCTCGACTTCCTCAATTCCCGCCTCGAAGGCCCTGGCCACTCCATAGCGCTGCAGCTCTGGCGCGACGTTATGTGCAACCTCCCCCGCGGGAGCCTTCCGACTTTTTGCAAAGTCGAAAACCAAGTGCATGACCTTTTTGAAGCGCTCGGCCCTCTCCTCCCCTGCACCTGCCACCATCGCGGCCGCCTTCCCTTCGCCCACAGCACCGAGCACCGACGCACCCGTCGACATGTAGCACCAGAGGGCGCATGCAGATGCCGCTAACGCCTGGGCCCCCATCTCCGTCTTCTCGTCCGCCTTACCCTCCGCGCCTTCCATCTCCGCGTTCTCACCCACCTTCCTCTCCGTGATTGCGTCGACCTTCCCCCGCGGGAGCCTTCCGACTTTTTGCAAAGTCGAAAACCAAGTGCATGACCTTCTTGAAGCGCTCGGCCCTCTCCTCCCCTGCACCTGCCACCATCGCGGCCGCCTTCCCTTCGCCCACAGCACCGAGCACCGACGCACCCGTCGACATGTAGCACCAGAGGGCGCATGCAGATGCCGCTAACGCCTGGGCCCCCATCTCCGTCTTCTCGTCCGCCTTACCCCCCGCGCCTTCCATCTCCGCGTTCTCACCCGCCTTCCCCTCCGTGCTCGTGTCGACCTTCCCAAACGCCACGCTCGCCGCAACCTTCCCATACGCCGCGCACATCGACACGCGATTTACCATCGCCGACAAGAGAGCGGTTGTCTCCGCCTTGCCTGCCTCCGTGTCTTCGATGATGGGGAACCATATCGCCGGCCAGAGCACGTCATGAAGCGCATCACCCGAGCTCGCGTACCCACGGTACCTGCCGAGTATATCGTCGAACCTGCCGCGCAAAAACATTAAAACAACACGGCTTGGTCGACATCAGCGATCTTGACACCGACTTGGTCGACAGAACTCGGCACGTCGGTATCCGACTTACCTTGCTCTCGGATGGCACAAGCCTCTGGCCCACATCACCGTCCACATCCCGGTCGACAGGAACCTGAGCTCCTCCCATACCGCCTTCCATTCATCCAACTGCCCCGGCTTCAAGACGGTGAGCTCCTTCGTCAGCACCTTGCTCACGTAGCCGTTGTAGAGCAAGTACGCAATCGCGTGCTCGTAGGCCAGCTCCATCTTATCGCGCGACTTGCCGATGTACCGATTCTGGCCCTTAATCTTGATCTCGCCCACCCACCCAAGCCCGTCGCCAGACCTGTCTCGGCGGATGCCATGACCCCGGCGTCCATGCCCTTCCTCCTCCTCCCCCTCCTCCTCCTCCTCCTCCTCCTCCTCCTCTTCCGCCTTCGCCTTCCTCTTCGCCGGCTTATGTTCGCCGCCCGTCTTGTCCTGATTCCGTGCCGGCTTCTTCCCTTTCTCTTCCGACATCTCATTCCCTGCCGACATCGCCCGCGTGCTCCTCTGCGAGACCGCCTTCCCTTTCCCGTTGCCGTCCTTCCCCTTCTGTCCCGCATTTCCCTCGGCGACAGCAGCCGTTGCAGCTGTCGGCTCCGCAGAACCCCCACCGTGGGTCTCCGACGGCTCCGCATGTGCCGTGTCCATGATGGCCAGTGCTGGGGCATGCTCGGGCCGTTTTGCTGCTTCAAATTGAGCCAGAACGGCAGCGAGGTTGGCATGCCTGTCGGCTCGGCCGCCGGTGGCTAGCGCCGCGCTCACACCTTTCTCCGCCGCAGCATCGACCACAGCTGCACCTGGTGTGGGTGAAGTCGCGTTTACCGACGTCGGCGTCGCGCTTTTGCCGGGTTCCGGCTGAGTCACTTGTCGAGCTCCCGCTTTGCGTGCGCCTAAATGGGCGCGAAGAAACGCGGATTTGGGTTCCGCGGGCGTTGGGGCGGCGACTAGAGGCACGGCAGGTGGGGCACCGGTCGATTTGCCGACAACCTGCGATGTGACTGAGCGACGTGCTGTTTCGGCAAGGGCGGCGTCGACCACTGGAGGCTGCTGCACGTCCCTGCGATCCGCATCCATGCGGCGGAGCATCTCCCTGAGCGCGTTACTGCCGGCGGGCACCTTAGCAGGTGACGGACCTTCGGGCTTAGCCGCAGCAGCCGTCGCGTCGCCCTTGTCGGCAGTTGGTGCTGCTGGAGCTGGAGGGGCCGCAATGGCCGGCCCATCGTTGTTGGCGCTTGACCTGCCGGCCGGCGCGGGGGTAGCCGCTGGGGACTTACGGGGAATCGACTTGGCAGAGGCGGCCTTCGCGTTGCCCTTGGCCGCCACCGCGACGGACGGTCCCTTGGTGGTTCGGGCGCCGCCGTCGTTTGCCGCCTGAGCAGTAGGGGCCTCCTTGTCGGTCACGCCTTTCCCGGAGGTCGCCTGCGGTTTGGTCTGCTCGGCAACCAAAGGCGGGCCAGGCGGTGCAGCGACATTAGCGGCAACCCCATCGGCAGGGCCACCCTCTGCCTTCCCGCTTCCGCTTCCCTTGCTGTTCGACGTGCTTATCACCTTCCACCCCGCCTTCGACTTTAGCTGTTCGACCACGATCTGAGCAGGAGGCTTCGTGGCGCGGCTCCCGTCCGATCCCTTGCTCCGCTTCACGCTCTCCTTGTCGTCTCCGTCGCCCGTCCTCTTCTCGCCCTGCTTGTCGGCCGCCCTCCTTTGCGCTTGATCTGCGTCATTGGCCGACGGCGACGACCCACGTCGACCAGGCGCCACCGTGCCGATCATCTCGGTCAACATCTTCATCCCGGAAGCAACGAACGACTGCTGGGTGGCCTCCGTCACCGTCTTCATGATGTCGGCCTTGAACGACTTCAAGAGCTCTTCCGGGAGGGCGGGCGGCGTGGGCTGAGGCGGTGGCGGCGGCTGCACGGGGAGCCTGGAGGTCACAGCGGTGGCGATGTTGACCTGCGCGGCGGATAGTTGCGTCGTGATGTACAGCTCCAAACCCCGCCTCGCAGCGCCCACCACCCCATTCACGTGCTCGGCCAATGCGTCGACAGCTTCAGCGCGTGCACATGCCACACGACCCTCCGGATTGTCGAAGTCCTCCAACCACGCCGACGCCTGTTCCGCGAATGTCTTCATCGTCTTCCACGCTTCGTCGAAGCTGCCGGTGATGTTGCCCGTGATGGTCTGCGACATGGCCTCCGCCGCGTTTCGCAGCTGCTGCGCCGCAAACTTGTCGGTGTCGTCGATCTGTTCGGCCAACTCTTTCAGGTGGTCGACGAGTCCACGTAGCCCAACAAAAAACGCGTCCAGCCGAGCCTGCTCCTCATCGAGCAACGCTTTCAACCGAGCGTTCTCCGCCCTCAACAGCAAGTTCTCCCGCAGCAGTTCCTCGACGTCGACCTGTTCAGGGCCCTGCCGACCAGATGCTTCCTTCGTCTCCTGCATGCCCGTGATGTTCGCCCCTTCGCCGGCGTCGACCGACACCTTCGCACCTTCGCATGCCGCCTCCTCCGGGCCCTGTTCCGTCGTTGCCTCCGCGCCGACCTCATCCTTCTCCTTCCCCCCATCTTCTGCCGACCTCATAGCATTACCCGCATCGCCATCCTCCGCTTCCTCATTCTTTTCATCCGCCGACCCCAACGCCACAACCGTACTGTCTTCGTACTGCAGCTCGTACTGCACCTCGGCCTCCACCCCCTCCTCGTCGTTCTTCGCCTCATCCTTCCCTTCCTCAACCTCCACCACCTCATCGTTCTCGTCCTCGTCCTCCTCCTCCTCCTCCTCCTCCTCTTCGTGATCCTCCTCGACCTTCTCTTTCGCCGCCTCGTCCTCCCCCTCCCCCTCCGACTCCGACTCTGAGTTCGAATCCGACGACTCCGAATCTTGAACCTTCCTTCCTGCACCTGCCGGCGGCGTCGCCTCCTCCGGACACCGGCAAGTCCACCTGGTGCTGGTCGGCATCTGCTGCTTGGGGCGCCGTCTGACTTTCCGCGCCGTCGTCATCAATCGCATTGTCGGCGGTTCCAACGGCTCTTGAAGTCGGCGCCGCAGATCGTTTTTCGGCGACGCGAGTGCAGATGTACTCGACCATGCTATCACGGAGCGACTTCAAACCCTTTGCCTTGATGTTCTCGATGCTCACCGCACTTCGAGCCTTGTCGCCCGTCAGCAGGTCGATCTGCTTGGCCACCCACCCGAACGACGTCGCGGCAAGCATGCCGGTGCCGACATGCCCGTCCGACACTGTGCCCGGCACTTTCTGCATACAACACAGGCAAGCGCGGAACAATATGAGCGGTGCATACAGATACGCGCAGAACGTTAAGAGCGGAGCTTTAACGTGCAACTCACGTCGCGGATAGGGTCGTCGCAGTCGGCAAGCCTGTCCTCGACCACTGCTTGTGATGGCGGCGCCCCGTCCCACTTCCTACCGGGACGCCCCAGCTCGGCCAGGACAGCCGTGCGGAATAGCCTGGAGCATCGTAGTAAAAAGAAAAAGGTCAGCATGTGATACCCTGTGTCGGCGACTAACAAGCAAGAAAGCGACGACTATTCACAACTTACTTCAGCACGCGGACGGCCTCGTCGCGGTGCTTCAGTTTCCCGGTATGCGGGTCGATGTGCCGGATCGAGGTCCTGCAGACCTGTCCCTCAGCCTTCAGCAGATCTCCTGGGTAGAGGATGGCTATGACGCTGCAGTGTGACCCTGGAAGCGGGCCGCCGCTGCACATGCAAGACGGCGTCGACCACAACATTAGGCGATGATGCGACCGACTACACAAAACGACAACTGGACAACGGGGGACCAGCTCACGTCGATCGCAATGGGATAGCGGCGATGTCGGCGTCGAAAACCGTAGCAAAGCAAGAATGGTCGGCGGCCTTCATCACCGATCGAAGCGGGCCGACTCCGATTACCCACAACCGCTGGTCGTCCAGCCCAATGCAAAACCAAGCAAATCTGAGGGCACGAGTGGGCATGGGGGAAGATAACATGGCTGGTGAGCAAACGCTACCAGGTCGATGTCTACCGTACGTCAAACGCGGACAGTACGTGGTCGACGCTTGCTTTGCCGACCGACGTCCCTGGACGGGGACCATGCCTATTCTCGCGTACTCGGACGTACGTCTGATGACAAAAAGCGACAATGCGACTTCCAACGGAGCTAGAGTTAGTCGGCGCCGACATCGACACTGTTCAACCACCGCGAATACCCGAGTCCCACCTGATGCCGAGTCCCAAGCATCTCTCGTTGAACTCTATCCTATGGTCGCGAAGGATGGCGAAGTCGTTCCACTCGAAGGTGAAGCTGAGACCGCGACCCATTCGCACACGAAGGGGAAAGTCAGCCGAAGTCGGCGCCGACTTATCGGCGTCGGGGCTCGGCTCCATATCTATCGACTAACAAAGGACGCGGACGGCTAAGGTAGGAGAGAGGGGAGGCGCAGAGCTGTCAAGGTCTTAAAATCGAAACGGGATGCGGAAAATGAGGAGCGAAGCCACCTTCCAGCAAGAAATGGAGGTGGTGCCCCACCCCAGGCCCGTTCAGCATCGCCCAAGGGTGTGGGGCCTGTCTCGGCAGGGCTCGGAGGGCGCCCAATCCCACACCCTAGTTGGGACGGGTGCCTAAAACTATAACAACATAGTAAAAGCAACGAATCTAGGAAATCTAGCAAAAGCAAGCAAAATAAAGCAAAGCTAAGCTAGATAATGCATAGTAAAGCAGAATCAAGCTACTAAAGCGTAGCAATGACGTCGTACTCTCACAGTGTTAGTGATGCGATACGAGAAGGGTCGGCTGGTGGGGCAGCAGCAGCAACAACAGCTGGTGCTAATACAGGGCGTAGGCATCTGCCCCCTACAGTAGAGTCACCTCATTATCCCCGCAACCTCTCACCTGCAAAGAAGGCCGTTCGCATATCCCTCCAACCAGGAATAGAAGAAATTGAAGAGGGTGAGGGGAGAGGGAAGGTTGGGGAGATTGTTGGGAAGGGGAGGGATGGGAGAGGAGCAGTGGAGGGGGGCGGTGCGGAAGGGGAGACGCCGAGTGAGGTGACAATGGTTACGGTGGTTACCGGGGGAGGGGATGGAGCGCCCGTGTCGGTTGATACAGTGGTGTTTCCTCCAGGCTCGGTTCTGCCACCCAGACCAAAGCTGAACAGGTGAGGAATTTTTTTCTTAATGTATAATCCATCGATTTTTTTCCTTCCATAAATGATTTGGATCGTTGAGGTGATCATGTTGTTTCTGTCCACTCATTGCATCCACTCGTTGCCTAATCCCTTATTGCAGGGATGACAGGCTGGCTTTGCGCAAGCGTAAATTGAATGATGATTTTGACACTGTATAGAAACAACGATTTCGACACTCCCGAGATGCCTCCGTACTCCCCGCCATCCTTCGCAACCATATTTTAGCCCGAGGTGCTCGCCTAGCTTCACCCTATTTTAGCTCGTTCCATGGCCATTTCAGTCGCATTGTTTTCTTAGTACGAAAATCATATTTCGTTATGTAGTGCAGGTATCTGCAACCTTGCAAACTCAAGGGTCGGGCAGAATGTCAATTTCACCGCTGTTTTCTATAGCGAGAATATGTGTTTGCGAAACGCTGAGGCGGGTCGCGCAATTATATGGCTGGGGAGTTGGATGGCTACGCGGTGCGAACCAGCAGCCTTCGGGAATTCGTGAATCTCTAGTTTCCTGTTTTGCCATTATATCCGGACCAGCGCGCTTCGCCAGGGTAACCTGCAGGTGTTGTCATTTTCAGCATTCGCTAAAGCACTGGGTGACGACTTTGTCGCAGCAGTTCCCTGAGAGTTCTCATTGGCCAAGCACACAGCCTCGCGAGCAAAACACCTAGTCGGGGCGCCTGAGGTTTGCTTAGAATGGCCAACATACTACACAAATGCCGCCACACTGATAATCGCGCGAGTTGGAGCTCCTTGCCTGGCGCATCTCACTGCTCACACTCAACATCGTCCTTCACAACACTCACACCAATAATCGCGCGCTTTGAGGTTCCCAAACCAGCGCATTCGACTACGGCAGCCGAGCGCGACGGTCTTCCAGAATGAGTTCGCAGCAGTATTTAGTAGCTGCTCGCACTTCCCATCATATCCATCAGCAGCCATCGGTAAGGTCACCAAGCGCATATATTCACACTTGTATTAGTGGTACTGCTCGAAAATCATTAACAGCCATGGCTGCGCTACGAAATCTCTTGGTGCTTCTTTGTACCCTTCTAGTTGACGTGCACCTGCCCGCTGCCGTGACGGCGGATATATTAAACCCCAGCATCGCCTCATTTTTCGGGCATGGACTGCTCGGCTCACGCAAGGCGCTTTCGGAAGATGTGCGCGAAAACACGAATGTGAGAGCGATTCGTTACAAGATGCGTGCTCTCATGGAGGTAAACGAGGAGTCGCAGCATGCAGGGGCGGACGCCATGCTCTCCGCGCTGCAGGGGAAGGCGCTGATGCTGACGTGGCAGAGGAGAAGACGAGGAGGATGCTGAAGAGGGAGAGGGGAGAGAGGAAGAATGAGGAGCATGATTGGAAGGATGAGGGGAGGAAGGATGAGGGGAAGAGGAAGGACGAGGAGAATAAGAGGAAGGACGAGGAGAATAAGAGGAAGGACGAGGAGAATAAGAGGAAGGACGAGGAGAAGAAGACGAAGGACGAGGAGAATAAGAGGAAGGACGAGGGGAATAGGAGGAAGGACGAGGGGAATAGGAGGAAGGACGAGGAGAATAAGAGGAAGGACGAGGAGAATGGGAGGAAGGACGAGGAGAATGGGAGGAAGGACGAGGAGAATGGGAGGAAGGACGAGGAGACTAAGAGGAAGGACGAGGAGAAGAAGAGGAAGGACGAGGAGAAGAAGAGAAAGGACGAGGAGAAGAAGAGGAAGGACGAGGAGAAGAAGAGGAAGGACGAGGAGAAGAAGAGGAAGGACGAGGAGAAGAAGAGGAAGGACGAGGAGAAGAAGAGGAAGGACGAGGAGAAGAAGAGGAAGGACGAGGAGAAGAAGAGGAAGGACGAGGAGAAGAAGAGGAAGGACGAGGAGAATGGAGGAAGGACGAGGAGAAGAAGAGGAAGGACGAGGAGAAGAAGAGGAAGGACGAGGAGAAGAAGAGGAAGGACGAGGAGAAGAAGAGGAAGGACGAGGAGAAGAAGAGGAAGGACGAGGAGAAGAAGAGGAAGGACGAGGAGAAGAAGAGGAAGGACGAGGAGAAGAAGAGGAAGGACGAGGAGAAGAAGAAGAGGAAGGACGAGGAGAAGAAGAAGAGGAAGGACGAGGAGAAGAAGAAGAGAAGGACGAGGAGAAGAAGAAGAGGAAGGACGAGGAGAAGAAGAAGAGGAAGGACGAGGAGAAGAAGAAGAGGAAGGACGAGGAGAAGAAGAAGAGGAGGAAGAGAGAGAAGAAGAGAAGGACGAGGAGAAGAAGAAGAGGAAGGACGAGGAGAAGAAGAAGAGGAAGGAGAAGAAGAAGAAGAGGAAGGACGAGGAAGAAGAAGAAGAGGAAGGACGAGGAGAAGAAGAGGAAGGACGAGGAGAAGAAGAGAAGAGGACGAGGAGAAGAGAAGAGAGAAGAAGACGAGGAGAGAAGAAGAGGAAGAGGACGAGAGAAGAAGAAGAAGAGGAAGGACGAGGAGAAGAAGAAGAGGAGGAGAAGAAGAAGAAGAAGAAGAAGAAGAAGAAGAAAGGAAGGACGAGGAGAAGAAGAAGAGGAAGGACGAGGAGAAGAAGAAGAGGAAGGACGAGGAGAAGAAGAAGAGGAAGGACGAGGAGAAGAAGAAGAGGAAGGACGAGGAGAAGAAGAAGAGGAAGGACGAGGAGAAGAAGAAGAGGAAGGACGAGGAGAAGAAGAAGAGGGAAGGACGAGGAGAAGAAGAAGAGGAAGGACGAGGAGAAGAAGAAGAGGAAGGACGAGGAGAAGAAGAAGAGGAAGGACGAGGAGAAGAAGAAGAGGAAGGACGAGGAAGAAGAAGAGGAAGGACGAGGAGAAGAAGAAGAGGAAGGACGAGGAGAAGAAGAAGAGGAAGGACGAGGAGAAGAAGAAGGAAGGACGAGGAGAAGAAGAAGAGGAAGGACGAGGAGAAGAAGAAGAGGAAGGACGAGGAGAAGAAGAAGAGACGAGGAGAAGAAGAAGAGGAAGGACGAGGAGAAGAAGAAGAGGAAGGACGAGGAGAAGAAGAAGAGGAAGGACGAGGAGAAGAAGAAGAGGAAGGACGAGGAGAAGAAGAAGAGGAAGGACGAGGAGAAGAAGAGGAAGGACGAGGAGAAGAAGAAGAGGAAGGACGAGGAGAAGAAGAAGAGGAAGGACGAGGAGAAGAAGAGGAAGGACGAGGAGAAGAAGAGGAAGGACGAGGAGAACAAGAGGAGCTAGGGAATAAGGAGAAACGAAGAAGGACCGGGGAGGATACGAGGGACGAGGAGAAGGTTTCTGAGAACGAGAAGGTGATGAAGCAGGCGAAGGTCGCGGAGGCGAATAAGCTGCTCGATTAGAGCAACAAAGTGAAGGGCGAGGAAGGAGTAGCAGGAAAGCAAGATGATAGGTAAATCTCCTTAAAAATTTCATTGTCGTTCTGGCTCCCCTACTCTCTACTGCTCGGTCCATTGCTGTAAATGCTCTTCAAATAAATGGTTGATACAGTGAGTAAAATACGGGCCTTAACAAACCTAATACTTGTTGGGCTGAGAAAGGCCCTTAGGATCTTTTCAAGGCTAAAATCCAGGTAGGAATGTCATAATTGCGGAAGCGTTTTAATAATAGAATGTTGAACCTCCTTGCGCTGGTGTGTGAGGGCAAAGTAGATTGATTATAGCAAAGTAGTACAAGGTTTTTATAAGATTACAGGGAATATGAGAAGATGCAACAAACTGTTTTAGTGTTGCTGTTGCGGTTCGATACAGCGACAACGCGGGCAACTGCTCAATACCGAGTCAGTTGTTCGTCTTTGCTGTCGCGGTGCTTTTCGTCGAGTCAAAGGTCGCTGACCTTTGACCTTCGCGTAACCTCCAGCTGTTGCTTTTGTCAACCTCCTCAATTGACTCGCTGTTGCTTCGTTGCAGTTTGCTTTGGTTGCAGTTCGGCGTTTCAATCACTTCAGAAGCGTTTGATTAATTGTTTCCAACACTCCCCTTCGCTTCTGGAGTGTCATCGCTGGTGACGTGGCCTTGTCCAGTCAGCAGCATGCAGTATTCGAACTTCTGCTTTCCGAGTTTCTTGGTCAAATAATCGGCTGCCATCTCGGATGTGGGGCAGTAGGACAGCTCGAGTCTCCCCTTCTCGATCTCGTCTTTCACGAAGAAGTATCGCAGGGCGATATGCTTTGTCCGGTTCGCAAATCCGTTTTGTTTGCAATACGGATTGCCGATCGATTGTCGAAGAAGAGGGAGAAGCTTGGTAACTGGGCCAGTTCTGCTTCTTCCAGCAGTTCGCGAAGGTACAACCCTTCTTTTGTAGCTGAGCAGAGGGCGATATACTCAGCCTCAACAGATGAGAGAGCAGTTAGCTCTTGTTTGTTCGGCTGCCAGGAGATAGGACCGATTGGCTTGAGTCGATAGATGTAGCCGGTGCGGGATCGACGGTTCTCAGAGTCGCCGGCGTGGTCGGCATCTACGTAGCCGATTAGCTTCGGAGGTGTAGTTGCGTTCTTGTGATAGGTTAGCCCGATCGTCGGGGTGCTGACGAGGTAGAGTAGGGCCTGCTCCAGTTCCGCCATGTGTCCTGCTTCGGGTCGCTTGAGATGAGTGGCGAGCTGACTGGCTGAGTAGGATAGGTCCGGGCGGCAGGTTACTGCTGCGAAGAGAAGGCAGCCGAGCTTTCGTTGGTAGTCTCGTATTCCGGCTGCTGCTAGTGGTTTAGATTCTCTCGGATTTGTCGTCGTATGGTGGTAGGGAGTTGAAATGGTGGTCGGCGTTAGGCCGAAGTGCTTGGCGATGGTGTCGGTGTACTTGGCGGCGTTGAGATATATGGCGTCTTCTCCGTCCTGTATGTTTAGGCCCAAGTATTGGGTGACAGTCGGTGAGATCGTCGTTTGTAGGTCCTGCTGCAGCTCCCCTTCAAACCAGGACGTGATGCTGTCAGTGGAGCCTATGTGGAGCAGGTTGTCTACGTAGACGATGAGCAGGATGTAGTCGGAGGATTTAGTGAGTCGGTACATTCCCTGGTCGTGGGGAAGTTGACGGAACCCGATGCAGATTAGGCGTGCGTGCAGGTACTGTTGCCACAGTCGCGGAGCCTGCTTGATGACGTACAGCGATTTTAGAAGCTGACGGACTTGGTTGGAGTTGCTGTTGTATCCGTGAGGTAGCTCGACGAAGATTTTGGCGTCGACAGGTGCGTAGAGGAAGGCGTTCGCCACGTCGATTTGTCGAAGCTTCTTCCGTTTGATTGCGGCTATGGCGAGTAGGATCCGCAGCGACGTGTGTCTGCTTACAGGTGCGAATGTCTCGGTGAAATCTCGTCCGTGCTGTTGATCGAAGCCTCGCACGACCCATCGTGCCTTGAACTTGTCTATATTTCCGTCTGCTTTGGTCTTCATGCGGAAGACCCACTTCCCGATAAGTACGGTCTTGTTGCATGCCACTCCGATAGGAACTACTTTCCAGGTGTTTCTCTCTTCTAGTGCCTTTAACTCCTTGTCCATGGCTTCGCGCCATTTTTCTCTGTGCTCCCCCCCCAGAGCCTATTGCACTGTGGCAGGCTCTTTTGGCGGCGATGCTCCGTGGACGGCGGTGACAAGTCCGAGTATCTGCAGTCCACTCTGTGAGAGTCGGGGGAGATTTTCATCCTCGTGATAGACTGCTTCGTCTCCCGCTTCTGGGTCGAGTAAGAAATTGGGTCCTATCCGTTCGGAGACGTTGGTGTTGTCTGGTTGGGGTGTAACGTAACCATTGTCGGCGAGGTCGTAGTAGACTTCGGCGTTGATGCTTTCGCGAGGGTTGTCGTCGTCCATCGGGATGTCCACTGAGCAGCAGGGTAGACGTCCAACTTCCTCCGATGCTCCTTCCACGTTCTGCTCGTCCCAGTCAGCTTCGTTTGTTGTTGAAGCGAAGGCTCGGTCACCATGAAATCCGCTTGTGGGGTCTCGTTCTTCTTCCAGGTTGGCAAGGTACGATGGGAGGCTGAGCCATTCGTAGAAAATCACGTCACGTGCTGCTACTGTTTCCTTCGAGTGGACGTAAAAAATCTTCCATGCGTTGTAATGTTTTTCGATGCCCAGGTATATTCCCCAGTGTGCGCGTTGAGAGAATCGGCCGGCTCGTGCAGTTGGGGGTCGGTACTGTACCATGCAGCCGAACACTCGCAACATTTTTGTGCTGCCCAGTTTTCCTGTTCATAGCAGGTGCGATGATGCGTTGTTCAGGAGCGATGATGACGAAAGCAAGTTGTGCAGCATCACAGCATGGTCCATTGCTTCGGGCCACTGGTGGTTGGGTAGCCGCATGCCACGTAGTAGCTTGCGCATGGTAACTGTTTTGGAGAGTCCTGTTCATCCTTTCTGCTACGCCTTGCTGTTGGTGAGCGTAGGGAAGGGAGATGAGCCGCTTGATGCCTCGTTCTGCCAGGTACTGCTTGAATTTTTGTGACTAATGTTCCCCTCCCCCATCTGACTGGAAGCTTTTCAGCTTCGCTCGTTATTCCCTTTCTGCTGCTGGAAGCCAGGCGACGAAAGCTTCGAAGGCCATGTCTCGGCGCGGGAGGTTGAAGTGCCAGACGTATCGTGTGGCGGCGTCGATGAACGTGATGACGTAGTTATACGCTCCTTGTCCGGGTTCCCGATTGTACAGTATGTTGCTATACACCTTTTCAAGTGGTGCGTATGCTGGAGCGCTCGGGTTGTGGTGAGAGACGAACGGCTGATGCGGTAAGTCGGCTTCAGGGCAGGTAAAACACGTTCCGCGGACTTGTTGAAGTTCTCTGCCGTCATGTAGAAGTAGTGAGTCCTTGTCAAGTACTCCAGCTCTTATCGTGTTGTTTAACGGGCGCGCTGGCGTGCGTGCTGGCGGGCGCGCTGGCGGGCTCGCTGGCGGGCGCGCTGGCGAGCTCGCTGGCGGGCGCGCTGGCAGGCGAGCTGGCGGGCTCGCTGGTGTGCCCGCTGGCGGGCGCGCTGGCGGGCTGGCGTGCAAGCGGGCTGGCGCGCAGGCTGGCCGGTGCGCTGGCGCGCTGGTTGGCTGGCGGGCTAGCGCGCTGGTTGGCAGGCGCGCTGGCTGGCTGGCGCGCTGGCTGGCTGGCGCGCTGGCTGGCTGGCGCGCTGGCTGGCTGGCGTGCGCGCTGGCTAAGGGCGGGGAGGGGAGGGGCGCGCCGGCTGGGGCGTGGGGTAGGGCGCTGGCGGGCTGGCGGGGCGCAGTGGTAACCCTAATGGTAGGGACGGGCGGGCCTAGGGCTAGGAGCGCTAACCTACTGCTGATACCATGTCTGAATGAGAACTACAGCGGAATGTGTTGCATTGACAGAATTGGGGTACATAACCTAACCCTAACTAGTTGTACCCCATATAGCCCAACCCACTACAGGCTATAATATTTGACAAGAAGTCTTTGCCGTCGAACGGTGTTGATGTCTGCAGTTTTAGAACGTGCGCGAACTGCGACTGTATCTGAAGTGCGTCCAATGTCTTCTCTTGTCCAGATGGAGGCTGGTGCGGCATGAAGCTGATGGAGCCACGTTGAGGCTCGTATGGTGCAAAGGTAGGTTGCTGCTGGTTTCCGCGCGCATAGGATGAGCCGTCGAGACTCATTGGTGCAACTCTGTTGTTGTTGTCGCTGTTGTTTGATTGTGCAGGTGCTGCTTGCTGGTGCTGTTCGTAGAAGGACATGAAGGAGAAGAACTTCTCCATCATACTTGGGTCGAAGCCTGTTGCTTGGTTCGCAGGAGTTTCCATAGACTCAGCAGCTGGTCTTGTCGCCGTGCCTCCCTCTGTCTCTAGGCCAGAGGCTGGAGGTGGAGTAGGAGTAGTGCCGGGAGAGCCGTTAGAGGAGCTTCTCTCCTTCTGTGTTGCCATGTCTTCTATTGTTGTAGGAGTGTTAACGGAGTTGGATTTGCCTTGACGGCTCTCATACCATGTTGGGCTGAGAAAAAGCCCTTAGGATCTTTTCAAGGCTAAAATTCGGGTAGGAATGTCGTAATTGCAGAAGCGTTTTAATGATAAAATGTTGAACCTCCTTGCGCTGGTGTGTGGGGGCAAGATTGATTTGCTGAGATCAGAAGTTGATCGTAGCCCAGGATCTACCCAGGAAGGTTCGCACGTAGTGAGATAGTTTGGTGGGCCCTTGACCTCAATAGCAGAGTGAATGTAAAATGCTTTGAGATGAATAGAACATGCAAATACAACGATATAAATATGAGTACAGGGGAATACGAAGCGACCTGGCTAGCCATATACTCTAAGGGGTACATTCCCTTATTCGAATTCAAACCAACCGTGCGGCCCGAGCAGTTACGAAACTGTTCCCGCCAGATTCATCGTCCCTGCAGCTGCCCGATGCCGTTTTTCTCCGACGGTCTAGATCCACCCTAACCGTCTGACGCTTCGAGTCAACTCTGACTCCTCGCATTCGTTCTCGATACTGCATGCCTCTTTGCTGCGGTGAGGAGTGCACAGTAATATCAAGTATTACTATTCGTAACACCCCCCTTCACTCCTGGCCGTAGCTCGACTTGACCTGCTTGACCACGCCGCTGAGTTCGGAGCAGTGCTGATACTGCTGGCGTGGCAGTCGCTTCGTGAGGAAGTCTGCTGCCATGTCACCGGTCGGGCAGTAGGTTAAGTTGACCTTGCCTTTGTCCACCTCGTCCTTCACGAAGAAGTACCGCAGCGCGATGTGCTTGGTGCGGTTGACGAAACCAGGTTTGTTCGCGATGCGAATCGCGCTCTGGTTGTCGCAGTGAAGGCGGAAGGTTGGCGAAGTTGGAATTTTCGCTTCTTGCAGAAGCTCCTGCAGGTAGAGGCCTTCGCGAACTGCTGCGGTTGCTGCGATGAATTCCGCTTCGGCTGACGACAGGGCAACCAATTCCTGCTTCTGTGAATTCCAGGAGATTGGTCCCGATGGCTCGAGTCGGAACAGGAAGCCGGTCCTGGACCGTCGATTGTCGGGGTCTGCTGCGTGATCAGCGTCCACGTAGCCGATGAGGTTGAAAGATGGAGTCGGCACAGTTGAGTAGCATAGCCCAATCTTGGGCGTTGAAACAAAGAACTGAAGGGCACGCTGCAGGTCCAGGAGATTCTCAGCCGTTGGTTTCCGTGAGTACTGCGCGAGCTGACTCGCGATGTAGGACAGATCTGGTCTGCAGGTGACAGAGGCGAAGAGAAGACATCCCAACTGCTGCTGGTAAGTCTGAATCCCAGCAGGGGATAAGGCTTTGTTGTCAGGTTTGTGGTTCGGTCCGGGGGTGCGATAGGGAGTTGAGAGAGATGCCGGTGAAATGTTGAACCGCTTCCCTAACTCCTCTGCATACTTAGCCGCTGAAAGGTGAATGGCCTCAGGAGCATAGGAGATGTTAAGGCCCAGGAACTGCTTCACCTCGTAGTTGCACGTGATGTCAATGCGCCCTGCCAAGGCCTTCTCGAACTGCTCGAGAAGCTCGTTGCTCGAGCCTGTGTAAAGCAGGTCGTCGACGTACACCGTGAGGAGAATGTATTCCCCGCGGAAGTCGCGGCGGTACATTCCTGGGTCGTGCGGCATCTGCTTGAACCCGATTTCAAGCAGGATGTTGTGCAGGTACTGCTGCCACAGTCTCGGTGCCTGTTTGATGCCGTAGAGCGACTTTCGCAGCTGACACACGCGCGCGTCCCCTTCGCCATAGGTGTGCGGCTGCTCCACATAGATCACGGCGTCTACTAACGCGTACAGGAACGCGTTCTTTACGTCGATTTGGCGGAGTGGCAGATGCCTTGCGGCTGCGATGGCTAGCAGGATGCGGACGGAGGTGTGACGGCTAACTGGGGCGAACGTTTGATCGAAGTCGATCCCGTGCCTCTGGTCATAGCCGCGAACCACCCATCGCGCCTTAAAGCGCTCGATCGTCCCATCCGCTGCGGTCTTCACGCGGAAGACCCACTTCCCCGAGAGAATTCTTGCGCCCTTGATTGCTGCGCGGTCGACGAGCACCCAGGTGTTACGTGACTCCAGTGCCTTAATTTCCGCGTCCATCGCCTCACGCCACTCCTTGCTGTGTGGTCCAGAGAGAGCCTCGCGCGGGTTTCGGGGCTCGATGATGCGCGGCGCTTTCGAGGTAGCAGCGTGAAGCCCGAGCAGTTGCAGCCCCGAAACGGTGCTGTCGTGGCGGCGTTGCGGGATGACTTCCTGCACGTCGTCGTCATCACTTTCTGGTTCAGGTGGTGCTGGTGGTTCTGCGCCTCTGCCGCTTCCGCCTGTTCCTGTTCCGCCCATTCCTCCTCCTGAGGAATCATCGTCGTCGTCGTCGCTGCTGTGCCGATCCTCCCATGCGAACTCGGCCCTGGTGTCTTGCTCCAGGAGTGCTGCAGCGGCTTCGTCTTCGGGCGTTGCGTAGCTGTGTCCGTTGTTCGCGTAGACGCGATCTGCGTTTCTCTGTTCGTCATCGCGGAATTGGTCGAGGAAGAGACGCTCGTAGAAGATTACGTCGCGGGCATGGGCGGTCTTCTGACTCAGAAGGTCCAGCACGATCCACGCCTTGTGCTCGTGGCTAATGCCGAGGTGAATTCCCCAGCGCGCGCGACTGGTGAATTTGCCGATGGTTGATGTCGGCGGTCGGTACTGCACCATGCACCCCCAGACGCGCAGCATCGATGTGTCCCCCTTTGTCCCAGTCCACTTGACGTGCGGGGACAGGTTGCCGGTAATTGCGGTGGTCGAAAGCAGGTTGTGCACCCGCACGGCGTGGTGCATCGCGTAAGTCCAGTAGATCGGCGGCAGCTTTGATTGCTTCATCAGCGCGCGCACCTTCGTCATCAGCGTGCGGTTCGTCCGCTCAGCTACGCCCTGTTGCTGGTGTGCGTAGGGGAGGGAGATGTGATGCTCGATCCCCTTTTGCGTCAGGAATGTCTGCATCTGATTGCTCCTGAATTCTGCCGCGCCGTCGGACTGCCAGATCTTGAGCTTCTTTCCAGATTGCCGCTCCGCATGTGCTAGCCAGAGGCGGAACACCTCGTAGGCTCTGTCGCGCGTCTCCACGTTCACGACCCATACATAGCGTGTTCCTGCGTCGATGAAGGTAAGCGTGTAGAGTTCGTCTTCGATTCCGCAATGCCCCACGTTCAGGAAATCGCTGTACACCTTGTGCAGCTTGGGGTATCGGTTGGTTCCAGGTTCGAGCAGCGGGAACGGTTGGTGGCTCAGCGCAGCTTCGGGGCAGACGGTGCAGTTGCGCGGATGTGTCGCGCCACTCACTTCGGAGCCATCAGGGCGCAGGAGTGCGCCAGGAGCGAAGACGCCAGCGTCGATGCAGTTTTTGAGCGTCGCGCGGGAAGGGTGTCCGAGGCGCTGGTGCCAGAGTGCATCATCAGCGCGAAAGCCGGAGGTGCGCATATAGCGCGCGCGCGCTTCCTCGGGGTCTTCGTCAGGTACAGGAGCAGGTTCTGCTGCTACTTCTTCTGCTTCTTCTTCTGCCGCGGTGGTCAGCATCAACGCCAAGAACTCTCTGTCGCGAATTTCAGAGAGCGGGATGTTGGTCCCAGGGATGGTTCCAGGGACAAGGGTAGGTTGGCGTGGTTCAGGGGCAGGTCCGTAGATAGTGCGACGCGGGGTTGACGGCTCGTTGCCCCAGGTAATGGTGTCCCACGGGTCGCGATGCGGGGGAATGTCTGCAGGAGGTGGTGCGAGGGGAATGCGGCGCGGGGGACGACCGAGAGGAACGACTGCAGGTGCTGCTTCGGTCTCCGCGGCTTCTTCCTCTCCCCCCCTTCGTTCTTCGCGGGAAGTGCCCCAGCCGCTATTGTCGGCGCCAGATGCGGCGCCCCGCCCGCCGCTCGCGTTGGCCCACGTGCCGCCGGTGTCACCCCATCCGCCAGTATCACTGGTCCCCCATCCACCAGCGCTTCCCCACCCCCCTTCATTGGAGGCGCTTGCTTCTTCCTCAGCTCCCCAGGCGGTGCAAGCGAAGGTCCCGCGTGCTTCCGCGAGGCTTTGCTGGCGAAGCTCCTCGGCTTCGCGGCGCGCCAGTTCTTCCTCCTGTTCCACGGCGATTTCGGCCGTGTGGTCGCGCCAATGGGGGTAAATCTTTTGAAAATCTTCGCGGGAGTAGGGTCGCGGCACGCCATGCGCATCGAAGGTGCCGACGCCAGTTCCGCGGAGCATCCCTCGAAGGTGTTGAGAGGGCGGACCGGCAAGAGGGTACTTAGGCGTGCCGAAGACGCCATGCGTGGTGACTTCAAGTTCCAATTGCGACATGCCTTCTTCTGGTGGCGCGTGATGTTCTGCTTCGGCGATGGCGGCGAGTCCGCGGCCGGCAATGGCGCTAGTTGACGTCGTCGGCGTGTGGCAGTCTTTGCACATGCCATTTGCGTCAGGGTCGTGCAGCGCTGTTTCTCGTGGGTGTGGATGATGTGGCACCCACGGTCTCCCGTCAGGGTGCTTCCAGTCCCTGCGGTGGATGTGCTCGAAGCGTAGTGGCACGAGATCGATTAGTTCGTGCGAGTCGCCGCTGCAGTCGGGGATGTCAAAGTCTAGGACGTACACCCCATTGTCGGAGTGTGCTCGTCCGATCTGCCGGCGGGGGAAGTTGCGCGCTTCGTAGTGCAACAAAATATCGCGCGTCGCGCGGTCCGTGCTGAGTTCGACGCCGCAATCCATGAGCTGTGCGGCGGACAGGAGGTTGAAGCGCAGGTTCTGGACGATCAGCACATCGTTGAGCGTGATGTGCGTGCGGCTCCCGCGTGCTTTGAGCACGACGATGCCTTGCGCGCTTGCGCGCAGGCGCGTGTTGTTCGCCACAGTGACATAGGTGGCGGTAGGAGTGGGGATGGCGTTGGATATGTAACGCTCGGAGCCCACCATATGCTGGCCGCAGCAGCTGTCCAGGTACCAGGTGTTGTAGCGCTTGTTGTCGTCACGGGCGAGCAGCGCCAGTCGCGGTGTGACGATGTGCGGAGTGTCGAACTTCAAAAATTGCTCGCGCGAGAGCCAATCAATTGGCGCCACCCGCATATCAGGTACGTGCGGGGGACTTTCAAGCAGCGGGACTGGAAGGTTCCAGTCTTGGTCGTCGTCGTCGGTGAAATCGTGGCGCGGGTTGAACGGGTTGTTGTTGGTGAACGCGCCAATGGGGTGCGGTGCCGGCTCGGGTGAAGGTGAGCGAGCACGGCGACGACGCGATTTGCTGGTCATGGCCATGTTGCTCATGACGTTGCGAGCTGGGGCAGTCGGTGACGGCTGCTGCTGCTGATGCTGAACCGCTGGGTTCAGGTTGCGCGCGGAAGGGGGCTGATACCCCTGGGCATGACGCGCGTCGCCTCGTGCGTCTTGACGGCCGGACCAGGTGCTCGGATTGGTCTGGCGAGGGCGGGATCGGTTCTTGCATCGATCCGCCAGATGCCCGAAATTTCTGCAGATTTTGCAGTAGAGGCGCCGTGGCTTTCGCTCTTCGGTGTTGTCGGCGTAGAAGGCGAGCCTTTCGCGTTCTCGTCGCGGCGCAGGTCGCTGCTGATCCATATCCCTCTGTTCGACGAGAAGGGCGGCGCAAAGGGCGGCCTCCGAGATGACCCCCTGCTGTCGAAGAAGCGCCTTGCAGGGCCGCCACTCTGGGCCGAGCCCTTGAAGCACGATATTCACGAAGATTTCTTCCGAAATCGAGCTTCCCAGCTTCGCGATTTGATCGCGAAGGCTTCGACAGCGATTGATGTAGCTGTTGGCCTTCTCCCCTGGGGCCATTTTTGTTTCCAGTAGCTGCTGAAGCAGCCGGCTCGAGGAGACGGAGTCCTTCGGCTGATACACACCGTTGAGGTGTCGCCAGGCTTCAAGGGCTGGGGCGGCCGAAGTCTTGTATGAGCGTATGCTCAGTTGCTCCGTCGGTGCCATGTTCCGCAGGAGCACCCCGTACGCCATTAGGGACTCGTTGTAGTAGCGGGTCCTGGCGTCGTCCGTGTCGTCGGCAGGCTCCGCGTAGCTCCCGTCGAAATAGTGAAAGATTTGGGCGTTCTGCAGCAAGAGCTCCAACTCGAAGCTCCAGGTATAGAAGTCTCTGCCGTCAAAACAAGTACTTGTCTTTATTTTTGATATGCTCAGAAACTTTGATTGAGCAGAGAGAATTGCCTCTTCACTGGGACGGGGAGCCTTGGGGGTTGAGCCATTGGTGTCGAGAGAGAATGTGTGCGGGGCGGCGTTCTGGCCAGTTGGGGCCGGTTGGGATGGTTGCGAGGATGTTCCCGCATCGCCGTTCCGCAATGTTTGGAGTCCTTGCTCCAGGCTGGTGAGTCGCTGAAGAAGTTGTGCGAGAACTTCGGTGCCGATCGTCGTCGTGTTTTCGCTTGTCGCAGCCGGGTTGGGTTGCGCTTCAGCCGTTAGATTGGTCTGACCACCAGATCCTCCGGCCATCTTCACTCGTGAGCGTGTGCCGGACGCCACTTTCCGAATGTCGCAATTTTCGGGAGTGGCAGTGCGAAGGATTCCTGAGCCGCTCTCATACCATGCTGAGATCAGAAGTTGATCGTAGCCCAGGATCTACCCAGGAAGGTTCGCACGTAGTGAGATAGTTTGGTGGGCCCTTGACCTCAATAGCAGAGTGAATGTAAAATGCTTTGAGATGAATAGAACATGCAAATACAACGATATAAATATGAGTACAGGGGAATACGAAGCGACCTGGCTAGCCATGTACTCCAAGGGGTACATTCCCTTATTCGAATTCAAACCAACCGTGCGGCCCGAGCAGTTACGAAACTGTTCCCGCCAGATTCATCGTCCCTGCAGCTGCCCGATGCCGTTTTTCTCCGACGGTCTAGATCCACCCTAACCGTCTGACGCTTCGAGTCAACTCTGACTCCTCGCATTCGTTCTCGATACTGCATGCCTCTTTGCTGCGGTGAGGAGTGCACAGTAATATCAAGTATTACTATTCGTAACATGATTGATTATAGAAAAGTAGTACAAGGTTTTTATAAGATTGCAGGGAATATGAGAAGATGCAACTTACTGTTTTAGTGTTGCTGTTGCCGTTCGATACAGCGACGACTCGGGCAACTGCTCAATATCGAGTCAGTTGTTTGTCCTTGCTGTCGCGGTGCTTTTCGTCGAGTCAAATGTCGCTGACCTTCGCATGACCTTCGCGTAACCTCCAGTTGTTGCTTTTGTCAACCTCCTCGGTTGACTCGCTGTTGCTTCGTTGCAGTTTGCTTTACTTGCAGTTCGGCATTTCAATCACTTCAGAAGCGTTTGATTAATTGTTTCCAACAATATTAATATCACAATAAATGAAACTGGTTTCCGGCTTGGATCTCAGTAGATGTTGAGTTTATTTTTGTATTTGATTCTGTTGAGTTCTGATTTCAGATATCCATACCAAGATTGTCAAATGTTAGCTTGCATCATCCCTCGTTTTGTCGTTATTCTTTATGCAAAATACACTACGTATCGTCCAGCTTATCGAGAAACGCTTTCTGTACTCGAGTTTATGTGAAGGCTGTCTACTGGTGTCGAGAGAGAATGTGTGCGGGGCGGTCCGCGGCTCTGCCTCGTCAGTAAACACCTGACAAAATAGATGCAACAAACATAGATAACACGTCAGTCAGTCAGACAGCGATCAAAGCGTCGATTCACTTCAGCAGTGGAGTGATTACCAGCACTAGGGTTTTCCAAGGCACACCCTCTGTTGTTGATCACGCCGATCCATTCAGTAAATAGAGCTTTTCTCCCATTGTCCGAGATCCATTGGACTGCTGAATGCTAGATCGTTGAGTGCTGGGCTGCTCAATTATTGCTCAATGGCTGCCGTCGCGTTGAACCTGACGGTTCCGCCAGGAGTCGTTCGCCTGGGCGCCGGTGCGAGCAGCAGCGAAATGTCGATTTCCCAGAAGCCACGCACTTACGTTTTTATCGTTAACCCTAAAGGTAGAAGTCGCACGCCAGCAGGCTATTATCGTCGTCTAGTAGGACTATAAGCTAATGGCGTGCGCTGCAATACCGTGTCACACATCCGCTGGGTAGCACAATTTTGTGCGACTAAGGGGAAATGCGCGGAAGCCCACGCCCACGCCCACGCCCACGCGCATTTCCACATAATGATTAGAATTCTGACGTCAGAGTTCCTGCTTGGCAGCTGGCAGCGGCAGGACGTTCAAGAAATGGAAGGAGATGAAGCCGCTGCTGCAGTCGTCGCTTGGGGAAAAAATCACTGTGAGACCCGCGATGACCTGAGGGAGTCTGCATGCGACATGGGGTGCGAGGGTTGGCATGCGACACGACACGAGTATGCCTGTAGAACTTCGGTTTTCCTCATGCGAAGTCACACATCCCTGCTCATTTGAGTCGCACATGCCTGCTCATTTGAGTCGCACATGCCTGCTCATTTGAGTCGCACATGCCTGCTCATGCGAGTCGCAATGCATGTTCATGCGAAGTCGCACATGCCTGCTTTATGCTGATGCTCTAGGATTAAATCACTCCTTATGCTGGCCGTTTGAGGTCTGCTCATGCAGTTTCTTCGTAATATATCTTCTCTCTTGTATGCTGTTTCTTTTCAGGAAATGTATCTACTCCCTTGCATGCTGATTACTAGACGTCTTCCTCCCCCCATTCCCGCCTCTCCCTCCCTCCCCCCCGCCCCCTCGTAGTGGTTTGAACCTGTATTATGCATCCGTGCATGTGATCATTATTATCACCATGCGATATGACATCATGACGTCATCATCACATCATCGTCTGTCTGTCTTTGTATGAGCAGGTGCGTGAAGCCCTGACAGAGTATCCTTACCATGCTGCTGAGCTGGCAAGAGAGGTGAGTGACGTGGCAGAAAAGGTGGGTGAGCTGGCGACGGTTCTGGATGAGCTGTCAAACAGGGGCTCCCATAGAGCACCTCTTCTCTGGGCACGTATGGCCATTGGTGCATGCTTTGATTATTCGCTCGTTGAATGCACTCAGAGTGCTGCAATGCACTCTGGGTGCTGCAATGCACCCGCTACCCTCCCTGTCTCCTTTGTCCCCTCCCATCTTCTCCGCTCTCGTCACTTCCCCCTCCCCCTCCCCTCCCTCCCTTCCTCCCCTCTTACCTCCCTTTTCCCCCTGTCGGAACTCTCTCGATTCGTATCTCCTACCCTCCCTGTTCCAGCCACGCTCAATAAGTCATTGTCACTCAACCTGTAACCAGCCTCCGCTGTATCATTCCTTTTGCCGCCATCCTCCTGCCACCCACCCAGCCTTACTTTAAATGCCCTCTTCTCTGTTCTCATCTCACCACACCACACCACACCCATCCCACTCCTCCACCCATCTCACCACCACACCCATCTTTTCTCACTCCACTCATCTCACCACCACGCTCATCACACTCCACCCATCTCTCATTACGAGCAGGCGGTGGAGCAGGGGGCAGAGGCGGTGGTGGCTGTGGGGGGCGATGGTACGCTGCATGAGGTGATGTGACCTTTTAAACTGGTGGATACAGCACTGTAATGTGTAGTGTACTGTGTACTGTGTAGTGTGCTGTGTACTGTGTACTGTGCTGTGTGCTGTACTGTGTGTGGGTTAGCACACTGCATGAGGTGATGTGAGTCAAACACTACCCGGAATACAGTAGTATACCCTACTGTGTGTGGTGTCAATGGCAAATTTCTCGAGGTAATGTATTTTTTCATTCGTACTAACCCCATATGTCATTGGCCGTGTGGCATTGACTAAAGGCTGAAGAGGTCGGTGCATGCAGTAGTGTTACTGTGCAAGGCAGGTCAAGCTTGCAGTTTGTGAAAGCGCAGGGAGGTAGAGAATATTTGGCAGAGGCTTTCAAAGCACTGGGAGAGCAGTTGAGCTTGGCATTAATAATTCTGTTTGGTGCCGGTATAAAGAAAAAACGGGCATGCGTCGCCCACGCCACGCGTTTCTGTAGTTTTTGGGAAAGCAAGAAGATAAATCAGACGTGTGGTTGCCGTTCTATGCTTTCTCGGAAAGGAACACGTATCGCGAAGTTGTACTAAAACTTGAGAGGCAGGTTTTGCTCCATTCTCCCTTTATTCTGCCCAAGACAATCATGAGGCGCTCATCAGCTGCTGTACTTCCCATCTTTCGTTTCGCCTCATCTGCCCGGGCAGCAGGTCGTCAACGGTTTTTTCTCCAATGGGCAGCCCGTGGTTCCTCGGACAGCTGTTGCGCAACAAAGGCAGCGGCGGACTGAAGAAGAGGAGCAGCAATTAGGGACGCACAGGGAGCAGCAGCCAGAGCCTTCCATCAGGAATAATCAAGAGCAAAACGGCAGTGAAGGGACTGATGCTGTTTCCAGAAGAGCAGCACTTGGGGTATGCAGGTGGAATGGAACATGGAGGGAAGGTGCAGAGAGGACAGTCACAATGCAGTGCAGAGGATTGCACAGGGAACGAACAGCCGGGTAATTATGTTTTTTGTACTGTCTCATAAAGGTCAATGGCACCACCCAGCCAACCTTTGCAAACGCCTGATGCTTGTGGAATTGGCTCTGATATGTCAAAGTCTAAACCTCTGGTCATCCGGTGCACAGCTTGCATGCCCCGCCTATCCCCACTTCCCCGCTCACTCCCCATGCTCATTCTCTGTCCCTCTCACCGGTGCCATCCTTCCAACCCTCTCCACATTACTGCTTACGCCGCTGTCTTTCCACTCTCTGCATGCATGCATGCTCATTCTTTTCTCTTCTCAGGTCATCCCTCTCGGCACTGGCACTGACTTCTCTCGAACCTTCGGCTGGTCAGTTCTATTCCCCACGCCACAGCAACCACCCATCCACCAAGCTCTCACTGCTGCATCAGCACTGGTGGGTTTACCATGGCACTCAGTCAGCACTCACTGTCTTACCAGCGGCTGCGCCTGACCTTGTATCAGCCCTCCTCTGCTGCTTGTCGAAAGGGAGCAAGGGAGGGGTGTGGGGGAAAGGGATCTGGGTGGTTGATGTTGATTGTTTGTTGTGGCTGTTCATGTGGCAACAGGAGGAGCAATGACGTGAAGGGTTCGGTGGCAAGAATAGTGCGAGGTATGATCCTGTATGGTTCGGTGTGCTGTGGTGTGATGTGGTGTAGTGCGGTGTAATGGTGTGGTGTGATGTGAGGTGTGGAGTAGTGTGGTGTGGTGTAGTGTGGTGCGGTGTGTGTGTGATGCCATGTGTTAAACGACATTGTCACAGAGTGTTCGAACACTTTAGGATTAATGCGATGTGATTTCTGTGTGAAAGCGCTGCAAGCAACGACGCGATATGATGCACCGCCCTGCACTAGAACACTCGCGATCCTGTATGAATAGAACAGCAGAATGTGAGATGGCGAGCAACTGAGGCACATGTTGACCTCCATGCTTCGTTTTGCTGCATTCTTTATCACCCTGCAGCTGTTGACCTCCATGCTTCGTTTTGCTGCATTCTTATCACCCTGCAGCTGTTGACCTCCATGCTTCGTTTTGCTGCATTCTTATCACCCTGCAGCTGTTGACCTCCATGCTTCGTTTTGCTGCATTCTTATCACCCTGCAGCTGTTGACCTCCATGCTTCGTTTTGCTGCATTCTTATCACCTATGTTGCGCCTGACGCCCTGGAAGGGCAGCGTCCAGCGTCTGGACGGTCACGTCCGGACGCTGGACGCGTCAAACAGGTTTGACGCTGGACGTTGGGGATTTTTTTTTTCGGGCAGCCCGAAAAAAAATCCGCGAAATTGACGCGCGATTTCATCGCGATTAGAATTGCGATGAAATCGCCAAGTATGGGTTGCGTTTTTTACCTACAAAAACGCAACCCTCGTTTATTCCCCCCCACACATTTGTACCCATCCAAATCTACTTCTCCCAACCAGGTTGACCTCCATCTAAACTAGAGATCCAGATCCAGGTCGACATTGCACACATCTGTTTCTCTCCACATTGCCTAGCATACCTAGGCCTAGACTCCGCCAGTCACGCTACTAAGTCTTCCTAGCTCAATTTAGGTTAAGACGATTAAGTTATCATGTCAACTCCTAGTCCCGCCAGTCATTCTGGTGGTAGTGGCTCCACACCACATCTTCTTAGGAGATTTTCAGGAATTTCTAGATTATCTGAAGTATTTATAACTTTAGGTGAAAAATGTGACCTTGTTGCATTCTAACCCCCGTGTGGCCTTACTAGGCAGGTTTTATTTACCCCTGCCCGGGAAAAGTTTTGCCCTGCCCGGACTAGCATCAAGCGGGCGTCCAGGGCAGAGGAACCCGGGCGTCAAGCGTCTGGACGCCTCGTCCAGACGCCAGCGTAAAAAACGCCTGACGCGTCAGGCGCAACATAGCTTATCACCCTGCAGCTCACCCTTGGCGCACCCCCTCAAACCAACCTCAGAACAGCACGGTGGCAGTGCACGTGGGGGGCATTCACCTGCCGGCCTGCTACTCTTCGATCACTCCTTCCTGACCAACCCGCTATCCCCGTTGCCCTTCCCCCCAACCTGTCTGCAGGCCAGTGCATGGCAGTGGACGGGGGGCGCGTTCAGCTGCCTGCCTGCTGCCCTCCTGTCACCCCTCACCACCCCCTCTCACCACCCCGGACCCTTCACTTCACTCCCTCACCCCCCTGGCTCTTATTACTGCAGGACAGCACATGGCAGTGGATGTGGGGCGAGTTCACCTGCCTGCCTGCTGCCCTCCGATCACCCCTCACCACCCCTCACCACCCCTCCTCACCACCCCTCCTCACCACCCCTCCTCACCACCCCACCCCCCTTCAGCACCCCCCTGACCCTTCATACCCCCACCCCCCTGGCTCCTATCACCGCAGGGCAGCGCAGGGCAGTGGACGTGGGGCGAGTTCAGCTGCCAGCCTGTGCCGTGGACCGCTGCTTCATCAACGTGGCCGATGTGCACCTGTGAGTGGATCATTGGACGAGCGCTTGTGCACCTGCTAATGCATGAGTTGATTATTTGATATGTTGGCGAGTTCAGCTGCCTGCCTGTTCTATCCATCACTACCACATGTGAGTAGTTTGTTGGTTTGGCTGTGCACCTGTGAGCCCACATGAACCGCTGCTTCATCAAGTGGCTAGTGCGCACCGCACCTGTGAGTGGATGAATGGGGGAGCCAATGTGATGTGAGCCGATGACCACCGGTGATTCAGGGGGGTGGCTGGCAGCACTGTTGCCTCTTGACATGTAAGCACGTCACGTGGATCGCTGCTTCTCTTTATCAACGTGCCCAGTGCGCACCTGTGAGTGGGCGAGTGGAGGCATGGCATGGCATGGCATGGCATGGCATGGCATGGCATGGCATGGCATGCATGCACACGTGTGGTGGGGCGGGGTGGGCAGCACTATCCTTGAAGCCCGTTGGGTTCATCGGCTTGCCCATCACAACCACACCCCACACCTCTCACTCTCCCCTGTCGCCCCCCTACCCACCTCCCTCATTGTGGTGTGGTGGGTCAGCGTGCTGTGAACAGCAGTCTCCTTCAAGACCCCGGAGCCTCATTTCTATCCATCACAACCACATCCCACACCTCTCACTCTCCCTTGTCACGCTCCTCTCTGCTCCTTTCCTTGCTGCATCCAGGAGTGCGCGTGTGAGGCTGGAAGCAGTCTCTCTGAAGGCCCTGGGGCTTCTTAGTGATGCAATAACACCAATGCCCCACACCTTTTACTCTTTCCTGTCCCCCCCTGCCTCCAGTCCACGAGTGCGCATGTGGAGCCGGAAGCAGTCGCTCTGAAGGCCTCGGGACCTTCTTCTACCCATCACAACCACTCCTCACCCCACACCTCTCACTCTTCCCTGTCGCCCCCGTCTTTCTCCTTCTCTTGCTACATCCAGGAGTGCACGTGTGGGGCGGGAAGCAGTCTCTTTGAAGGCCCTGGGGCCTCTCTGCTACGCCGTGGCGGCTTTTAAAGCGTTTCCTAAGCACCGGAACTTAGACCTGTGCATCAGGGTAGGTGCATACACAGCTTCTCAGCATGTTCAAGCACACAGACCTTCTCAGCCTCTCACCTTCTCAACCCCTCGTCCTCTCCTCCTCTCATCGTCTCAGCTTACTCCCTTGTCACTCCAACCCCCCTCCTCCTACCCCTCCCCCTCCTCGAACCCCCTCCCTCCCCAACCCCCCTCCTCTCCCCGCATCGCCATCAGCACTTTCCTCTCTGCCATTCCTTCGCTGCGCTTCATCTCTCTGTGCTGTGTTCTCAAAAGAAGAGAAACTGTTGAGCCTCCCTCAATAGTCGCCTCCTGCCATTCCTTCTCTGCGCTTTATCTCTCTGTGTTGTGTTCTCAAAAGAAGAGTAACTGTTGAGCCTCCCTCAATAGTCGCCTCCTGCCATTCCTTCGCCGCCCTTTCTCTCTGTCTGTTGTCTTCTCAGAAGCTCTCAATTCCTTTGGGAATATTATTGTGCCCTAATATCCTTTCAGCCTGCCTCCACCGCAGCTGCTCTATTCGACCCCTCCCATCCCAACTTCTCATCCTTTCCCTCTCTGCATGCGCATCCCTCAGCAAGACAAGGGCTTCTGGAAATTTTCGGTTTCCTAAAAGTCGACTAATTCCTTCCTGCACTGCACACCCCCAACAGGGACAGCAATCACTGGGAAACCTTGCAGTCACCGCAATGGCAGTGGGCAATGGCAGTGGGCAATGGCAGTGGGCAATGGCAGTGGGCAATGGCAGCTACTGTGGAAGAAGGATGGTCAACCTCCACCTTGTCAATCCCCTTCCCACCCCAACCACACCCCCTGTCACCGCTCATATCCCACAGAGGGACAACGGCCCGTGCTGTGGGAAACCCTTCCAGCACTCACCACAATCGCAGTGCGCAACGTTGTGGGACAACGATCGCAGCCGCCAATGGCAGGCAGCAACTTCGCCCTTACTCCATTTCCCCTTTTTCCACCATCCCCGCCTCCCCCCTGCAACTCGCAGGGGGACAATGGCACCTGGGAAACCCTCCCAGCAGTAACCACGATCGTATTGGGCAACGCCACCTACTACGGGGGAGGGATGAAGAACTTTTCCCTTGTCACTTCCTTCGCTCTGCAACCACACCCCCCTCTCCTCCCCCATGTCCAGAGGGACAACAGCCCCTGGGAAACCCTGCCAGCAGTCACCACGACTGTGGTGGGCAATGCTAACTAGTATGGGGGGGGGATGAAAAGAAGAAGTCCTGATCGTTCTTCTTCCCTCCCTAAACGAACCCCTTTTTTCTCTCCGTGCCCGCAGAAAGACAACGGCCCCTGGGAAACCCTGCCAGCAGTCACCACGATCGCGCTGGGCAATGCCAACTACTACGGGGGAGGGATGAAGATCTGTCCGCACGCGAATCCCAGCTCGGGATCCCTGGATGTGCGTTTGGGGATAGGGAAGGCATTGTGGTGGGGATTGTGAGTCTGTGGCGTGTGTGATAAGTAACATAAGGGGTCGACTCGAATGGCAAGTACCTGAGGGTTTGAGGTGGGCAATGACAGCTACTTGGGGGGAGGCATGGAGATCTGCCCGCGTGCCAATCCCAGTTCGGCATCCCGGATGTGCGTTTGGGGCTTGTTGGTTTGGTTGTGGTGAGGATTGTGTTCTGGGGGTGGGGTGGCGCTGGCATGTGTGTGTGTGTGAGTGGCGACGTCTGAGTAGACTCAAAATGCACCTGAAACTCTGAATGTGCGGTGGGATATTACGCACCAGAGTTGGCTGGTCGCCCCAGCTTTGGCGACAACCAAATTCTCTCCGCTCTTCTCCTGCCTCACTTCCTTGCATTCGCCTCCGAGGCGCGCCGTCGGCTCTCCGCTGAATGTCCTAGCTACGCTGCGCGTTTCTTTCATCATTACGCGCCGGCGCCCGCCATGATGGCATCTCGCCGCGCCTGGGGTTGGTGTGGGTGCTGCAGGGTTGTTGATTTGCGCTGGGCAATGATAACTACGATCTGCCCGAATGCGAATCCCAGTGCAGGCTCTCTGGGTGTGCGTTTGGAAGACTTGGGGGCGGTGTGCTGGAAATTGGGTCATGGCTGGGTACTGAGGGTTAGTGCGCTGGAGGTTGAGTGGTATGTGTTTATGTCGTGACGCCTGAGTCGACTTTAAAGGCACCTGAAAGTCCGAATGTGCACTGAGGAAGCTGGGGTTGCGCTGGGCAATTGGAGCTACTTTTGGTGGAGGGATCAATATTTGCCTGCGTTCGAATCCCAGCTGGGGACCTTTGGATGTGCGATAGGGATCGGGGGTTGAGCAGTGCAGGTTGGGGTGCGCTGGGGGTCGAGCGGCTTTCGATTGTGATCTTGCTATAGGTCGTTGAGCTGCTGCCATCCCAGGAAAGCAGGGAGATCTGCCCACGTGCAAAATCCCCTCAGGATCCCTGGATGTGCATCTGGGTCTGGGAATTGAAGGACGCTAGGAAATGGAGGGTTTTGGGGATTGGTGGATGGTAGGGTGTGATTTGATCCATTTGTTGGGGAGGGTGTTCTGTCTCTGGTTTATGTTTCAAAGTTCATGGTTCCATGTTTCGTTTGTGAGGTTCTTTTGAGAATTCTTAAAAAAAAAAAAAAAAAAAAAAAAAAAAAACCCCTTTTTTTATAATTCTAAAAAACAGGAAACCCTTTTTGAGGATTCTAAAAAAACAGAAAGCCCTTTTTGAGAATTCTAAAAATATATAAAATTATTTGTGAGAATTCTCAAAACAACATTGTCCAGGTCGTACACCTACGGTTCATTCTTCATGGCTCACGACAGTTCCACACAGTGCGGAAGTGTGGGTCTCTGTGTGTCCCTGTGTGCCCCTGTGTGTCCCTGTGGGTCTCTGTGCGTCCCTGTGCGTCCCTGTGTGTCCCTGTGGGTCTCTGTGAGGCACGGTGGGCCGCCTCTAAAGGCACTTTCTCTGTTTTGCTGCTACGAAGCCACGCTTTGACAATGCCGTCCTGTCATGATGTCATTTCATACTACGCTGCTCTCACAGCACCATGCTATCCACTTAGTGCCTCTTCCACTTGTGCTCAATGCCTACGGTGTAGGCGGGGATGGTCGTGACTCATCAAACCACCATCCTTGCCTAAGCCGTCATTGGTCTCATTCACCGAAAATTGCTTACGAGTCGACTCCAAGATACGGTTTTTGAGGTTCCTCAAAGTTCATCAAATCACCATCCCCGCCCCTGCCGTGTTTGGTCTCATTCAGCGGGAGTTGCTTATGAGTCGACTCAAAGGTACCGTAGCCTGTTTGCATGACTTGCCTTCCTCACTTTCTGTGTTGTTTACCCAACCCACCCATCCCAGGTGGTAACCATATCCGGTTACACCGTGCTATGATTCATCCTGGGAAAATTGCACCTCTTTGCATGGTTATGGCCCTATCTGCCTACGCCCCTGCTCACCTGCATGCTTTGTTGTTTATCCATCCCATCCCAGGTGGCAACCATATCAGGCTACGTTGTATTGTGCTGGGGTGGGATGCATCCTGTGGGAACTGCACTGTACCGCTTTGCATCATTGTGGCCCTATCTGCCTACGCCCCTGCTCACCTGCATGCCTGCCCTGTCTATGTGTTTCTGATACTTCCCCTACTGTGTCGTTTATCCCCAGGTGGTAGCCCTATCAGGGTGCTAGGATTCATCCTGGGGGGGTTGCACCGCTTTGCCTGCTCCCTGCTCACTTGCATGCCGTTGCCTTTCTTTTGTGTTGTTTTCCCATCCCGCTCCAGGTGGTAACCATATGCGGTTACACTGTGCTTGGGTTCATCTTGCGGGGATTGCACCTGTTTTCCGGCACCCACTTGGGCTTCAAAGGCGTAGATAATTACAGGTGCAGTGGGAGAATGAGAGGTGCAGTGGGAGAATGAGAGGTGAAGTGTGGGAATGAGCGGTGCAGTGGGAGAATGAAGGGTGCCGTGGGAGACTGAGGGGTGCAGTGGGAATGAGCGGTGCAGTGGGAGAATGAGGGGTGCAGTGGGAATGAGCAGTGCAGTGGGAGAATGATGGGTGCAGTGGGAGAATGAGAGGTGCAGTGGTAAGTGGTGCAGTGGGAATGAACGGTGCAGTGGGACAATGAGTGGTGCAGTGGGGGAATGAATGGTGCAATGTGAAGGTTCAGGAATGCACGAAGACACTAAGGTACACTCATCATACATTAACAGGATAGCCATTCATGTACACCACACATCTGTGCTATTTCTGGTTAGTTTCACCTGCAAAGGGTAGATATCATATGTGATAGCACACGAACTAAGTTACCACCATGTTCACTCCGCATTCATATTCTGGTCGTACGGTATTTCCAGTGCTGCTCATACTTCACTTCCCCTCCTGTTCATTGCAGTGCCGAGGTGATTGAAATGAAGGTGGCGGCAGCAGAGGGTGACAATAACGAGGCCAGCCAGGAGGTGTATGTGGAAGGGGATGGGGAGGCGCTGGGGCACCTGCCTGCAGTCTTCAGAGTACTCCCAGGGGCGATCGACCTTCTTGTTTAGCCTCTCTTCGTTTCTTCTGAGTTTACTAAAAAGTGGGCACCCGACTAGTGTTCAGAAAACTCCCAAACACTGCTGATTATTTCGTTTAGCCCTTCTCGTGAGTGCGCATCATGCTCTGTTGCAGAGAGTTTCTTAAGGAATTGAGAAACAAGAGTTGGACATTGGACCTGCCAAGTGCACCTGTCTCTGTGCAAGTGCGTAGTGTCAAGATTACATTATATCCTGCCTGCTGTAGTTACTGTAGTTATTATGATAAACTGTTGGTGGTACACCTTTCCTTGCTTGTTTGTTCTCTATTTGTACCCTTTCCTCAATAGTGAAAGCCCTCTTTCGGCAATCCCGTTTTCCTCTCGTAACTAAGTCTATGCTCCTAAGCTAGGGTTTCTCCTAGCCTAGGAAGCTCTTAATCTTACGGTAACATGGAATCAGAGCCATTGATCCTACGGACAGAAACTGTTATGGGCCCACCAGTCTTGCTAGCCATGGCGCCCGTTGTACTCTCACCTGTCACGCACGCTGCCCGTTCCGCCCGCGCACAGTCCGTCCAGATCGCACGCAGCCCGAGCCGCCCCGCGCGCAGCCCGTTCCGCCCGCGCGCAGCCCGTCCAGGCCGCGCGCAGCCTGAGCTTGCTGGCGCGCAGCCCGTTTCGCGTGCGCGCGGCCCGTTCCGCCCGCGCGCAACCTGTCCAGGCACGCGCAGCTCCAGCCGCCCCGCGCGCAGCCCGTTCCGCAGTAGCGCGCCGCCCCACGCCCGTGCGTGCGACCAGGCGCAGCAGCTCGCGCCCCACGGCCGCGCACTACCGGCAGCAGCAGCGCGCCGCCCCCCCTTCCCTTCCGCGGCTTCTGCCGTGCGGGGGAAAGATGTGGGGGTGGCGGTGTCAAAACATTGTATTGTGTAGGCTGTAGTGGGGTAGCCTATATGGGGTACAACCCAGTTTAGGGTTAGTACTTGTACCAAACCCTGTCATAGTTCATTCACTCTTGCCGTTCATTCTGACATGGTTTCAGAGCAGGTCCTATCCCAGGACCGTTCTTGTTAGGGCCCACCGATCGTATTCTGCCCGTCGCGCTGCTCCACCACACGCGCATGCCCTGCCCTGCCCTGCGTTGCGCCGCCCCGCGCACGCCCTGCCCTGCCCTGCGTCGCGCTGCCCCGCGCACGCCCTGCCCTGCTTCGTGCGCCCCGCGCACGCCCTGCCCTGCCCTGCGTCGCGCTGCCCCGCGCACGCCCTGCCCTGCGTCGCGCGCCCCACGCACGCCCTGCCCTGCCCTGCATTGCGTCGCGCTGCCCCGCGCACGCCCTGCCCTGCGTCGCGCTGCCCCGCGCACGCCCTGCCCTGCCCTGCTGCCCGTTGCGTCGCGCGCCCCTGCTGCCCGTCGCGCCGCGCGCCCCTGCTGCCTGTCACATCGCGTCGCCCGTGCGGGCTGCCCTGCCCATCACGTCGCCCGTGCGGGCTGCCCTGCGCGTCTCGTCGCCCGTGCGGGCTGCCCTGCCCGTCGCGTCGCCCGCGCGGGCTGCCCTGCCCGTCGCGTCGCCCGTGCGGGCTGCCCTGCCCGTCGCGTGACCCATGCGGGCTGCCACAGCTCGTCGCGCGACCCGCGCGCGCCGTGTCGTGTCCGCGCACCGCGCGTCTGCCCTGCCCTGCCTGTCACGCGGCTCGCGCGCGCCCTGCCCTGCCTGCGCGCCGCGTCATAGCCCTGCCCTGCAAGTCGCGCGGCCCGCGCACGCCCTGCCCAACCTGCGCACCGCGCGTACGCCCTGCCCTGCCTGCGTGCCGACCTACTTCCAATGCGCCACCCTGCTCTGGCCGCGCACCGCCCTTCCCTGACCGTGCACCGGCCCACCCTACCCTCCGCACTAACCCTAGTGCCTGATCGCCGTGTCGACGCCCTTCCCGCTATGACTTCTCTTCGAGGTAGCAGTGAGAGTGGTGGCGGCGGCCGTGGTAGCAGTCGCGGTGGAGCTGTTCAGTGGGGAGTTTCTGGCGGTGGCCAGATGCAGCTGCAGCGGCGTCCGCGCGAGACCCTTACGTCTCAGCAGCTTCGTGAGTGGTTAGCTCAGCGTGACCCTGGGTGTACTGCTCGCTGCCCGTACGTCATTCGCACAGGTGACCGCGCTGGTCAGACCTGCGGGACATTTGGCCACACACAGTCCCGCTGCTTCGCCTATCTGAGCGACGCCTGGCGCGCAGAGTTTGGCGTCGCGGCTGAGCTCCCCCACTGGTTCGAGCTGCGTCGGTGCGGTGTGGATATATTTGCTCTAGACTATGACGTTATCCCTACGGCTATGTACGCTTTGCCTGCTGGTACTGAGGGTGACTGCTACAGTGTGTGCCGCCTGACCCAGGTATAGCGGCTGCTGCTCTAGGTGCTAGTGAGTCTGCTCTCTCTAGTACTGCGCCTGCTGAGGCCTTGCACACCTTCACACTTGACTCAGGTGCTTCTCGCTGTTTCTTTTGCGACAGTACCACAGTCACACCACTCCCTGCACCTGTTCCAGTCTCTCTGGCTGACCCCTCCGGGGGCCCAGTTCCTTCCCATTCCTCCACTGTTCTCCCGTGTCCGGCGGTTCCGTCTGGCTCACTGACAGGTCTTCACCTCCCCTCGTTCTCTACGAACTTGGTGAGTACCGCTGTCCTTCAGGATGCTGGGGTTGATACCTTTACCCCTGGAGGACAGCGTGTGGCGATCTGCACGTGTGCACGGACGGGCCGTCACCTGGCCACGTTCACCCGTCGGCCTGGGTCGAGCCTGTACACACTAACTATTGAGCCTCCTCAAGTCGCTGCATCTGGTCAGGTGTCTGCGTCAGGTCAGCTGTCAGCCCCTTGTTCGTGTCGCCTCCTTTCGCACCAGACTCTCCTCTGGCACCACCGCCTTGGTCACCCCTCCCTGCCACGCCTCCGTGGCATGCACTCCCGCCTCCTTGTCTCTGGCCTTCCCAGGTCTCTGCCCCCCCTCCCGCGCTCGCCTGCCCCGCCCTGCCTTCCTTGCATCGAGGGGCGGCAGCGCGCCGCTCCTCACTCCTCCTCGTTTCCCCCGATGACTACTCCCCCGCAAACTCTCCACATGGACGTGTGGGGCCCAGCCCGCGTCAGTGGACAGGGCCGCGAGCGGTACTTCCTGCTGGTTGTTGATGACTACTCGCGTTACACCACGGTCTTCCCCTTGCACAGGAAGGAGGAGGTCCCTGCTGTCCTGATACCTTGGATCCGCGCTGTTCGTCTCCAGCTCCGCAAGCGGTTCCGCACGGACTTTCCTGTCCTGCGTCTGCACTCTAACAGAGGTGGTGAGTTCTCCTCCGACCTCTTCAGGGATTTTTTTCATGGGGAGGGCATTCTGCAGTTGTTCACGCTTCCGTCCTCTCCGCAGGAGAATGGGATTGCAGAGCGCTGCATTGGCTTAGTCATGGAGGTGGCTCGTACCTCCATGATCCATGCGGCTACCCCCCATTTTCTGTGGCCGTTTGTGGTCCGGTACGCTACGCATCAGCTCAACCTCTGGCCCCGTGTCTCCTTGCCGGAGACCTCGCCCACCCTGCGTTGGACGGGGGAGGCTGGCGATGCGTCGTAGTTCCGGGTCTGGGTCTCCCGTGCCTTTGTCCGCGATACCACCACTGGCAAGCTCTCCTCTCGCGCTGTTCCCTGCGTCTTCCTTGGCTTTCCCCCTGACGCGCCTGGCTGGCAGTTTTACCACCCTACCTCGCGCCGTGTCTTCGCGTCCCAGGACGTCACCTTTGACGAGTCGGTTCCCTTCTACCGTCTCTTCCCCTACCGCACTGCCCCTCTTCCCCCCCCGCCGCTCTTCCTTGCTCCAGGTCCCCCTCCGGTAGACCCCCTCCCCCCTCAGGGTCTTGCTCCTTCAGGTGTGTCTCAGGTAGACCCACTTCCCTTGGCTGAGCCTGTCGAGGTCACTGGTGACTCAGGTGCTGCTGGGGGTGGTCCTGCTCGGGGTGCTGCGCCTGGGGGTACTGAGCCTGAGCGTGCGGAGCCTGGGGGTGCTGAGCCTGAGCGTGCAGAGCCTGGGGGTGCTGAGCCTGAGCGTGCGGAGCCTGGGGGTGCTGAGCCTGAGTGTGCGGAGCCTGGGGGTGCTGAGCTTGGGGGTGCGGAGCCTGGGGGTGCTGAGTCTGGAGGTGCTGAGCCTGGGGGTGCTGCGTCTTCACTACGGGAGCCTCTCTCACCACAGCAGCTGCGTGAGTGGCTTGCTCGACGCTCCCGCCTTCGGAGTGGTGCTGCTGGAGCTGGAGGCTCTGGCGCTGGTGCTGCTGGTCCTGAAGGTGCTTGTACTGGAGGTACTGGAGCTGCCGGGGCTGGTGGTGCTGCTAGTCCTGGAGGTGCTGGAGGTCCTGCTGGAGCTGGAGGTACTAGGGGTACTGGAGCTACTAGTCCTGGAGGTCCTACAGGTGCCTCGCCACCGCAGTCTAGTCGGCGAGAGCCTCTCTCACCACAGCAGCTGCGTGAGTGGCTTGCTCGACGCTCCCGCCTTCGGAGTGGCGCTGCTGGAGCTGGGGGCGCCGGGGCTGGAGGCTCTGGAGCTGGAGGTGCTGGTCCTGGAGGTGCTCGTACTGGAGGTACTGGAGCTGCCGGGGCTGGTGGTGCTGCTGGTACAGGAGGTGCTGGTGGTGCTGGCACTGCTGGTCCCGGAGGTGCTCGTCCTGGAGGTGCTGGAGCTGGAGGTCCTGGAGCTGCTAGTCCTGGACGTGCTAGAGGTCCTGCTGGATCTGGAGGTACTGGGGGTACTGGAGCTGCTGGTCCTAGAGGTGCTCGTACTGGAGGTACTGGAGCTGCCGGGGCTGGTGGTTCTGCTGGTACTGGAGCTGCAGGAGCTGGTGGTGTTGCGGGCTCGGGAGCTGGAGGCGCTGGAGCTGGAGGCGCTAGAGCTGGAGGCACTGGCGCTGGAGGCGCTGGAGCTGGAGGTGCTGGAGCTGGAGGCACTGGAGCTGGAGACACTGGAGCTGGAGGCACTCGAGATGGAGGCACTGGAGCCGGAGGCGCTGGAGCTGGAGGTACTGGAGCTGGAGGCACTGGAGCCAGAGGCACTGGAGCTGGAGGCGCTGGAGCTGGAGGTCCTGGAGCTGCTGGAGGCACTGGAGCTGGAGGCACTGGCGCTGGAGGCGCTGGAGCTGGAGGTACTAGAGTCGGAGGCACTGGAGCTGGAGGCGCTGGCGCTGGAGGCGCTGGAGCTGGAGGTACTGGAGCTGGAGGTACTGTGCAGCAGCGACCGTTCTTCGAGCCGCTACCGCAGCTGTCCGAGCTTCTGCCCGAGTTGGTGCTCCGCCAAGTTCTTAGTCTTCCTTCGTCCACTGCCCTTCCTCCTGGCTCGCCGCTGCCTGCCCCATCTCGTTACACTGAGCACCCGGTCTCCCTTACAGAGCATCGTGAGCCTGCGTCTCGTCCTGTCTCCCCTGTTCGCGCTGGTCGCACCGCTCGTCGTGTCCCGCGTCCGCGTCCTCCTCCTGTGCCAGGCACTCACACTATGGCACTTCGTCCTTCCTCTGCTCCACAGCGCGTCCCTCTGCCGTCTCCTCCTGCGTCCTCTCTTCCTGAGATTCCTGACCCTGAGTCTGACCGTGTTCGTGCTGCCAGCCCCACAGTCATGCGTCTCCTGGCTACTGTTGTCACTGACCCGTCGTTTGAGTCCACTGCTGCGTCTGCCTTAGTTGCTGAGCTTGTCGACTTTGCTGCTGCGTGTCGTCTAGACTACGCTGCCAGTCTTGTTGCTGAGTCTGAGTCTGTCTGTCCTCCGTCCGTCGGGGGTAAGTGTGCTCTTGGCACGGACGTCCTTGAGGACAGGCAGGAGGACTTTGAGTGTCTTGCGGCTGTTGTACCTCATCTCGTGGCCTGGCTGCTTGCACCTGAGGGAGACCCGGATGCACTGGACATCCCGACCCCGCGCTCTTACGCAGAGGCGATCTCGGGTCCCTACTCCTCTCAGTGGCAGACAGCCATGGACGCAGAGATGGCATCTTGAAAGTCTACAAGCACCTACGTCGATGAGGTTCCCCCAACTATATGCATGCTATATTTGTGTAGGCTGTAGTGGGGTAGCCAATATGGGGTACAACCCCTTTAGGGTTTGATACTTGTACCCAACTCTCATTCAATGCATTCATTCCTGCTTCTAGATTCTGACATGGTATCAGAGCAGTAGGTCCGTAGGACCGTTTTTTCCGGGCCCACCCTTCCTTAGTGACCGTCTGCTGTTACCGTGCTGCCCCACGCCCTGTTCTGCGTCGCGCCGCCCGCGCGCGCCCTGCCCTGCCTTGCCTTGCCGTGAGCGGCCCTAGAGCCCATGCGCGGCCCCTTCCCTTGCCGTGCGCTGCCCCAGAGCCCGCGCACCGCCCCTGCCTGCCCGTCGCGCCGCCCCAGAGCCTGCGCGCGGCCCCTGCCCTTGCCGTGCGCCGCCCCAGAGCCCGCGCGCCCCTCCTGCCTGCCCGTCGCGCCGCCCTAGAGCCCGCGCGCTGCCCCTGCCTTCCCGTCGCGCCTCCCTAGAGCCTGCGCGCGGCCCCTGCCCTTGCCGTGCGCCGCCCCAGAGCCCGCGCACGGCCCCTACCCTTGTCGCGCGCCGCCCCAAAGCCCGCGCGCCGCTCCTGCCTTCCCGTCGCGCCGCCCCACAACCTGCGCGCGGCCCCTGCCCTTGCCGTGCGCCGCCCCAGAGCCCGCACGCCCCTCCTGCCTGCCCGTCGCGCCGCCCTAGAGCCCGCGCGCTGCCCCTGCCTGCCCGTCGCGCCGCCCCAAGGCCTGCACGCGGCCCCCGCCCTTGCCGTGCGCCGCCCCAGAGCCCGCGCGCCGCCCCTGCCTGCCCGCAAGGTCGCTATCGTGGCCCCGCCCTACCGGTGTCGCGGCCCCCCCCTGCAGCAGCCGACGCGGCCTCGCCACGCCGCCGACGTGGCCCCGCCAGGTCACTGTCGCGGCCCCACCCTGCCGCTGACGCGGCCCCGCCCTGCCGCCGACGCGGCCCCGCCTGGCCCCGCCCTGCCGCCGACACGGCCCCGCCCTGCAGCAGCTGCCGTGGCCCTGCCCTACCGTTGTCGTGGCCCCAGCCCTGCAACTGACGCGGCCCTACTCTGCAGCCGCTTTTGCGGCCCCGCCGTCGCCGCCGTCGTGCGCCTACCCTGCCGCTGCCAGCCGAGCGCCGGCCCTGCTCGCTCGGCGAGCGCCTGCCCTTCCCGCCACTGGTGAGCACCTGCCCTACCGCGCTTCCCGCGCGCCTGCCTTGTTAGCATGCTGCCGCGCCATCTGCCTGCCTGCCTGCCTGCCTGTCTGCCTGCCTGCGTGCCGTGCATGCCCTGCCCGTGCTGCTACTGCTGCTACTTCTGTTACCGCTGCTAGGCTGCTGCTGCTGCTACTGCTGCTGCTACTGCTGCTGCTACTGTCGGTGGCCAGATGCAGCTCCAGCGACGTCTGCGCAAGTCTCTCACGCCCCAGCAGCTTAGTGAGTGGTATGCTAGTTCGGGTTGTGGCGGTAGCCGTCGTGGCTGTCGCCCTGGAGCTGGTCAGTCGGGAGCGTCTGGCAGTGGCCAACTGCATCTCCAGCGGCGTCCGCGCGAGACACTTACGCCCCAGCAGCTTCATGAGTGGTACGCTCAGAGTAGAGGGTCTCAGAGTACCGTTCGCTGCCCGTACGTCATTCGCACAGGTGCTCGGGCTGGTCAGGCTTGCGGGACGCTTGGTCACACACAGTCCCGCTGCTTTGCCCGTCTGAGCGACGCCTGGCGTACCGAGTTTGGCGACGAGGCTGAGCTCCCCACCTGGCTGGAGCTGCTTAGGCAGAGGGTAGATGTCTTTGCTCTTGACTATGATGCTATTCTCACTGCCATGTATGCGTTGCCTACTAGTGCTGACGGTGCCTGTTACCTGTGCGTACCGCCTGACCCAGGTATAGAGCCTGCTGCTCTAGGTGCTGGTGAGGCTGCTGCTCTAGGTGCTGGTGAGGCTGCTGCTCTAGGTGCTAGTGCGTCTCCTGCTCTAGGTGCTGGTGAGGCTACTGCTCTAGGTGCTAGTGAGTCTACTCTCTCTGGTACTGCGCCTGCTGAGGCCTTGTACACCTTCACGCTTGACTCAGGTGCTTCCCGCTCCTTCTTTCGCGACAGCACCACCCTCACGCCGCTCAGTCGGCCGGTTGCAGTCTCCCTGGCAGACCCCTCTGGGGGTCCAGTCCTTGCGCACTCCTCCACGGTCCTGCCGTGTCCGGCGGTCCCGTCTGGCTCCCTGTCAGGTCTTCACCTCCCCTCGTTCTCTACGAACTTGGTGAGTGGTGCTGACCTTCAGGACTAGTGGGTTGACCAGTTCACTCCTGGAGGTCAGCGCGTGACCCACTGTACGTGCTCTCGGATGGGCCGGCACCTGGCCACGTTTACCCGTGCACCTGGCTCGAGTCTGTACACACTGACTACTGTGTCCCCTCAGGTCGCTGCGTCTGCGTCTGCGTCTGCGTCAGGTCAGCTAGCGGCCCCCTGCTCGTGTCGCGCTTTGTCGCACCAGACCCTCCTTTGGCACCACCGTCTTGGTCACCCCTCGGTGCAGCGCCTTTGTAGCATGCACTGGCGGGTCCTTGTCTTTGGTCTTCCCAGGGTTCTCCCTCCCCTCCCACCCTCGCCTGCTCCTCCCTGTCTTCCCTGTGTCAAGGGGCGGCAGCGCGCCGCTCCTCACTCCTCCTCGTTTCCCCCGACGACTGCTCCCCTGCAGACCCTGCACATGGACGTGTGGGGCCCAGCCCGCGTCACTGGACAGGGCCGCGAGCGGTACTTTCTGCTGGTTGTCGACGACTACTCGCGTTACACCACGGTCTTCCCCTTGCGCACCAAGGGGGAGGTCCCTGATGTTTTGATCCCTTGGATCCACGCTGCCCGTCTCCAGCTCCGCGAGCGGTTTGGGACGGAGTTTCCCATCCTGCGTCTGCACTCTGATAGAGGTGGGGAGTTTTCCTCCGACCTTCTGCAGAGCTTTTGTCGTGGGGAGGGCATTCGCCAGACGTTCACGCTTCCGGCCTCTCCGCAGCAGAATGGGGTTGCTGAGCGCCGCATTGGCTTGGTCATGGAGGTCGCTCATACCTCCATGGTCCATGTGGCTGCCCCCCATTTTCTGTGGCCGTTTGCAGTCCGGTACGCCGCGCATTAGCTCAACCTCTGGCCCCGTGTCTCCTTGCCGGAGACCTCGCCCACACTGCGGTGGATAGGGGAGGTTGGCAATGAGTCGGTGTTCCGGGTCTGAGGTTCTCGTGCCTTTGTCCGCGATACCACCGCAGACAAGCTCTCCGCCCGCGCTGTTCCCTGTGTCTTCCTTGGCTTTGTCCCTGACGCGCTTGGCTGGCAGTTTTACCACCCCACCTCGCGCCGTGTCTTCCCCTCTCAGGACGTCACGTTCGACGAGTCGGTTCCCTTTTACCGTCTCTTCCCCTACCGCACTGCCCCTCTCCCCCCCCCCGCCGCTCTTCCTCGCTCCAAGTGCTTCCCAGGTAGACCCCCTCCCCGCTCCCGGTCCTGCTCCTTCAGGTGTGTCTCAGGTAGACCCTCCTCCCTTGACTGCGCCGGTTGAGGTCACTGGTGACTCAGGTCTTGCTGAGAGTGGTCCTGCTCGGGGTGCTGCTTCTGGGGGTGCTGAGCCTGGGGGTGCGGAGCCTGGGGGTGCTGAGCCTGGGGGTACGGAGCCTGGGGGTGCTGAGCCTGGGGGTAATGTGTCTGGGGGTGCTGCACCTGGGGGCGCTGAGGCGTCTGGTGAGCAGTCTCCCTGGAGCGGCCGTCTCCGTAGCCGCTCCACTGGTGCCTCACCGCTGCCCTCTCGTCGTCGTCCCCCTCTCTCCCCACAGCAGCTGCGTGAGTGGTACGTTAGCCGTCAGGGTCGAGCTGCTGGAGCTGGGGGCCCTGCTGCGGGAGGCGCTGGTGTTGGAGGCACTGGAGCCGGCGCTGTCCCTGGGGGTGCGGAGCCTAAGCGCGAGGAGCCTGGGAGTCCTGAGTCTGGGGGTGAGGAGTCTGGGGGTGCTGAGTCTGGGGGTACTGAGCCTGAGGGTACTGAGACTGCTGGTGCGCGGTCTCCTTGGAGTGGCCGCCTTCGTCCGCGTGTGCCTCTCACCTCACAGCAGCTGCACGACTGGTACAGACGCCGTCAGGTTCGCGCTGCTGGAGCTCGGGGCTCTGCCGCTGGAGGTGCTTCTGCTGACGCCACTGGAGCTGGGAGTGGTGCTGGTACTTTGTCTACTGGAGGTGCTGGAGTTGCTGGTCCCGGAGGTGCTCGTACTGGCAGTACTGGAGCTGCTGGGACTGGAGGTGCTGTGTCTGGGGGTGCTGCTGCTGGAGACACTGAGACTGGAGACCCTGGGACTGGAGGTGCCGGTTCTGGGGGTGCTACTGCTGGAGACGCTGCGGCTGGAGACCCTGGGACTGGAGGTGCCGGTTCTGGGGGTGCTGCTGCTGGTGGAGCTGGTCCTGGAGGAGCTGGCGCTGGAGGTTCTGGAGCTACTGGGGGTACTGGAGCTGCTGGAGGCGCGGGAGCTGCTGGTACTGGTGGCACGGCGCAGCCGAGACTGTTCTTCGCTCCGCCGTCTTCGTCGTCTCTGCCACCGCCTGACTCTGTGCTTCGCCAGGTTCTTAGCCTCCCGTCTTCTACTGGTCCTGCCTGACTAGTATTGTTACGTGTTTGTTAGCCACTGCTGTCACCGACCCGTCGTTTGAGTCTGCTACTGCGTCTGCCTTGGTCGCTGAGCTTGTGGACTTTGCTGCTGCCTGTCGTCTAGACTACGCTGCTAGTCTTGTTGCTAAGTCTACGTCTATCTGTCCTCCATTCGTTGGGGGTGAGTGTGCTCTTGGCACGGACGTCCTTGAGGACAGACAGGAGGACCTTGAGTGTCTTGCGGCCGCTGCGCCTCATCTCGTGACCATGCTGCTTGCCCCTAAGGGAGACCCGGATGCACCAGACATCCCCACCCCGCGCTCTTACGCTGAGGCGATTGCGGGTCCCTACTCCTCTCAGTGGCAGACAGCCATGGACGCGGAGATGGCATCCTGGAAGTCCACAGGCACTTACATTGACGAGGTCCCCCCCCCCTGGGGCGAACATCGTCAATGGCATGTGGATTTTCAGGGTGAAGCGGCCGCCGGGTTTTCCGCCTGTCTTCAAGGCTCGTTACATTGCACGAGGCTTCAGTCAGCAACAGGGAGTTGACTTCTTCCAGACCTTCTTCCCCACCCCGAAGATGACTACTCTTCGGGTGCTGCTGCACGTTGCCGCTCAGCGTGACTACGAGCTTCACTCTCTGGACTTTAGCACAGCCTTCTTACAGGGTAGCCACTCTCTGGCTGCGCCGTCCACCTGGCTTCACTGGGTCGTTTCCTCTTGGTACCCAGTGGAGCCTCCGGCGGCCAGTCTACGGTCTCCGCTAGGCGCCTCGTGAGTGGCACGACACACTGAGGACGACACTTGCGGCACTTGGGTTTGCTCCTTCGACAGCTGACCCGTCGCTGTTTCTGCGCACCGACACTTCGCTGCCGCCGTTCTACATCCTCGTGTACGTCGACGACTTGGTCTTTGCCACTGCTGACACTGAGGCTCTCGCCCTGGTAAAGTCGGAGCTGCAGAAGAGACACACGTGCACAGACCTGGGTGAGCTGCGCAGTTACCTTGGCTTGCAGATCACCCGGGACAGAGCACGCCGCACCATCACCCTGACTCAGTCACACATGGTGCAGCAGGTCCTTCAGCACTTCGGCTTCACCTGGTCCTCGCCACAGTCCACTCCTCTGGCTATAGGTCACTCGCTCTCAGCTCCACCTTTGGACGAGTCCGTAGAGCCGAGTGGTCCTTACCCAGAGCTAGTGGGCTGCCTTATGTACCTGATGACCTGCACTCGACCTGACCTTGCGTACCCTCTTGGCCTTCTGGCTCGCTACGTGGCTCCTGGTAGGCACCGAAAGGTGCACTGGGAAGCTGCGAAGAGAGTATTGCGCAAGGTCAGGTCGAGTGCAGGTCATCAGGTACATGAGGCAGCCCACTAGCTCTGGGTAAGGACCACTCGGCTCTACGGACTCGTCCGAAGGTGGAGCTGAGAGCGAGTGACCTATAGCTAGAGGAGTGGACTGTGGGGAGGACCAGGTGAAGCCGAAGCGTTGAAGGACCTGCTGCACCATGTGTGACTGAGTCAGTGTGATGGTGCGGCGTGCTCTGTCCCGGGTGATCTGCAAGCCAAGGTAACTACGCAGCTCACCCAGGTCTGTGCATGTGTGTCTCTTCTGCAGCTCCGACTTCACCAGGGCGAGAGCCTCAGTGTCAGCAGTGGCAAAGACCAAGTCTTCGACGTACACGAGGATGTAGAACGGCGGCAGAGAAGTGTCGGTGCGAAGAAACAGCGACGGGTCAGCAGTGGAGGGAGCAAACCCAAGAGCCGCAAGTGTAGTCCTCAGTGTGTCGTACCACTCACGAGGCGCCTGGCGGAGACCGTAGACTGGCCGCCGGAGGCTCCACTGGGTACCAGGAGGAAACAAACCAGTGAAGCCAGGTGGGCGGCGCAGCCAGATCTCATCGTGCAGTCGCAAGACACTCTAAGTCCTCCTGCCTGTCCTCAAGGACGTCCGTGCCAAGAGCACACTCACCCCCGACGGACGGAGGACAGATAGACTCAGACTCAGCAACAAGGCTAGCAGTGTAGTCTAGACGACAGGCAGCAGCAAAGTCAACAAGCTCAGCGACTAAGGCAGACGCAGCAGCAGACTCAAACGACGGGTCAGTGACAACAGTGGCTAGCAGACGCGTGACAGTAGGGTGCTCAGCACAAAACCGGTCATACTAAGGTTCCGGAACGTCAGGCAAAGAAGACGCAGGAGGAGACGGCAGAGGAACACGCTGTGGAACAGAGGAAGGACGAAGTGCCATAGTGTGCGTGCCAGGGACAGGAGGCGGACGCTCACGACGAGTGCGACCAGTGCGACCAGCGTGAACAAGCAAGACATGACGGGACGTAGGCTCGCGACGCTCAGTAAGACCTCCTGGCTGCTCAGTGTAAGGAGAGGGAGTAGGCAAGGTGGAGCCTGGCTGTAACGGTAGGCCAGTGGAAGACGGCAGGGTAAGAACCTGGCGAAGCACTGTGTCAGGAGGCGGCAGAGACAACGAAGACGGTGGAGAGAAGAAGAGTCGCTGCACAGTAGTGCTACCAGCACCAGCAGCTCCAGCACCTCCAGCAGCTCCGGACCCTCCAGCGTCAGCTCCTCGAGCGCCAGCACCACCAGCAGCAGCAGCTCCTCCAGCGCCAGCACCGCCAGCACCAGCGTCACCAGCGGTAGCACTCCCAGAACTGGCAACTCAAGTCCCAGTGTCTCCAGCAGCAGCACCCCTAGACGGAGCACCTCCAGCCCCAGCAGCTCTAGTACCTCCAGTACGAGCACCTCCGAGTCTAGCGGCTCCAGCACCTCCAGCAGACAAAGTACCCGCAGTACTCCCAGCTCCAGCCGCAGCAGCTCCAACAACACCTCTTGCGGAAGGGTCAGCAGTACCACCATCTCTAGCGTCGCTAGGCCCAGCAGCTCCAGTGTCATCGGTACCCTCTGAATCGGCACCCCCAGCTCCAGGGACGTCAGCAGAAGCACCTCCAACGGCAGAGCCCCGAGCTCCAGCAGCGCGACCCTGACGGCGAGTGTACCACTCGTGCAGCTGCTGCGGGGAGAGAGGCGCACGCGGACGAAGGCGGCCACTCCAAGGAGACCGCGCACAAGCAGTCTCAGAACCCTTAGGCGCCGCACCCCCAGACTCAGCACCCCCAGGCTCCTCACGCTCAGGCTCAGCACCTCCAGACTCAGCACCCCCAGGCTCCGCACGCTCAGGCTCAGGAGTCCCAGACCCAGCACCCCCAGGCTCCTCACGCTCAGGCTCAGCACCCCCAGGCTCAGCACCCCTAGGCTCCGCACGCTCAGGCTCAGCACCCCCAGACGCAGCACCCCCAGGCACAGCACCCCGAGCAGGACCACCCCCAGCAGGACCTGAGTCACCAGTGACCTCAACAGGCGCAGGCACAGGAGGATCTACCTGAGAAACACCTGAAGGAGCAGGACCTGGCGCGGGGAGGGGGTCTACCTGGGGAGGACCAGTAGCGAGAAAGAGCGGAGGGGGGGGGCGAGCGGCAGTGCGGTAGGGAAAGAGACGGTAAAAGGGGACCGACTCGTCGAAGGTGACGTCCTGAGACGGAAAAACACGACGCGAAGCAGGGTCGTAAAACTGCGAGCCAGGCGCGTCAGGAGAAAAACCAAGGAAGACGCAGGGAATGGCGCGAGCGGAGAGCTTGTCCGTGGTGGTATCGCGGACAAAGGCACGAGCACCCCAGACCCGGAAGCGCGACGCATCGCCAACCTCCCCCGTCCACAGCAGTGTGGGCGAGGTCTCCGGCAAGGAGACACGGGGCCAGAGGTTGAGCTGATGCGCGGCGTACCGGACCACAAACGGCCACAGAAAATGGGGGGCAGCCGCATGGATCATGGAGGTACGAGCGACCTCCATGACTAAGCCAATGCGGCGCTCAGCAACCCCATTCTGCTGCGGAGAGGCCGGAAGCGTGAACGACTGGCGGATGCCGTGCTCCTCACAGAAAGCTCGCAAGAGGTCAGAGGTGAACTCACCACCTCTGTCAGAGTGTAGACGCAGGACAGGAAAGTCCGACTGGAACCGCTCGCGGAGCTGGAGACGAATAGCGCGGATCCAGGGGATCAGAACATCAGGGACCTGACCCTTGCTGCGCAAGGGGAAGACCGTGGTGTAACGTGTGTAGTCGTCGACGACTAGCAGGAAGTACCGCTCGCGGCCCTGCCCCTGGACGCGGGCTGGGCCCCACACGTCCAGGTGGAGAGTCTGCAGTGGAGCCTCTGTGGGAGGGAACGAGGAGAAGAGACCTGTGAAGACCAGAAACCTGGAGGCGAGAGTGCATGCCACGAAGGCGGGGTAGAGAGGGGTGACCAAGGCGGTGGTGCCAGAGGAGAGTCTGGTGCGACAGACGGCGACACTCACACTGGGTAGCTACCTGAGCAGACGCGTACAGCTGAGGAGACATAGGGGTATAGCGCGACACAGTGGTGAGGGTGTACAGACTGGACCCTGGCGCACGTGTGAACGTGGCCAGGTGGCGGCCAGTCCGAGAGCACGTACAGATCGCCACACGCTGTCCTCCAGGAGTAAAGGTGTCAACCCAATGATCCTGAAGGACGGCGTTGCTCACCAGGTTCGTAGAGAACGAGGGGATGTGGAGACCTGACAGCTCACCGGACGGGACCGCCGGACACGGGAGCACAGTACTGGACCGTGCAAGCACTGGGCCCCCAGAGGGGTCAGCCAGTGAGACAGGGACAGGTGCAGGGAGGGGAGTGACTGTGGTGCTGTCGCGAAAGAAACAGCAGGAAGCACCTGAGTCAAGCGTGAAGGTGTGCAAGGCCTCAGCAGGCGCAGTACCAGAGAGAGAAGACTCACTAGCACCTAGGGCTGCAGTCTCTATACCTGGGTCAGGCGGGACACACAAGTAGCAGTCACCCTCAGCACTAATAGTCAATGCATACATGGCAGCAAGGATTGCATCATAGTCAAGATCAAAGATAGGAACATCACGCCTAAGCAGGTCTGCCTAGTAGGGGAACTCAGTGGCATCCGGAAACTTGGTGCGCAAGGCGTTGCTAAGCCTAGCGAAGCAGCGGTACTCAATGTGCAGACCGTTGCATGGGCGACCAGCGCGGGGACCGGCGCGAATGACATAGGGGCAGCGACCAGGACCCCCAGACGCCCCACGCTGAGCGTACCAGTCATGAAGCTGCTGAGACGTGGGGGTCTGGCGCTGACGCTGCTGCTGCTGCTGTGGCTGCTGCTGCTGCTGCTGCCCCTGGCCACCACTGGAGCCCCCTTTTGGGTCGGCCGCACTCTAGCCCCCACCTCTGCCACCACCACCACTGCCACCGCCCCACCCACCGCCGCTGCCTCCTCCACCGCTCCCGGTCCCACCGCCGCCCCACCCACCTCCTCCATCCCCACGACCACCCCCACCACCTCCACCACCCCCGCCGCCTCCACCACCGCCCCCTCCACCGCCACCTCCACCACCCCTGCCACCCTTGTCGTCCTTGCCGCTGCGCTTCCCACTAGGAGCGGAAGCAGCTGCGACCTTCTCAGCACCGAGGAGGTCGACGGCAGCAGCAGCAGAGGCGTAGGAGGGGGCAAGGGGGGAGGGGGAGCACCCCTCAAAGAGGGGAGTGCGAGGAGTGCCACGAGCAGCACCTACAGCGAGGATGTTCTTTTCTGCTGCTAGGAGCTGCTGCTCGAAGTCGGCTAGAGTGAGAGTGGTAGGGTCTTTGGCGAGGAAGTGGTCCCTGACTGAACTGAGAGTGTCAGGGAGGCGGGTGTGGTATGGTAACCGCGAACGGTTGGTGGTGGGCCCTAAAAAAAATCGATCCTAAGGTCCTAAGGACCTTCTGCTCTGAATACCATGTCAGAAAGAACTAGCAGGAATGATTGGACTAGGTCAAAGTTGGGTACAAATATGAAACCCTAAAGGGGCTATACCCCATATTGGCTACCCCACTACAACCTACACATATATGTTACATATATAATTTGACAGTGAGGACTTGGGGGTTATTAACGGGGGGGGGGGGGATCGCATTGAGCGTGCGCGCTCATGCCCACCTAGCCCACCTCCTCTCCTCATCGGGACTTGGGGGTTATTAACGGGGGAGGGGGGGGGGGGGGGGGGGTGATCGCATTGTGCGTGCGCGCTCATGCCTACCTAGCCCACCTTCTTTCCCTTTCCTCTCTCACCTCCCCTTTGTAAAAGGAGGTTCGTAAGCGGGTACCCTTGGCATTGAGCGTGCGCACTCATGCAAGCCCCCCACCTCCTCTCCTCTCCTCTCCTCTCCTCTTGCCTTTCTCCTCCTTCCTTACCTCTCTGCCATCTTCCTTCACGGGATGTTGACTGCACAAGTTCCTACCGCGAGCAGACTAAGGGGGTGTGTCAAGATTATATTATATCCTGCCTGCTGTAGTTACAGTAGTTATTATGATAAACTGTTGGTGGTACACCTTTCCTTGCTTGTTTGTTCTCTATTTGTACCCTTTCCTCGATAGTGAAAGCCCTCTTTTGGAAATCCTGTTTTCCTCTCGTAACTAAGTATATGCTCCTAGGCTAGGGTTTCTCCTAGCCAAGGAAGCTCTTAATATTAACTCGTAGTTACTGTAACTAACACCACTAGTTCATGCTGCTTTGCGGTCGTCTTTGTTATGCCAAGAAAGAAAGTAATCACCACAAAAGAAAGTAAGCTATTCTTGTATGACTGTAAGGAGAAACGAGGCCATTCTTAGAGGTTCCATCATGCAACTCCATTTGACAATTTTGGAGGTGACGCTATGTAGGATTCATGGGGAAAATAGTAACGCGGGCGTAACCTTGAATGAAATGATTTTTTTGAAGTGTAAAAAACACTTTCTAAAATTGGTTCTTTACCGAATGCCTTGCCTGCTTCAAAGGAATATACTGGTCAGCGGAGTCTGTTGCCCTAGTAGTGGATGCATCACAAGCGAGGCGACATTACCTCAAGTGGCTCTCGCGGTCTAACCGGACATATTACACCTGTTCTCCGATATTTCCACACCCTGAACTTTCAAATTTCCCAGACACCCTATATGGTTTGAGGCTCGAGGAGACGGAAGCCCTGACATTGCGGGTCTATCAGGAACTAACCATCAGGTACCGTCCTTTCGATACTCGAACTTTGTTATCCGAATAAGTGGGGAAAATTCCAGTGCCAGATTGTTTCTGCGTTAAGCTCGCATTGGGATTGTGTCAGATTATCCCCGAAATTTCTTCGAGCGTTGCTAACTACCTTCGAAATTAGTTTTTTTTAGAGGGTAGGTACCCCATGTCATGAAGATAAAGGGTGTGGAAATACCGGAGGACAGGTGTACGACCTCTCTCTCTAGATGTGGTCTGCGTCTTAGTCGGCGTTTATCTTAGCTGGTCTGTTGATTCTACCTTTCGTTCCACTTCAGCTTGCGCTGCACCTGTTACCACGCAACCACGTTTGGCCGCCTTCGCTGTCACCGTGGTAACCCTAACTGCTCCTCCTCGCGGTGCCAACTCGCGATTATGAAAGGCTCACGACTCAAATCATCCCCCGAGGATGATCCGCACAACTCCCTTCTGCTTTCTCTCCCCGACGAGCTCCTATCCCTAATACTCACCCGTCTGGATCGTTCCCACGATCGCTGCAGCGTCGCGCTCTCCTGCTCCCGCCTCCGCCGCCTCTCCCGCCGCACGCCGCACTCCCTCCGCCTCAAGTTCGTCTCACTTTCTCCGAATCCCAACAGAAACGGGTGGTCCAAAAATCTGGATAGATTTTCGAGGGTATTTACCCATATTCGTGAGCTGACCCTGGAGGTTCGTTCGAATTTAGCGGGAAACGAGCTGCTGGCGGAAATTGGCGCGGCGTGCCCGAAACTGGAGCGGTTGAGTGTGGAGGCGACGTGGGAGGGGTTTTCCACCTTCTTTTCCTTGTCCTTCAACGATGCTGATCTAGGGAAGCTCGCAAAGCGATGCCCGTGAGTTGCTGAACGCTGGTCGCAGCCCCTGCTTTCTTCCTCCCTTCCCCCTTTCTTCCCCCCCTTTTCCCTCTCTTCCCCCCTTTCCCCCTTTTACCCCCATTCCCCTTTCTTCCCCCCTTTCCCCCTTCTTTCCCGGTTTCCCCCCCACTTTCCCCTTTCCCTCCTCTTCCCTCCTTTTCCCCCTTCGTCCCCCATTTCGCCCTTCGTCCCCCATTTCGCCCTTCGTCCCCCATTTCGCCCTTCGTCCCCCATTTCGCCCTTCGTCCCCCATTTCGCCCTTCGTCCCCCATTTCGCCCTTCGTCCCCCATTTCGCCCTTCGTCCCCCATTTCGCCCTTCGTCCCCCATTTCGCCCTTCGTCCCCCATTTCGCCCTTCGTCCCCCATTTCGCCCTTCGTCTCCCATTTCGCCCTTCGTCTCCCATTTCGCCCTTCGTCTCCCATCCCCCCATTGTCTCCCCCTTTCTGCTCGCTTTATATTTTTTCTTGCACTCGTCCCCTTCCCCCATTGCCCTTTCCCCTGCTTCCCTCGTCCTTCCCTCTATTTCCGCCAGCCCCCCTCCCTCCCCCCCTTCCTGCCCTTCCCTTTCTCATTCTCCCACCCTGATCTCTCCCTCTCTCCCCACCTTCCCTTGTGGGTCCTTCCCCTCTTCATTTTCCCTCTTTCCAGCCGCTCGCCCTCTGCCCTCGTCCTCCCTTCCCCTTGCCCCCTCCCCACCCCCCGGCTGCATTCCTCCCCTCAGCGCCCGATTTCCCCTCGTTGCCCTACGATCTCCCCTCTGTTTCCCCGCTCCCCCCTCTTTCCCCTGCATGCTCCCCCCTCAATCCCCCGTGTTCCCCCCATTTCCCCCCTTGGCTCTCCGCCTCTTGTGTGTTTCCTCTCTGGCCCTGTCCACTCGCCTCACCTTCTCTTCTTCCCTCTCTTCCCAGTTCTATGTCCCCTCCCCTCCCCTCTTCTTACCTTTTCCCCTGTTCTCTCCCCCCTTTCTCTGGTATGCCCCCTCCCTCCTTGCTCTCTTGCCTCTTCCCCCCTCCAGTCCCCCCTGCTCCATTCCCCTCTCCACCCCCCGTTCCCCTGCTGGAACCCTTTCTCTCGCCCCTACTCTCAACCCCACTCAGTCCCAACCCCTCTCACTTTTTCTGGAACACAAACCGGGACTCATTCAGCTTTCTCCTGTTCCTCTTTCCTTCCCCTTTTTCGCTCCCCCCATTCCCACCCCCTCCGTCTCTTTCCCCCCATCAGCCTTTTGACGACTCTCAAGCTTGACTCTCCATGGAAGCGCTGCTGGATTCGCAGCAATAACAGCAACCAGACCTCCCTCGCTCCACTCGACGCCTTCCCAGCTCTGCGCTTCCTCTCCCTCCTCCTCCCCGTCTCCCAGCCCGTCGCCCTTCCCCGCTGCTCCTCCCTCACCTCCCTCGCTCTCTTCAACCCCCACCCCTCCACCCTCCCCTCCCTCGCCTCCCCATCCTCCTCTGTCCGGCCTTCTCTCAGAACCCTCACCCTCAATCAGCCGAATTACTGGCCTGCCTCGCACCTCTCGCCTCCTTCCCCTCCCTCTTCTCCCTCGACCTTCAAACCTGCAGCATTGACCCTTTTGAGCTGCACGCCCTCGCTCGCTCCCTCCACACGCTGACTGAACTGGGCATAATCGACTGCCCCTTGATCTCCAGTCACTCTCTCACCGCCCTCGCTCAAGCCAACCCAGCTCTCTCCTCCCTCTCCCTGCACACCACCACATATCATCTCTTCAGCGCACAAGGAATCTGGTCTCTGTTTCACGCCCCTCCCCCGCACCTGCACACGCTTTCATTTTCCGGATTATCCTCCTTCCGCCCCGGCCTGCTTGCCCACTGCAGAGGCCTGCAAGCTCTGATGATAACAGGTCGGGTGGGAGATAGCACCAGGTCGCAGCGTTAGGGATTGTGAGAATGAGGCGGAGGATGAAATGGAAAGAAGGCGGTGGGGGTTTGATGATGATTGGCTGACTGGGGGAGCCAGTGTGGGAGAGGCGGATTTGGGGGAAGCGGCGACGGCGGCAGTGACACAGCAGATGCCTCTTGAAAGCCTGGTGAGTATGCTGGTGGTGGTGTGGTGGTGCGGAGGGGAGGAGGAGATGGAGGTGTGGGAGTGGAGTGTAAAGAGGAGCGTGGAGAGGGTAGGGAGGAAGGTGAGGTTGAGGGAAGTGAAGCGGTGAAGGAAGGCAAAAGAGAGGGGGCTGTAGGAATTACGAGTTCTGCTGCTGCAGCACCTTCAGCAGGAGAGAGGGCAGCAGGAACTACAGCAGCAGCAGCAGTAGCACCAAAAATAGTCGACTCAAGGAACAAAGGGAGGAGGGAGTGTGAGTATGAGTATGTGGATATTCGAACAGCAGCAGCAGCAGCGCATGCGGACTTGATAGCGGCCTGCAATTGTGCCATCAAACTGATGAAAGAAGCAAACGAATCCATAAGAAGAGCGATCGCTAATGCCGATACGGTCCGGATGCTTTGGGGTGAAACTTCCCTAAGCCAGATCGAATCAGCAACCGACAGCATTAGGTCAGCTATCGCCTTGTGTCGGTCGGTGCGTGTGGCAATTTTGGACCAAGTCGCAGCGAGAGAGAGGGAGGATGCGTTGATTGAGCATTTTCTGCTTCCGAAGCTGCTGGCGTGTTTGTGAAGAGGAATACCTGGGAAGGAGAGGGCGAAGGAGGAGCGTCACTGCTTGAAGAGATGGATGGTGTGCTACTTGATAATGCTCTGGCTGTGACTGGGAGTGATGGTGATGGTGAGAGGGAGGGGGGAGCTTCTGTGGAAGATGCGAGTCCTAGCGCGAAGGCGCTGGGTGTGATGCTGTCACTAACGCGGAAGCTGGGTGAGGAGAGGAGGAACACGTATGAGACCTTCGAACGCTTTTGCTGGCGTGTGGCTCGTAGCGCTGCAGGGCATCCCGCACATGGGGCAGGGCTAGCAGCAGCAGCAGGTGGCAATTTTGCTGCTGCTCCTGCGTCTGGTGCTGCTGATGCTCCTGCTTCTGCTGCTGCTGATGCTCCTGCTTCTGCTGCTGCTGATGCTCCTGCTTCTGCTGCTGCTGATGCTCCTGCTTCTGCTGCTGCTGATGCTCCTGCTTCTGCTGCTGCTGATGCTCCTGCTTCTGCTGCTGCTGATGCTGGGGTTCCTCCTGCTGGTCCAGATATATCTGCTGTTACTGGTGCGGCTGCTGCTACCTCTGGTTCTCCTGCTGCTGCTGGTGGCTCTTCTGTTGCTGCTGGTGGCTCTTCTGGTGGCTCTTCTGTTTCTGGTGCGGAAGCTTCTGCTTCAGTAGGAAGTGGCTTTCCTGGTGCTACATCTGTGGCAGCAGTAGATGGGACAACAGTCGTAAGCGATGCAGCAGCAAAATCGGGGCAAGCGGAAGGAGGGGTTGCTGAAGCATCAGAGCAGGGGACAGGGATGCAAGGGGAGAGAAGGCTCGAAGATGCGATACAACGGAAGGGAGAAGTTAGAGGCCTCGGAAACACCATTAGCAGTAGCAGCAGCGGCAACTCAAAGGGCGGCCAAGATTCATTCAGCAGAAGCAGAGTCACACCCTTCAACCCAAGCATGGCTGGGGACCCCTCTGATAACTCAATCCCTGTGAAATCCAGGAAACACATTTCTGGAATCCCTGTGGAAATAATCTGCCCTCCTTTGAAGGACCTATGTCTCCAGCGTTTTCACTTCACAGCCACTCCCGAGCCTACCTGGCTGCCTCCGCACCTCCCTTCTGCATCCCCTCCCATGTGCCTCATCTCCCCCAGTCCACCCTCCTCCTCACCTTCGTCCTCTTCATTTTCCTTTCCAAGCCCAAGCGCCCAGCCCCAGACTTTTGAGTCCATTGCACTAGCAGCTGTCTTTGGAAGGCTCATGGAACTCGCACTGCTGTCTTGCTCTGGGCTAGAGGACGAACAGTTACTGCTGCTCCTCCGCGCTTGTCCCTTTTTGGAATTGCTAACGGTGGAATACAATAATTGCTTTTCAGACCGGGTGGTCGCACAAAGCAGGCTGGAGAGTCTGACGCGGTTGAGCATGGTTGGATGCTTTGCCATCACTTCAGCTGCCATTAGGGATTTGCTGGGAAGCTTCCCGAGGTCGCGGCGTTTGAACTTGGAGGCAAGCAAGGTTGAGGCAAAGGATCGAAGTGGGCTGCTCCGAGCGGGAGTGATTCTCGAGGAAGGCAACATATATGGGAGCAGATGACCTGTCAGACAGACTGCACATGCCGTGAGTATACCTTAGTCACTCTTGAGAATAATGCAAGAGGTTGCTAGTGTATGTTGAAGGATGCGGGTCCGTGCAGGAGTGATTATGAGGGGAGGCATTGTATATGGGAGTATGCGACCTGCCATACGGACCGCACATAAGTTTAAACCTGGGTCACATTTGAGAATAATGAAGGAAGTTGCTCAGTGCAGGAGTTACACCAGAGGGAGGCAGCATATACCATAGTAATGGTGTAAACCACCGGGCTCTTACCGAGACGAGATACCGGTATGAGGACGTCCATTCTGGAAACTGGCGGTTTTCATAATGAGCTGCTTTGGTAGATGCTGTAGTGATGTACCTTCACCTTCATGAGGGGTTATTTTGATGTGAATGAATCCACGGCCCCTCCCTCTGATGCAGTACAGTTTCCAGACTGATTGCCGGATGTTGGAAGGTACCGTATTTACGGGTAGTACATTTCAATACATAGATTGTTACTCAGAAACAGGGCTCCAGATTGGTTTTGGGCCACCCTTAGTAATCAGGGTTCTAGGTATACCGTATTCCCCCGGACATACCACCCCCCGAAATAGAGCACCCCCCGGGTGGCTTGTGCGGGGGGGGTGCTATAGCGGGCCTCGTTTCTACTATACCCCCCCTTTTGGGGGCATCCTATATAGCACCCGGGGGGGGGTGTTATGTACGGGTATAATTGCAGTTTTTGCCTAAGTAGCACAGGGTTTCCAATGATAATCCATCTACAGTTCAATGATGTGCCCGCCCAGCGAGGCAACCGAGGCTGTTGCGGGGACTCCGCCATTGTCACCTGCATGAATCCTCGTCGTGCGACGAGGGGGTGTGATTTCGTCCAATCAGGGCCTGACAGTGGGCCTTGTTGGAGCTTGCAATGTGGCAGCTAACCCTCGCGCAAAACGTTTTCGCCCTGTCCTCGGTTTTGCGCACCCAACCAGCAATCTACCACCACGGCACAGATGTACATTTAGTACTAAACGTTTTACGCTATAAAAAAAAATATACATTATGTAAAGACCCGGGTGCAATGTAGCTTTTTCCGATGACAAGACCCCCCCCTTTTTTTTTGTGTAGTTATCATAGCACCCTAGGGTGGTATATCCGGGGGAATACGGTAGTCAACCCTGATGCGTAGGGTAACTTATTTGTTTGCCTGACAAATGCAGGGTTAAAAAAATGTTAGTCTGTCTGGCCAGGGTGTTTTAAAAACAAACGGCATTTACAATTAGGGTTTATAATTATTCAGTAGTTTGCGGCTCAGTTGATTCGATCATAATTTACTTCTGAAAGGTTACGGGTTTGTGTCTCGCTGATAGAGAGCATTTTGCAGGGGCCCGAGTTGTCGTTGGTCTCGCTACGGAGCTTTCGGTATCATTCTATCTGGGATTGTACAGTGTTACAGTCAGAGAAATATGTTCCTTACCCTGTTTTTCAAAGGGTACAAAAAAACTTACACTTTCTGGCCTAGGGTAAAAAATCCACTACCCTGCCTGTGAAAGGGTAACTGAAAAAAAGCGGCCGCCAGTCAGTGCAAAAAGGGTATTTTACCCTGATAACGAGAGGCCTGCTCAGAAACAAGTTGCGAAGATTTTTCTGTAGCCAAGCGCCTCCTTGCTAAGGGTATTATCTGAGCGACAGTTGAGTAAATCTCCACCGTGGCTCGCTCGCGTCGATGCGATGGCACAAAAGAATCAGGCACAGGAGCCCTGGCGAAGGCCCGTCAGCAGCTCGAGATAGCGGGGTGAATCGGGAGAGATCATGCTGATGGGATGGGGAGACATGACACAATGCAAGGGACTGGGTTGTTGAACATTAAGGTGGTTGCAGAGGGTGAGAAAGACCGATATAAGCCGCACATTAGCATTCTTGAGTGCCGTCTAGTGGACAGAACCCGTCTCTCTACCTGTAAATTCTCGCAGCGCCTCAAAATAGGATGGTTGCAGGGGGGGTGAAGAGGAACAAGAGGAGCACTTTCATTGCCAGGTGTGAGTCCGTGACACCCACACCAGCAACCAGCTTTCTACAATGCAATCATCCTCATGCATGCAGTGCAGTACCAGTCCCCCTCACGAGTCATTATCCAGAGAAGTGTCTTATTAGGGGAGATGGGAGTAGTGAAGCCCTCCATGAGGTAACTCATGGGCAGATGGGGAGCAAGCAAGCACAGCGCTCCACACTCACCCGTGCCTTATAAGGAAGTCGATAATAATGAGGTTGCAGTTCGCCTTGTACTCCTTAGTGTTGGCCACAATATTAGCCACAGCTTCAATGGGCATCAGAGAAAACTCTGCCACTTCCCCATCTGTTGGTGGAAGAAATTGGGGAAGAGAAAGAAACGAAAAGGGATTGAGAGACACAAGTTCTATGTGCTACTTTGCTGTCTGTTGGTGGGGGAAATGGTAGAAAGCATAGTGGGGATCGAATGAGAAAGAGAGAAACAGAAGCATATTTGCTGGCAGCGGTAGAGGAAGAGTTCTTGGGAAAGGGACGAACACGCGAATAACTTTCGAGGAGCCTTGAAGATTAGAGGAAGAGATTAAGGGGAGGAACAAACACGTGTTGGTGGGAGAAGAAGTGGTGCATGGCAGAGACAACACCAGTGGTGCATGGCAGAGACACCACCAGAAGAAGTGGTGTATGGCAGAGACAACACCAGCAGAAGTGGTGCATGGCAGAGACAACACCAGCAGAAGTGGTGCATGGCAGAGACAACACCAGTGGTGCATGGCAGAGACAACACCAGCAGAAGTGGTGCATGGCAGAGACAACACCAGTGGTGCATGGCAGAGACACCACCAGCAGAAGTGGTGCATGGCAGAGACAACACCAGCAGAAGTGGTGCATGGCAGAGACACCACCAGCAGGAGTGGTGCATAGCAGAGACACCACCAGCAGAAGTGGTGCATGGCAGAGACACCACCAGCAGAAGTGGTGCATGGCAGAGACACCACCAGCAGAAGTGGTGCATGGCAGAGACACCACCAGCAGAAGTGGTGCATGGCAGAGACACCACCAGAAGAAGTGGTGCATGGCAGAGACAACACGTTCAGAAGTGGTGCATGGCAGAGACACCACCAGCAGAAGTGGTGCATGGCAGAGACACCACCAGCAGAAGTGGTGCATGGCAGAGACACCACCAGCAGAAGTGGTGCATGGCAGAGACACCACCAGCAGAAGTGGTGCATGGCAGAGACACCACCAGCAGAAGTGGTGCATGGCAGAGACACCACCAGCAGAAGTGGTGCATGGCAGAGACACCACCAGTGGTGCATGGCAGAGACACCACCAGCAGAAGTGGTGCATGGCAGAGACACCACCAGTGGTGCATGGCAGAGACACCACCAGCAGAAGTGGTGCATGGCAGAGACACCACCAGCAGAAGTGGTGCATGGCAGAGACACCACCAGCAGAAGTGGTGCATGGCAGAGACACCACCAGTGGTGCATGGCAGAGACACCACCAGCAGAAGTGGTGCATGGCAGAGACACCACCAGTGGTGCATGGCAGAGACACCACCAGCAGAAGTGGTGCATGGCAGAGACACCACCAGCAGAAGTGGTGCATGGCAGAGACACCACCAGCAGAAGTGGTGCATGGCAGAGACACCACCAGCAGAAGTGGTGCATGGCAGAGACACCACCAGCAGAAGTGGTGCATGGCAGAGACACCACCAGCAGAAGTGGTGCATGGCAGAGACACCACCAGCAGAAGTGGTGCATGGCAGAGACACCACCAGTGGTGCATGGCAGAGACACCACCAGTGGTGCATGGCAGAGACACCACCAGTGGTGCATGGCAGAGACACCACCAGTGGTGCATGGCAGAGACACCACCAGTGGTGCATGGCAGAGACACCACCAGTGGTGCATGGCAGAGACACCACCAGTGGTGCATGGCAGAGACACCACCAGTGGTGCATGGCAGAGACACCACCAGTGGTGCATGGCAGAGACACCACCAGTGGTGCATGGCAGAGACAACACCAGTGGTGCATGGCAGAGACACCACCAGCACAACATGTACCTCTGCACATAGTTTCTCACATATGTTAGATAAGCACACAATCTAAATGTCTTTGCTGGTATTGTTCTTAACATAACCGTGCCCAGTTTGTCACACTGCTCGTATTGTTTTTGTGGTTTTTTTTTAACATTCTTTTGTAGTCTGTCAAACGACACGCTATTACAACAACAAGCACAGACAAGATGTGTATATTGTCTTTGTACAAAGACAAGGCAAGGAAAGATTCAGAATGTGGACAACCTGTGTAACGGGGGATAAAGTCGGGCGGCAGCAGGAGGTCGAAGCAGAAGTTGTGACGTTTGACTTCAGAGCAGAAGCAAAAGTGATGGGTTCAGAGCCAACTTCAAAGGCAACCTGCAACCTGCGACGCACCTGTGTTGCTGGGGGTGAAGTCAGGTGGCAGCAGGAGGTTGTAGCAGAAAGAATACGTCCCTCTTAAGCGTGATGGCTGCTGTCTCTGTCTCATATTCCCACCGCTACTGCACTTCACTCCACTCCGATCTACCTGCCTTGCACCTGTTTTTCTGGGGGTGCAACTGCAACGCACCTGTGTTTCTAGGAGTGAAGTCGGGCGGCAGCAGGAGGTCGTAGCAAAAGAGCACATCCCTCTTGAGCGTGTTGGCTGCTGTCACCGTCTCATAGCTCACCACTCCCACCGGCACTGCCCTTCATTCCGTGCCATTCCATCCCACATCAATCCACTCCGTTTCATTCCATCACATGCCATCCATAGCGCCACCAGCCAACGAAACCACGAGACAAGAGCCGGGGAACTCAGGAGAGCAAACTGCCTCACGTAGGACAAAGTTTGCAATCATGAGAGAGAAACGAATGGTTTTGTGGGGCAAACTAGGAGCAAACTGCCACAAACGAGTAGCACAAACGAATCACGTGATGGTCTGCAATCATGAGAGACAAACGAATGATGCAAGAACAAAAACCACCTGCTTGTAAAACACCTAGCTCGCGCTAGGCGACCAGGGCATTTCCATGGATTCGATATCACCACTTTAGACGTTTTGGTTGTTTGATTGGTTGTCAGATCCATCTGTTTAGTAAGTAAGTTAGTAACTCGTTAGTAACTCGTTAGTTTTGTGTGTGTTTATGTTTGTGTGTGTGTGTGTGTGTGTGTGTGAGAGAGAGAGAGAGAGAGAGAGAGAGAGAGAGAGAGAGAGAGAGAGAGGAGGAACGTTAGCCCTCTGCCCTCGGCCTTCTCCCTCTGCCCTCTGCCCTCCTGTCCTATTTAAGGCCTGTTCTAGCTTGCTCCTCCTCATTATTTTGTCGTGGGTTCATTTTCGGCGCTCGCGCCGGCGGCCTTCGGCCGCGCGTTTGGGGAGGCAAGTCAACACACAACGGAACAGCTTATAGGGGGGAGCATAAGCAAAGCCACACGCAAGGGAGAAGACCTACGGCAAAGAAGCAACAGACATGCAATATTACAAGAGGCGGAGGCCTACAACGTGTACGGCTCCGCCCCCTCTACCTCAAGCATGGAACGCATGCACGCCGACATCGACAGCAGGAGGTGCGCCGACGACTGGAGTGTGTCCACCGGAGTCCCGACTCGAGCAACCCCTACAAGATCCCCCACGTGGCGGGGGAAAGTACGGGCTAAGGGCGCTACCCCGGCGGGCGCTTCTGACATGGGTGCCAATGGCGACTCAAGCGATTCTGCCAAAGACACGCAGGATCCTCGGGATCCTGGACCGTAACTGCTCGGAAAGCTCCGCGTGGCCCCACACACCGCCAGCTGCAGATTCGCCACCACCTCGCACGCCTCCACCAAATTCAGAAGACGACACATGGTCAGCATGGGGTCTCTCCCCGCGGGAATGGGAGGAGGTGCAGTCGGTGCTCCGCGCGGAAACGCCGTCGGCCAGCCAGGAGTCTGGCCAACAGAGAAGCGCGGCACGGAGAAGCCCTGGACCGGACGGGGGGTGCGAAACGGAGCCCTCCCCTCCCGCGCGGGCAGATATTCGCGCAGCGTCGGCGCGCGCAGAGGAGCCGCCAGGCCAGGGCTCGGTTCGAGGGGAGGGCCGTTGGTCACCGCGATGTGTACGTGCGTCTCCTCCCCACTTGCCCGGGCCTGTCGCACCACTTCGGCGAACGCATTCGCGGCTTGATCAAGGGCTGGATCCTGCCCACGCCCATTACCGCCGCGCCCACCTCCATTCCGCCGGCCACGACGGCCGCTAGAACCAGCCGAGCGCGGACGCGGAGGGGACTGCTCGCGGCGACCCGAATCCCAGCGTCGCCCAGGCGACCCCCTCCCCCGCGTCGCCGGAGATCGCCGCGGAGACCGTTGCGCGGGGGATCGCGCTCGGGGTGAGCGCTGGCCTGCCCGACCACGAGGAGATGGATTGATGGCGAGGAGACCGATGGCCCGCGGGGGACAGACGACCGCCAGCGCGGTCCCGGTGGTCACCACGACACTCAGGAGATCGGCGGCGAGGAGACTGCTGCCGCGATTCCTGATGCTCAGGGGAGCGCCGACAGGGAGAATGCTGCCGCGGTGGCTGACGAGGTGGTGAACGCCCATGCTCCTGTCGAGGCGCACCAGCAGGGCGGTTGGACCCCACACGGGTAGGGGCCCGCGAATACTCTGGCGAGGGGGGCTGAGGGACGCCCCGAAGAGGAAGAGAAAGGCCGCGTTCGAAGCGTCGGACGGGCTCACTTGCGGAGGGGCGCGCGGAGGGACGCGGACGAGACGCGGGCGGCTCCAGCACCAGCCCCTGCTGCGCGCTCTCCGCTGTACCTTCCAGCGCAGGATCCTGACCCCGGGATGGGTCCATCACGGCCGATCCCACCGCCGCCGACGCCAGCGCACCGTCAAAGGAGGGGCGGTGCTGACGGCGCGCCAACCGCGAGGCGTTCGGGAGCAGCAAGAGAAGGAGAAACGCGCGGATTTCGGGTGGGACAAGGCAGCAACCGCCGCGGACGCGGCGCCTCGACGCGTAGAAGAGGCGCGAGCAGCTTCGCGAGAGCAGCACAGCGGGTCCTGCGGCAGAGAGCTAGGGAGGGAGGAGAAGCGCTTGGTGTCGAATCTGAAAATGGATCTGGGGGTGACCCTGGCTTTATCCTTGAAAGAGAGGGAAGTTCGAATCCCTCAACGGAGGAGGAATTGGTGGAAGAGATTGACCCAGCTGGGGGTCGAACCGCATCCACAATTCGACAACCCCAAAATCGGGCCGCGAGGGGAAATCGAGCCGCCCCCAACACCCGGGTTACCATATCGCCTGCCAATAACCCAGCTCCCGAGCCTGCCACCCCAATCATCAGCGCGGACGATTTGGCGACGCGTCAGGACCTTTTTGACGACGTCGCCAACTGGGACCTCTGCCCGCTGCGCGACAGCAGGCAGCCCCCCCTCGCCCGTCACCCACCCCGCCCACTTCGCGAATCCTTCGCGATATGCCTTCTGACCCCACTGCTGCACCTGGCGAAAAACCCTGACTCCACTGCGGGCTGGAAGCTGCTGATGTTTCTCCCGCGCATTCTGCTGCGCACCTCGTCAGCACGCTCCCCCGACTGGAAAACCATGGGCGCGAGGCTGAAGCGATTCCGCCAAGGCCTGTGGCGCAACCTGTACGACGAGGCAGCTGGCGCGGTTACCAGCGACCCCCAACCACGACACGTACCTGATGACACTGGCAAGCTCTCGCGTGCCGAAGGCTTGGCTAAGAGAGGGAACCTGGCGAAGTCACTGCAGACCCTGACTGCCACGCCCGTCTGCACGCCGAGCGCCGAAGTTCTCAGCGCGCTCACAGCCAGACATCCAGACGCCACCTCGGCCATCCCTCCCTGGGTGCACGACTTCGCCCCAGAGAGCGTCCCTTCCATCGCTGCCAGGGATTTCAGACGGCTGCTAGCAAAATGCCCCAACGGAGTGGGGGCGGGGCCCTCAGGCACCACCTTTGAGCACCTTAGAGACGCGGCCCTGGGGAACGGAGACGTTTTCGTGCAGCTGCATGCTCTTACCAACACAGCGCTTGCTGGAAAACTGAAGGCGGACGTGGCGGACCTCCTATCAGCGTCACGTCTCCTTGCCTTCTCGAAGCCGCAGGGTGGTACGCGGCCGATAGCCGTAGGCGAATGCCTACTCCGCCTCGTGGCCAAGGCGGCCCTTTTTCTTGCCGCTCCAGCGGCGCGCGAGCACTTCACCCCGCTTCAGTTTGGAGTAGCAATCGCGGGAGGAATAGAAGCGGCAATACACACCGCACGTACCTACCTGGAGGAGTTCCCAGGAGCGACGGTGCTTCAAATAGATCTAGCCAATGCCTTCAATGCTGTAGAGCGCGCAGCAGTGTTCGAGGGCCTGAGAGGCACCGAAATCGAAGTCCTAGTGCCCCTCGTACGCTTCTCTTACGCTTCTCTTCTTCTCGTGCCACCCATGCTGTTTGCAGCCAGCATCCACCCTTGCCTCGTCCAAGCAGCAGCGGCTCACCCGGACGTGGTGTTTCTGGCGTATGCAGATGACATCACTCTGCTCGGGGAGGCAGCGAGCTGCACGGCGGCATTCACACACCTCACAGAAGCCCTCCGCCTCCTTGGGCTTGCCCACAACCCGGCAAAATGCGAGGCGTGGTCCGCAGCTGCGCTTGACCCCGCCACCTTACCTGCGGGCATCACGATCTCACCAGATGGAGTCCGCGTTCTCGGCAGCCCCATTGGCCCCCCCATCGGCTGTGAAGCACGTGTTCGTGAGCGCCTTGCAGCAGCGTCGGAACCGCTCACGCTCCTCGCCCAGATGGACCCCCAACTCTGTCTGCTACTACTCACCCGCTGCGTGAGCCGCCGCGCCTCGTTCCTGGCCAGAGCCACGCCCCCTGAAGCCCTGCAGTCGGAGGAGTGGTCGGCTTGGGGGGAGTCACTGCTCCACACCTACCTGGCCGCGGCACATACAAGTATCCCCAGGGACCGGGCTGAGAGGGACAGGATCTGGCACCAAGCCGCTCTGCCCGCGTCCCTAGGGGGCCTCGGCATCACCAACCCTGCAGTGGAAGGGAGATTCGCCTACCTGGCTTCGGTTGTTTCGGCCGCCCACCTGCTACGCTCCTTCGGAGACTCGGCAAACCCGAGCCTATCAGGCCTGCTGCCGCTGATGGAGGCGGACGAAGAGTCCACATCCCTCCTCCCTCGACGCCTCGCCGCCCTGGAAACCGAACTGCCACCTGAGGGAGTAGACGCCTTGCAGACAGGGAGACAAAAGCCTAACGGGCCGAAACTACAGCAAGCCCTTTCCCTCGCAGTGCACACAGCCCGCTACATCCGACTGCTGGACAGCTCACGGAACATGGAGCCGAACCCACTGTTCGGCCACACACAGAGGCTACAGTCCCTCTTAGGACCGGAGGCGGGGGATTGGCTGCTGGCCATTCCCCTGATCCCTTCCCTCCGCCTCGGACCCTCCCAGTTCTCCACCGCGGCATCCTTCCGCCTGGGACCGCCCCTACCTGTGCCGAGACGCTGCAACTGCAGGTACCGCACCACCTTCCCGGACCATCGCCTGCCGAACCACTTGATGCGGTGTGAAAAAGGGGGGGGGGGGGGAGAATCAGCACTCACAATGCTTTGAGGGATGAGTGCGCGAAGATAGCGGCTGAAGCGGGATTCACGGTGCACAAGGAGACAATGGCATACTCACCAGTCGAAAACCTCAAAGCGGATATCTCTATCCGCCATCCCGACACCGGCGCAGTGTGGATATGTGACATCACAGTCACGGACCCCGTCTCCCACCAGGATGAGTACGCTCGCAAGGCACCCGGGTGGGCGGCCAGGATGCAAGCGGACAAGAAGGAGACCAAGTATGCCGGGAGGAGCCCGTGGGTGGGCTTCTACGCCATGGCCGTGGAGACCTACGGGTGCCCCTCAGCTGGAGTCCTCGATTTCCTTCGCAGTTGCGCGGAGCTGGCGGCTGAGCGGCGGTTCAACGCCCCACCGAAGTCGAGGGAGGCGGCGAAACTACTCACCGAGTACCGCCAGCGCTGGAGCGTGACCCTGCAGAGAGCCCAAGCCAACGCCCTCAGGGACAAGACCCATGAGGCACTTACAGCGGATGTGCTTGGCCTGCAGGGTCCGTTCACTCCACTGAGCGAGGACCAGCTATACCAGTTGGTAGAAGACCCCTCCGGCCACTAGGGCCGGGAGGGGAAGGGGGGGGAGCGGCAGTAGAGGTGACGGGATAGGGGTTTGATATAGTTGCTTTGCTACATGTGTTTGCTGACGTACCTTGTTTGTACCGCGATGATATTAATACGAAGGGCCGTTCGAGAGAGAGAGAGAGAGAGAGAGAGAGAGAGAGAGAGAGAGAGAGAGAGAGAGAGAGAGAGAGAGAGAGAGAGAGAGTGTGTGTGTGTGTGTAGATAAGAGCACGAACCGAACTCAAACATCTCAAACTTTCTCGAACCTGCATGGGGGTCAAACCGAACCGAACTTGTTTGCTCAATTTTTTTATTTTTAATTTATTATATTTTTTTTTTTATGTTGAGGTTTGAAGTTTGTATGTGTATCAGCGAACCCTAAAGGTTTGCTCAAATTTTGAAACGTTTGTGCGAACTTGAACCTAGTTAGGTTTGGGGGTAAAAATGATGCACAAGGAAATGTAAAAGGCATGTGCGTCAGACGGTTCAGCGAGAGTATCAAGTACAAAACAGAACAGGGTTAAAAAAAATCCAGGGTTTAGCTGGAATGCTCCCCTTTAGCTTTCAAAAAAAAAAAAAAATGAGCAGTGCACTATCTAACCTAAACGTATGACGCATCTTAAGAGGGAGTTGTAGTAAGGTCGTATCCCGGGCTGGTGGCAAGATACTGTTGGTGGCAAGCGGGAAATTCGCTTGCCACCAGGTGGAGCCGCGCGTGAGTGCGGCTCCAGGTTGGTGTCAATGTTGGGCACATTGCACGATTTCCCGCGATGGGGTTGGTCGGTTTAGCTGACACCAGGAGGTTTATTCCTCCATGCGTTTTTCGAGTTGGTGTCATGCCACCAACAGTATCTTGCCACCAGCCCGGGATACGACCTTAATGAATAGTAGTGTGGGAGCTTGGGTGTGGTACTTTGGATTGGAGCAGATCTAGATCTGCTCTACCTATCTTACAATTTTTGGGTCGGTTGCTCATGGCTATGTGTGTGTGTGTGTGTGTGTGTGTGTGTGTGTGTATGTGTGTGTGTGTGTGTGTGTGTATGTGTGTGTGTGTGTATGTGTGTGTGTGTGTGTTTGTTTATTTTTCTTTCCATATTTTTCCATGCCTTTTTTTGTTCTACTCGTAAGTGTTTCAGTCGGCAGGAAATTTCGCCCCTTTTCCAATTGCTCACCTCTCTGCCAGGTGCCTGGGAATGTCCGCCTCCTCCTCGCACTCCTTTATCATGTTGTCCCTGCAGCTGATGCCATGCGGCTGGGAGGAACAATGGAGGAAGCGAGTAGGTGAGGAGTAATGGAAGGAATACACATAGAGTGTTACACATATTGTGTAGCTCACCAGATTGAGCGTGATTCAACTATGCAACAAACTGAGCGCTCACTGCCCCATTGACCCTCTCCCTCACCAACCCTCTCCCCAATCAACCCTATCATCCCTTCTCTCCTGCCCTGCCGCCAGCCACTGGCTGGTCCAGCTGCTCAGGGAAAGTGGGCCTTAGCGTACCTTGCCTCGTGGCGTTCGTCAACTTTAGCAGCACCTCACATCGAACAATCACTCACCCGTCAACCCTCTCGACTGGCCTTTCGTATTAATAATCAGCATGCATACATGCATACAACCCTCTTTTCCCTTCTCTCTCCCCTCACCTGCCTGCCTGCCACCAGATGATCCAGCTGGTCGGGGAACGTGGGCTTAAGGGGGATTGATTGTTTAGAGGTCTTTGGACTAAACCATCGCCCATCAAATTAACCCAATCATCCACCCTTCTCTCTCCCCTCACCCACCCACCAGCCACTAGATGGTCCATCCGGTTGAAGAATGTGGGCTCCGAGGGGGCTCAACTTGTAAACAGGCGTTAATGCATCTGTCTCAAATTGAATGATTAGTAACCCATCAACCCTCTCACCATCAACCCTCTCACCATCAACCCTCTCACCATCAACCCTCTCACCATCAACCCTCTCACCATCAACCCTCTCACCATCAACCCTCTCACCATTAACCCTCTCACCATCAACCCTCTCCCCATCAAACCTCTCACCATCAACCCTCTCACCATCAACCCTCTCCCCATCAACCAACCCCGTCCTCCCTCAATCTCACCTGCCCGCCTGCCACGAGGTGGTCTAGTTGGTTGGGGAACGTGGGCTTTAAGGGGGATCGCCGAGCAACCCACAGGTGCAGAGAGGAGGAGGCGGAGGAAGAAGAGGAAGAGGAGGTGGAGGGCAGGTGTGTGTAGCCGTTCATGTGCACGCCGTATGCCTTGGTGCCGAAGAGAGGTGCTGCTGCTCGCTCGATGAGGAAGGCTGGTGGCGCGTGGAAGGAGGCACCCACTGGGTACATCTGGTTGCATGGGGAAAGGAGAAGGGAGGGGGAGGGGGAGGGGAAGGAGAAGAGGGAGGGAGGGAGGAGGGAGGCTGGTAGCGTGAATGGTGGACCCCGGCAGGGGCATAGTTGCGGGCGGGACGAATGAAGGGGGATGATAGGATGATGGGCGAGGGAATGTGGGGGAGAGGGAGGCGGGTAGGGGAGGGGAGGAGAAATAGGGAAGGGGTTATGAAACCGCGAGGGGAGTAGAGGAGAATTTGGACGGCTTCCAAGCGGTCTGATATAAATAAACAAACCCCCTCTCTCCCCTCAGAACATCCCCCCTCTTTCCCTTTCCCCTACGTCTCCCCCCCCACGCCCCACTCCTCCCCCCTCCTCCCCCATCTCCTCTCACCACACTCCAACGCTCTCCACTCACCTCATTGCGCCACCCAGTAACCACGCCTTGCTCGCGCAGCCGCTGCAGCACCCCTGCCACAGCCTCTGTGCGCTCAGCAGCTCCTGCTGCCTCCAACCTGCCTGAAAACGACAGCACCCGCCCAGCAGCAGCAGCACCTTGTGCAGTGGTGGGTGCGTGGAGGTGCATGGCAAAGACACCTCCAAACGGCTCCAAGTGCTGCCAGAAGCTGCAATGGATGAACGGCACAGAAGGGCAGGGCAGGGCGTGGGTGAGCTCTGGTTTGTGTTGAATTGAGTCAAAACATACAAAAGCTTCAATGCGTGGATGGCGGACGAGGGAAGGGCGTGAGTGGGAGGGCAATGATAAGGAGCCAGTTATAAGCCACGTCACAGTGACACCATTATTGAGAAAGCGATGTAGCTATCATGGTTTCTGCATTCACCAGTAGTAGATAAGCCTCATCATTTTCTCAGTACACTACGTAGTCACAGATAGAAGTAAATCCACCGACCGTATGGTCACACGCCTATGGTCTCTGCACTCCCTGTCATGGGGGATATGCCTCATTGCTTCAAAGCACAGCTATAACTTGCATTACAGGCACACCTTTAATCACCTTCCTTGCACATGCACTCACTTGTGGTGGATATATCTCAATCCTTTTTCAGTACGCCACGCAATGTAACCACAGCTATAAACCGGTCGTATTACCACCTTGGTGATCTTTGCACTCACCTGTGGTGAATGTACTCACCTGTGGTGAATGTACTCACCTGTGGTGAATGTACTCACCTGTGGTGAATGTACTCACCTGTGGTGAATGTACTCACGAATGTACTCACCTGTGGTGAATGTACTCACCTGTGGTGAATGTACTCACCTGTGGTGAATGTACTCACCTGTGGTGAATGTACTCACCTGTGGTGAATGTACTCACCTGTGGTGAATGTACTCACCTGTGGTGAATGTACTCACCTGTGGTGAATGTACTCACCTGTGGTGAATGTACTCACCTGTGGTGAATGTACTCACCTGTGGTGAATGTACTCACCTGTGGTGAATGTACCCCACAACCTCCCCGTTCACAACGAAGGGAATGAACTCCGACCGATGCTCCTGAGAGACGAATGAGGCAAGTGGGGATGGGGAGAGAAGTGGCATGGCAAGTGGGGGTGACGTGAGAAGCGCTGAAGCTTTGTGGGGTGAGACGAGGGTGTGTCTGGTTCGCTATGAGCTGTGCTGTTAGAGAGATGGTCTTATCTTAGGGAGGAGGGGGCAAAGGAGGAAGGATTTGGGGGAGGGACCTTTTTCATACTTTCAATCCAATGTGCTCGTGAGAGTTTTCGAGGCGATGTGATGGGCTGGCCGGCCGAGGTGTGCGCAGTTGATGGGAAGAGAAGTACATGCAAGCGACTAACGCATATGCTTTGAAATGTCCCAATCCGGGCCATCAACCCACCACCAAAGCCACAGCTAACAACCCAGGCACCCATATACCCATCTTCCCATCTACCCATCTACCCATCTACCCATCTACCCATATACCCATCTACCCATCTACCCATCTACCCATATACCCATCTACCCATCTACCCATATACCCATATACCCATCTACCCATCTACCCATATACCCATCTACCCATCTACCCATATACCCATCTACCCATATACCCATCTACCCATATATATACCCATCTACCCATCTACCTACCAGCTAGCCGGGTCCCCCACCAACCCACCCTCACAACCCCTCACCTCCCCACTCGCCCACCCACCCTCGCAACCCCAAAATTCCCCCCTCCTTCCCCACTCCCCCAAACCCCCGTCTCCCCTTCTCCCTTCTCCCCCTCACCACCCACCAGCCCCGCGTTGCACTCGCGGACTCGCGCCATGTATTCCGAGAGATCTCCCGGCAGCTGCGCGGAAACTTGCGCCAGGTTCAGCGCCGAAGCGGGGGCGGCAGCGCAAGCGGAAGCCGATCTCTGCCGGATCGATCTCCCCTAGCTGCGGACGGAGGAGATCGCGCGGAATCGCGGTACGAGGGGGAAACGGGGGAGATGCGGGAAATGCGCGAAATGCGGGAAGCGACGGAAGCTGTAAAGGGGAACTGAGGAACGCGGGGAATGCGGGACGCGGGGAAAATTGTTCTTCTCGCAGGGATTTGCGCAGGTTCGGCGCCGCGCTTAGAGTGAGTGGCGGAAAGGGAGGGGGTAGTCAGCACGCGGGGGTTGGTGAGCGGAAGTGACGATTGCCCCGCTGAAGGCGATTTCAAACAACACGCGGGGATCGCACGGGAGCGCAGAGGACAGCGGAGCGCCGCCATTTGTGGCGGAAGATGCGGTAGTGTTGTGGAGGCTGGTGTTGGTGTTGGTCTGGTTGGCGACAAGTTGAAGTGCGAAGCAATTGTGGTGGGATGCGGCGAGATGGCGACACGACGTTACCAAGAAAGTGCTTTTCGTTGCTCTCTGATATACTCCCAATGAGCATATGCGTTACAACACTTATACTCGGATTTGAAACACAAGGAATCCTAGCCAAATCATGTAGCCAGTTGCACTTAGAAACATTTGAGGCGAAGCTGTACTCACATCCATTATTCATTCGCTAGCAAGGCTTGAACAAGCAGGGACAGAGTTGTAGCCAGCTTGCAATATCAAATGCATTCAGAAGCATTTTCATGTCAATTTGATATTCAACCCATAGTTGATCGAGTTATATCCAGTCGACGGAGATCTCGGTTAGGGCATGTTCCTACGCCACTTACCGTCAGCTCCCGGATAGAAGCGCCCCCGGGGTTATAATATGCGCTTATAATCGAGGATTTTTATTGTCTATAAAATGACAAAATTGAAATGGTTTTTTTTCTTTCTTTCTTTTTCTTTTTCCTTTTTTCATGTACTTGAAGCTTTTTCAAAAGCAGATTCAATCCACATCTCGAACGTTCGTAACTATGCATGAAACGCGCATCACATGGCCAACAAGGCTTGGAATCACGCCCGCCACGCCTTGCTGGCCTGGCCAGATTCATCGTACATGAATCTGGCCCATGCCAGCGCACACGCAGTTTCGTGTGCGACTGCCCAATCAGGGTCGCATGCCGTGCCAGGCACGACGCTGTACAACCACGAAATGGGCATATGCGGCAAGATTACTCACCACCAAGCCTTGGACCTCATCACATCAGCTCCTCCACGGGGGGATCTTGACAGTTTTCCCCCTTTCCCTGCAGAGGAACCCGGGTCGTGAAGTTGGAGGGGTCTCGGGCGAGGGTCATTCTCATCGTTTCTTTCAATTTTCTTGTTTTTTCTTGTTTTCCCTCGGCCTGCCTAGGCCATGGCGGGCCTTCCAGGCACTCATTTCCTCTTTAGTCGTCGAGGTGTTATTGACAAAACTCGCGATTACACTCAGAGGAGGAGTCGCCCAGCGCCCATACCTCCTGTACCTCCTGCTCCTCCAGCGCCTCTTGCACCTCCTGCTCCTCCCGCTCCGCCTAACGTCGACATCAACTGTGTGCCCATTTTGGAGATTCTCCCTCGCGGATACTTAGCTTTCGACGCGTACATCTCCGAGCCCGAGCGCAGCGATGACGATGAAACCGGCCCGGGTCTGTCGCCACGCTGGGGAGACCCGGAAGACTGCCCGTACGATGAATCCGCCACTGGTGCCGAAGACGACGTTGAGTGGTGGGCGGCCGACGGTCTTCCCGAGGACTTGCCTGTCCCAAGTTTTCCCCCGCCGAATAGAAAACGGCCCCACCCCTCCAAACAGAATCGTGATGCCCGCCCCCCATCTCCCAAGAGCAGGCCTTCAAAGCACAAGCGCAACTCCTACACTTCTCAGGAGAAGCTGCAGTTGATTGCACAGCTGGAGTCCGAAGCTGTGAGTGTGCAGAAAATATCATGCGACACTGGTATCTCCCGAAAGTCCCTGGCAGAGTGGAAGTCGCGGAAAGGTGAGTTGGAGGGCGCGCATGGAACTCGCAAGTGCCTTCACGGGCGTGGTCGGTCGTCGTGGTACCGCGACATGGAGATCCACGTGTACTCACGTGTTCTTACCTACCGGAAAAACTGTCTCGCTGTGTCGGTCGGCCGACTGCAGAAGTGGTCACGTAAGGTGATGAAGGTCCTGCATCCTGAGGTAAATTGGGCTGGATCTCAGAGGTGGACTGAGCGTTTTTTTTACGATGCTGGAAACTCACTACCCCAGCGAAGACCCGCATCGGCTAGAAGTTGTCCTCTGGTGAGTCGGTGTTCTTGTCGTTGCTCTCGTTTATCGCTTTTGCCAACGTTCTATGGTGTGCTAATTTTGTTTTGTTTTGTTTTGTTTCGTTTTGTTCTTTTCTTTCGTTTCTGTCTCCCACCCTTCCCTTCCAGAGTGCGAGACGCAGGTGCGGAACTTCTGGAAGTTCGTGCGACACACCCGCCGACAGTACGGCATCAACAACCGCTGGATTATTAATGCAGATCAGACGCCACTCTGGCTCGAAATGCCAGCTGAACGCACGATCGAGGAGGTGGGGGTCCGCTCCGTGCCCATCCGCAGCTGCGGCTATTCGAAAGAACGCATGACGATGATGCTCGCCTGCACCGCCAGCGGTGAGAAGCTTAAGTTTTGGGTCTAATTTAAGCGCAAGATTGTTCCTAAGGAGAATTTCCCCTCTGGTAAGCCGAGCAGCTTGTGCAGTCACAGTATCATTTGCATCTTAACGTACGTCTTGTGCGGATGTGCAGATGTTGTGGTCGCCGCACATCCCAATGGATGGATGGACGCGGACGGCGTCCTCATGTGGCTCGACGGGACGGAGAGCCCGTACGTCAACCCGAGGTTCGGAGTGCGCAGCAGGAAGGCGATGCTGGTTCTTGACTCCTACCGCGGGCACCTCACCAAAGACGTGAAGGCGAAATTCGGCGAGCTAAACATCGTCCCCGCCATCATACCAGCTGGCTGCACATCGGAGATCCAGCCCCTGGACGTTGCGGTCAACCGCTCCTTAAAAGCAGCTGTCCGACAACTGTACCAGGAGTGGTTTGAGAGAGAGGGGGTCGACTGCCTGACCGAAAGATGTGAGCTGAATCCATGTGCGGGATTGATGTGTTTGTTTCAACTATTCCCACTCTATCTTCATTTTTGTTATCTTTCCATTTGTGGCAGACAACATCCACAAGCCACTAGCAGAGCTGACACTCAAGGGGATCTCCAAGGCCTAGAAGGCGGTGCCCAATGAGTTTATTGAGCGCCCGTTTCTCACCTGTGGCATCAGCAACGCCTTCTCCCCCCTCCCCTACCCCTTTCACCCCCAAGACAACGACTCCTGCATCATCCTAGCAGCTCCCAGTGGCACCGAGGCGGCGCTACTCCCCCTTTTCCCATGCGCCGCTCACCCTTGCCGGGCGGCAAGGCTTGGCACATCTACAAATGCGTCATGGAAGCTTCACATGGAGGGTGTATGGCGGTGAGGGGAGCGGGATGCAACGGTGGGTGCTGCGAATGGTGTGTGAGCGAGGGGGGGTGGAGTGAGGGTGAGTAGCATGGGATGGGGCGAGGAGGGGAGGGGAACATGGAGAAGGGAGGGGGTGGTGAGAGGAAGAGGGGTCTATCTTATGAGGAGGATGAGAGGGCGGAGAAGGGGGAGAAAAAGAGGGAGAGGGTGGAAGGAGTGGCGGCAGGGAGAGGGTTAGTGGGTGTGCAGGTGGCATGTGGAGTGATGGGCACGACTGGGGCAGTGCGATTTGCTATAAGTGCGAATGTACAAGATGGGGCAGACGGGCCGACAAGCATGGCAAGGAGGACAAATGCATGCTTGCTTTCAAATGCATTGTTGACTGCTGCTGCGGCAACCAGCTGTGCTGTTGACACATTGGAGAGGAGGGAGGTGGAGGGGAGGGAGGAGGGTAGGGAGGTGGAGGGAAAGGAGGAGGGGAGGGCGGAGGCAGGGGAGGTGCAAGTAGAGGAGAGCTCTCTGGTGGATCTATTGATGGGCATGGCTGTTAGACAACGACCATAGGTAGCTTGGGCGACGGGAGGGTGGGATGGGAGATGGGAGGGTGGGGGGTGGGAGGGTGGGAGATGGGAGGGCAGCAACTCACGGTGCCTCTGCAGCTTGTGTGAATATTCTAGGTGGTGACCTTGGTTCGCCTATGATTTTTTCTCCTGTACTTAGTATGTCTCTTGCCATGTTTTGCCATGTGCTTCCCTTTCCCTGTTCTACCTACCCCCAAATGGTTCTCCTCCAGCCACCCTCTGACTCCTCGCCCATGCAAGCAGCAGAGCGCCCTGCTGGCACCACCTGCAAGCAGGGCCCATGCGAGTCACAGCAAGGCTGCCATGCGTGCAACAAGTTGCGGTGTAAAGTGGAGGTCTCTGCTGCTAATGCCTTGATGGATGCCCACCGGTCCCTGCAGGCACTCAAACCACTTGCACCGACACTTGCACTGACAGATGCACTGATGCATGCACCATTGGAAGTTTGAGGCGAGGGTACACATTCAACTCAACTCATTCTGGCAAAGGTTAACTTCTTGCAATTGTAAGGCAGAACTCTGATGAGTTTGATAACTTTGATTAAAACCTTAAGGTGGCCTACTCAGTGTATTACGGTATTCCATGCCAAGGAAGTCAGATGCTACACAAGTGGACATAACAGACATTAAACCCAATGTTTAGACAGACTGGTTTACTGGCACCTGGAAATAATGTACTGCGACATTAGACTGTTATTTGTCGGGGATTAATCTCCTTAACATCGCAAATCTTCTCTTGACCCATAACGCACATCTCACTACAGTAACAGATAGCTCCTTCTATTGTACAAGACCGTCCTAGACCCGCAAGGAGATTCAAAGGTAGAATTATGCGCTCCATCATGAAACACATCGCGCGCAACAGAGAAAAAGCGGGCTTCTAGTGCAATGATATCATACCTGCGAGCAGAGAGACTCGTGGGGGGGGGGGGCCTAAAGTCCCTCGTGTCACCCCCCTCGGACATAATAGATACCTGCCAAGGCAACACGTCGCTGATTATTAGCACGCCAAGAGCGCAAGCCAAGGGGAAGGACATTTCACAATCAATTTACACATACCCTGTCACCATCCACGATTTTGAGGACTGTATACTCGGCGTAGACCACTTTTGGAACCTGGGAACCACAAAAGCTATCAATAAGTCACACGACATGACCAACGAAGACCGCTGGTGTGCTGATCAACTCACCTCGCAGTTGTGAGAAGCCGGCGAGCTGTCTTCCAACGTCTCATTGGTGAATAAATCAATTGCAAAAAAATGGCACTTTTTGTGACCGCTCGTCGTACGAGAGGTAGAAATCTCCGCAATCTGTGGATCGTCAGTAAAAACCATCATGAGATACATAAACTACCATTTCGTGCGGCAAGCAGAATCGAGCAACCCATGCCAACTAGGATTCTATCACAGGATAGTATCTTGAAAGGCCGTCAATTGATTACAATGTATCCCCCCTTGTAAATCGTGCGGAGATAACTACTACAACGGGAGCTGGACTACGGGCTAGGCACGTGTGCTCGTGTGATCTCTGCGTTCACTTGTTCCTTAGTCGTTTCCAAGTGCTCACACTACTTGCTAGTTCACAGGGAGAATTGGCAAGAGTTTCACTAGGAAAGTTTGACAACAAAGGTACAACGAAGTTGGTAAGACTAGACTACATCAGAGCTAGCATGCAAGCAAGTCTATTGCCAGCGCAGCACGGTCGACCGTGTGCCAGCACGACTTGGTCGACCGCGCTCCAGCAGTGCAGAGGCGCGGCTTGCCAGTGCTGCAAGTCGACGGCGTGCCAGCATCGCAGGTTGACGGCGTGCCAACGCTGCTCCCGCAGGACAGCAGCGCACCCGCTTCGCAGGTGCTCGCAGATGATTGGATTGTAGTGCCTCGTCACCTGCACAGCGCACACACCAAGTCAACTTCGTGCTGACGACTACTTCTGATAAGCCACATCGACCTCAGGATACCACCACCGAGATCGTCGCGTGCCTTCACAGAACCTCGTCAGCCAGATAACCTGGTCGACCGGGCAACCACGTCGACCAGCTGCTCCTGTATGTGCCGGTCGACCTCCCTTGTCGACGACCACCTCCTGTCGGCCTCCCCAGGTCGACCACTATGTTCGGTCGACCAAGTCAACCAGAAGGCCTGGTCGACCAACCAGGTCGACCAGAAGGCCTAGTCAACTTACCAGGTCGACCAGAAGGCCTGGTCGACTTACCAGGTCGACCAGAAGGCCTGGTCGACTTACCAGGTCGACCAGAAGGTCTGGTCGACCAACCAGGTCGACCAGAAGGCCTGGTCGACTTACCAGGTCGACCAGAAGGCCTGGTCGACTTACCAGGTCGACCAGAAGGTCTGGTCGACCAACCAGGTCGACCAGAAGGCCCAATCGACTTACCAGGTCGACCAACCAGGTCGACCAGAAGGCCTGGTCGACGTACCAGGTCGACCAGAAGGCCTGGTCGACGTACCAGGTGGACTAGAAAGTGTGGTCGACCAACCAGGTCGACCAGAAGGCCTGGTCGACCAACCAGGTCGACCAGAAGGTCTGGTCGACCAACCAGGTCGACCAGAAGGTCTGGTCGACCAACCAGGTCAACAAGAAGTTCTATCAGCCGACCACCCAAGTCGGCTACCCCAAGTTGGCGTCACCAAGTCGACGCCCTCCGCAGGTCGACTTCCCAGGTCGACCTTCCTGAAGTCGGCGCCATCCTGAAGTCGGCGCCCATGCAGTGGCACCCGTGCAGGTCGACTTCCTCGTCGACCAGCTCGTCCACTGCTGCAGGTCGACTGCACCCCTACACCCGACCACGAAGTCGGCACCGCCCAAGCGAGGACGGGGCCAACACACAACTCCCGTTGACACTCCCCTGCCGCGTTCACGCTTGGGCCCCCCCAGCCCACACGGCAGTACTTCTCGGAGAAAAGCTCGTCGACGTGCACCCAACACACAGCACGTCGTCCACCGCACCAGCCATGCAAGAGGGCATGGCACCTACTGCTGCACGTCATCGTCGCCGTCGCCCACGTCGGCCAGACGCACTTGGCCGATTGCAACAGAGCACCGGTTGAAGGCCGGATAGTGCAGCGCCTTCGTCAAGAAGTCGGCCAGCTGCTCACCGGTCGGGATGTACTGCAACGAAAACTTCCCCCGCTTCACCATGTGCTGCAGCCAGGCCTGTCGCCGCTCCATGTGCTTGAGGTTGCCTGTCAACCCCGTGCCTTCGGCGATTGTGATGGCCGACTTGTTGTCCACCCTAAGGATAGTCGGCTTCCCGGCGTCTAGCTGCCGGAACTCTGCGAGGAGGAAGCGAAGTCGGCGTCCCTCCTTGCCAGCTTCGACGGCCGCCACGTACTCCGACTCGGTCGACGACAACGTCGCGCACTTGATGCGCTGGCTCGACCAGGAGACTGCGGCCCCTCCGTAGACGAACACGTAGCCACCCGTGCTCGTCCGGTTCTGCTTGTCGCCGGCGTCGTCGGCGTCCACGTAGCCGACTAGCTCCAACGACTCAGGTCCACCGCCGAACTCCAAGGCGGTGTCACGCGTGTTGGCGAGATAGGCAAGGCAGCGGTCGACCTCGCGCCAGTGCTGGTCGCTCCTCACCATGAGGCCGCTCCCCAGCTTGCTGCAGGCGAAGGCGATGTCCGGCCTCGTCGTCGTCGCCGCGAACTGCAGCGAGCCGACCTTTTGCCGGTACTCCTCCTCCTGGCGCTCCTGCGCCTCCTCGTCGTCGAAGGTGAGCTCGGCGTAGGCGTCGACCGAAACGGGCGTCTTGGGGGTGCGCCCGGTCTGCTCCTGGTCGAGGAAGCGCCTACGCAGCTTGTCGGCGTAGCCCTGCTGGTGCAGCCATAGCTTCCTCACCGACCTATCGCGCACGATCTCCAGCCCGAGGTACTTTTGCACCGGCGAGATCTCGCGCAGCTCAAAGGCGGCCTCCAGTAGCTCCTTCAGCTCCTTCAGCATCGCGGTACTGCTGCTGGCGGCGAGCAGGTCGTCGACGTAGACCAGCACCCAACAGGTCACCTTGTCGACGCCGACCTTGAAGTAGAGAGCCTCGTCGACCTGGCTCTTCTTCCAACCACCGCCGACCAGCACGTTGTTGAGAGCCTTGTACCATAGCAGCGGCGACTGCTTCAGCCCGTAGAGGCTCTTCAGCAGCTTGCACACCCGGCCGGTCCCGTCGTTGAAGTAGTCCGGCTGGTACATGTACAGCACGCGGTCGAGCTTGCTCTGCAGGAAGGCATTCTTCATGTCGAGCTGCATCAGGTTGAGGTCAAGGACGGCAATGATGCTGAGGAAAATCCGCAGCGTGACGTAGCTGCTCACCGGTGCGTACGTCTCGTCGTAGTCGGCACCATACACCTGCGTGAAGCCCTTCACGACCAGCCTCGCCTTTTCGCGCTCGACGGTGTCGTCGATGTGGTACTTCGTCGTCAACACCCACCGGTTCTTCATGATGTTGACCCCGGGTGGGCGTTCGACCAGCTCCCACGTCCCCATGCCGATGAGGCTGCGGATCTCCTCCTCCATGGCGGCCTTCACCGCCGGACCCTTCCAGCTAGCCAGCGCCTCCTTCACCGTCATCGTGGAGATATCCCAACGGTGCTCGGGGTCGGCGTGCATGTCGGGGTCGAGCTCCAGCAGGTCTTCATCCTCATCGGCGTCGTCGTACAGCAGGTCGTCGTCCTCGTCGACCACGTCATACACCGTGGTGAAGGCAGCCGGGACGAAGAAGTCGGGAGGCCTCCGAAGGCGGCCTGTACGCCGTGGTCCAGCCTGGGCCTCTCCCAAGTCATTGTCAATGGACTCCTCGTCACCCAACTACTCCCCTTCATCGTCCTCGTCGTCCTGCTGCACCTCGGTCGGCGTCCCGACCGATTCCTCCCCTGCGGTCAGCTCCCCTGCCGACTGCCAGGTCGCCGACTGCTCCTTGGTCGGCCTTGTTGCTGCCTGCTCCCCTGTCGGCTTCACCCAAGTCGGCTGCACCTCCTCGACCTGCTCCTCCCTTATCCACGTCGACTTCACTCCCACGTCGACTTGCTGCTCGTCACGTCGGCCACCGGCGATGCTCTGGGCTGCAGGCGACGTCCCACTATTCCCCTCGTCGCTGGAGGCCGACACCCGAGTCAGTTCACGCAGGTCGGCCATGAGGGGAGAAACATGGGTCGTGGGAGGAGGGGAAGGAGGATGGTCGACCTCGATGTCCCCAGCAGCGAGCTCACCGACCTCCGCGAGCAGAGGCAGAATCGCGTGCGAGGTGTCGGTTTGCGGGTTGGTCGGTATCCGTCGTGACACCAGCCCGTGCTCCGAATTCCACACCTCCAGCGACAAGTCCTCGTAGAACACCACGTCTGACGTGGTGACCACCCGGTTGTCAGCGATGTCGAGGAGCTCCCAGCCCTTGCTCGCCTCCGACACGCCAAGGTGAAGGCCCCACTTGGCCTTCGGCTTCAGCTTCCCACCACGCTGCTGCTCAAGGATGAGGAACTACGCCATGCAGCCCCACACTTGTGCCAGCGACAAGTCGGGCTTCTTCCCGGTGAGCAACTGGTACGGTGTCGTCCCCGGCGTCGCCGACCTCTCCAGGCAGTTGCGGACCCAGACAGCCTGCCGCAAAGCGAGGTGCCACCAGTGGTGCTGGACGCCCATGTGCAGCAGCATCGTCTGCACCGACTCCACCACCGTCCTCATCTCCCGCTCCGCCATGCCGTTCTGCTGCGGAGTATACGGGCAGGTAAGGTCGTGGAGGATCCCCTTTCCGTCCACAAGGGCGGTGAAGTCCTTCCCGAGGAACTCCCCTCCCCGGTCAGAACGCAGCATCAACACCGACTTCGTCGTCTGCCGCTCAACCGTCACCAGCCACTGCTCGAACTCTCGCAGCACGTCGGACTTCCGGGCGACCGGCCGCTCCCACACGTAGCGGGTCTTGCAGTCTTTCATAGCAGAAAGTACGAGCTGCCATCCTTGGCGGCCACCCGGAATGGCCCGCACAGGTCGATGTGCACGACGGCCAGCACATCGTCGGCGTCGGAGCCCTGGTCAGGGAAGGTGTGCCGCGCCAACTTTCCGCCGACACACGAGACACACGGTGAGTCGGTGCCCGACGTCGACTTGAGGTCCAGCCCAGTGGCGACCTCGTGCTTCGCTGAGCTCAGGATGGTGTCCATGCCGACGTGCGCCAGCCGCGCGTGCAGCCTGTTCGGCGTCGACTTCGTCGCCGAGACGATCGCCCGCAGGGCCACGGCCTCCGTCCTGGTCGACGTCGACCTCGTTGAATAGGGACGCAGGTCGGTGCAGAGGACTCGCCCGGTGTAGGACGCCCGACCGAGGACGTCTCCCGCCGCCGAGACGAGCAACATCCCGTCGCCGTCCTCCTGCAGCTTCACGCCGCTCTCCTTCAGCTGGCCGGCTGAGAGCAGGTTCGCCCGTACACCCGGGACGTACAGTACGTCGGGGATGAGCACCTGCTTCCCGGCCTCCCCTTGCAGGGCGACAGTGCCGCGACCCTGGACGTCCTGCAGCGCCCCATTGAAGCCGCGCACGTGCTTCACGTCGCCGCTCGGTCCCAAGTCGACAAAGGCGTCCTTCGTCCCCATCAGGTGGTGGGAGCAGCCGCTGTCAAGCACGACCACCACCGGATTAGCCTGCACAGCTACCGCCACCGCCTGGAAGTCCTCGCCGGCCTCCGGCGCCAGCGAGACGGTCGGCTCCACGACGCCGACCAGGGAGCACGACGCCGACTTGTCGTCACGCCCTTTTCCGCCAGCAGAGGAGTCGGCGTCCTTCGCCGAGGTCGACTTGGTCGACTGCTTCTCCTTGCGCGGCTGGTTTCCTCCTGGACGAGGACGACGACTGCCAGACCTTCCACGGCCTCCCTTGGCGTCGTCGTCGTCGGTATCACCGCGGTCGGGGCACTCGAAGGAGAGGTGGTCGGGGTCGCCGCACAGCCAGCACTCCCGACGTCGACTTCCTCCTCCTCGGCCGCTGTCCTTGGTCGACTTCTTCTTGTTGACTTCCTTGGCCGGCTTCGAGCCACTGCTACCACCGCTGCCAGACTGTCCACGCTGCCCCGGTCGACCACCTTGCTTCGCCGGGGCGACGTAGTTTACCTGCGCCAAGAGCTCTTGGGACCGCTCGACCTCCTGCATTGCCTCGTCCTGCAGAATGTACGAGGTCAACGTGTCCTCGTTGAGCGTCGCCCGCGTGCTCGGCGCCATCGACAGCCGCTTCAGTAGGTTGTAGCTGCTCGGGAGTCCCTGCATGACATGGGTGACATACGATGCCGTCGAGTACTCCGCGCCAGCCATCCTGATGGTGGCGAGAATCCGCCGAGCTCGGTTGCAGTAGTCTGTCGCCGTCTCCTGGTCGCCCATACGCAGGTGCGTCAGCTGCCCTTCAAGCTGGGCAATGAACAAGTCGTCGGTGACTTGGTAAGTCGACTCGATGAAGTGCCACGCCCGGTGGCCGGCGTCGAGGTGCTCCCTGCACGACTTCAGGGCGATTTGCACGCCCGGCGAGCAGCACCGCGATATGACCGTGAAGGTCAGTAGTTGCACAGCGCAAAACTCCGCACCCAAGTCGGGGTCATCCGGCGTCGCCACGGTACCGCGAGCAAAGTTGATCAGCCCGGCCATCTCCAGCTAGGGCTCGATGGCTTCCTTCCAGGTAAGAATGTCGGGTCGACCAACCAGCAGGGGAGTGACCAAGATCCTTTCTGGCGTGAACTTGAAGTAGCCGTAGCTCGGTGCAATCCCGCCTGCTGTCACCTGGGTCGCCGACATCGGCAGAGACCCACTTCGTCGACCTCCGACGTCACCCTGCGAGGAGCCTGCAGCCGCCGACGACCGCATCCCTCGCACCTGAACGCCGCCGACTTCATCGGCGTGAATCACACCACGCTGCCTCGACGACGTGCCTCCCGCACTGCTGCCGACTTGGTCACCACTAGTGTTGACGCCCACGTCGACGCCGCCCTCGTTGTTCACCGGTCGAGGAGATGCAGGCCGAGAAGGAGGGTGCTCCGTCGCCCACACGGAGCGGATGCCAGCCTCGACGACCGCCCAGGGGAGGTCGCTGAACTCTTTCGCATCATGGCGTCTCCTCGCGCTCTCCAGCCGTGCCTCTAGGGTGTCCACCACCCCCGTGTCACCTACGGCGCCTACCATAGTGACTACTGCACAGCTGCCGGCCTACGAACAACTTAGGTAAGGTGCAACTAAGTCGACTAGACTGAAAGGTAAGTCGGGTGCCGTCCACGCTCACCGCACCATGCGGAGATAACCACTACGACGGGAGCTGGACTACGGGCTAGGCACGGGTGCTCGTGTGATCTCTACGTTCACTTGTTCCTTAGTCATTTCCAAGTGCTCACACTACTTGCTAGTTCACAGGGAGAATTGGCAAGAGTTTCACTAGGAAAGGTTGACAACAAAAAAATTGTACAATGAAGTTGGCAAGACTAGACTACATCAGAGCTAGCATGCAAGCAAGTCTACTACCAGCGCAGCACGGTCGACCGCGTGCCAGCACGACTTGGTCAACCGCGCTCCAGCAGTGCAGAGGCGCGGCTTGCCAGTGCTGCAAGTCGACGGCGTGCCAACATCGCAGGTTGACGGCGTGCCAACGCTGCTCCCGCAGGACAGCAGCGCACCCGCTTCGCAGGTGCTCGCAGATGATTGGCGTGTAGTGCCTCGTCACCTGCACAGCGCACACACCAAGTCAACTTCGTGCTGACGATTGATTCTGATAAGCCACGTCGACCTCGGGATACCACCACCGAGATCGTCCTCGCCAACATCGCCTGAGCGACCGTCGCGTGCCTTCGCAGAACCTCGTCACCCAGATAACCTGGTCGACCAGGCAATCACGTCGACCAGCTGCTCCTGTATGTGCCGGTCGACCTCCCAAGTCGACGACCACCTCCAGTCGACCTCCCCAGGTCGACCACTATGTTCGGTCGACCACCAGGTCGACCAGAAGGCCTGGTCGACCAACCAAGTCGACCAGAAGGCCTGGTCGACTTACCAGGTCGACCAGAAGGCCTGGTCGACTTACCAGGTCGACCAGAAGGCCTGGTCGACTTACCAGGTTGACCAAAAGGTCTGGTCGACCAACCAGGTCGACCAGAAGGCCTGGTCAACTAACCAGGTCGACCAGAACGCCTGGTCGACTTACCAGGTCAACCAAAAGGTCTTGTCGACCAACCAGGTCGAACAGAAGGCCCGGTCGACTAGAAGGTCTGGTCGACCAACGAAGTCGACCAGAAGGCCTGGTCGACCAACCAGGTCGACCAGAAGGTCTGGTCGACCAACCAGGTCGACCAGAAGGTCTGGTCGACGTCCCAGGTCGACCAGAAGGTCTGGTCGACCAACCAGGTCGACCAGAAGTTCTATCAGCCGACCACCCAAGTCGGCTACCCCAAGTTGGCGTCACCAAGTCGACGCCCTCCGCAGGTCGACTTCCCAGGTCGACCTTCCTGAAGTCGGCGCCATCCTGAAGTCGGCGCCCATGCAGTGGCACCCGTGCAGGTCGACTTCCTCGTCGACCAGCTCGCCCACTGCTGCAGGTCGACTGCACCCCTACACCCGACCACGAAGTCGGCTCCGCCCAAGCGAGGACGGGGCCAACACACAACTCCCGTTGACAAATAGTTCCAGCCTTTTTATGGTGCGTCGCCGATGCATTGGACATGGTTGCTTTGCTGTCTTCGATCCAAGGGAGGAGTGACAGGGAAGGCTGGCTGAGAGAAAGCGGTTGTCGTGGATGTGCCCGGAAATCGAAGATTAACTGTCACCAGAATTAACTCGGATTAAAAAGGGAACGAGGCTAAAAAAAGAATAACGAATAGCCCATTCCACCGAGGTCGAGACACGTTCAAACAAGAGTGACAGAAAAGAGTGACGGTGAAGACGACTTTAGAGCATGTTCTGATGGGCGTCTTTGTCAAATGTTGTATCTTCTACAGTTTGTTTAGGTTGTAGTGGGGTAGTTACTATGAGTACAACATGTTTAGGGTTTCCTACTTGTACCCAACCACTTTCCTAGTGCAACCACTTCTCTCATTCTAACATGGTATCTGAGCCTAGGTTTGGAACCTAGGACCACTTACCTAAGGGCCCACCGTTCCGCTAGAGGCACCCTCGTTCGCCCCCCAACGTCGTAGCGCCCTCGTGCGCCTCTCTCCTAGTGCGCCCTCGAGCGCCCTCTCTCTCACGCTGCCCGTTTGCAGCCCGCTAACAGCCCGAGCGCGGCCCCACGTTCTTAGCGCGAGCAGCCCGCTAGCCGCCAGAGCGCGGCCATATTTTTCTTGCGCGCGCTAGTAGGCCGTCGCCCACAGGCCCCACTCGCCCCTAGGCCGCCGCTCGACCCGCTGCCGCCCGCCCGAAGGTCGCAGCCCGTGCGCAGCGGCGATCGCGCGTCGGCTGCTGCAGCTCGCGCTTAGCCGCCGCACGAAAACAGCTGCAGCCCGCGTGCGGCCGCATCCTAGGCGCTACCACGCGCAGTGCCTAGGCCCGCCGTCGCGCAGCCCTACCTGCCCGAGCCAGCCGCGCCGTCCTGCCCGAGTCGCGCCGCCCTTACCGAGCCGCGCCGCCCCCCCTGCAGCAACTGCTGCTCCTGTTCCTACTGTTACAGCTGCTACTGCTACTGCTGTTTCTGCTACAAGTGCTACTGCTACTGCTGCCACCATGGCCAGTCCTATCGTTCTCACTTTTAACGCTGAGGGCCGTCCGATTAAGTTTGACGTTTGGCTCGATGACCAGCACCTGTTCCTCCAGATCACTGCCAAGGACGATGTTTCCCTGTTTGACCACACGTCCGGCGCCGCTCCCGCACCTGCTGCTACTGCTGACAGCACTGCCCGCTCACAGTGGCAGACCCGTGACGCTCACGCTCGCCTAGCCGTTCGCAGCCACCTGCCGTTAGATGAGCGCGAGCACTTTGGCCAGCATAAGACCGCTAAGGAACTGTACGATGCTGTAGTTGCACTCTACTCCTCCCCTGCTACTGCTGCGATAGGCCATCTCTCACTGCCCTATCTCTTCCCCAATCTGTCTACCTTTGCCACTGTAGCTGACCTCATCACCCACCTCCGTACTAGTGATCTTCGCTACCGTGCCGCGCTTCCCCCCGATTTCCTAGCCAAGAACCCTCCCTCGATGTACCTCACACTCTACCACCTAGTCACCCGCCTCCCTGACTCTCTTCGCGCTGTCAGGGACCACTTTCTCGCCCTCTCCCCCACCGACCTCACTGTCGACCTGCTCGAGAAGGAACTCCTAGCAGCTGAGAAGAGCATTGTAGCTGTAGGTGCCTCTCGTGGCGACTCTCGCACTCCCTTCTTTGAGGGGTGCTCCCCCGTCCCCCTCCTCCCCTCCATTGCATCTGCTGCTGCTGTCGACTACCTCGACGCTGAGGGGGTCGGGGCTGCGTCTGCTCCTAGTGGGAGGCGCAAGGGTGGCAGGGGCAAGGGGGGCAAGGGTGGCGGGGGTGGCGGCGGGGGCGGCAGTGGTGGAGGGGGTGGAGGCGGCGGGGGTGGTGGCGGTGGTGGGAGTGGTGCTGGTGGTGGGGGGGTCAGTGGCGGGGCCGGGGGTGGTGGAGGCGGTGGTGGCGGGGGTGGTGGGGGTGGGGGTGGTAGTGGTGGCGGCAGTGGACCTGGTGGCGGGCGCGGTGGAGCGGTGCAGCGTGGGGGGATTGGCAGTGGCCAGAGGCAGCAGCAGCAGCGTCCCAGCAAGACCCTGTCGCCCCAGCAGCTCCGTGAGTGGTACTCTCAGCGTGGGGGGTCTGGGGGTGGAGGTACCTGCCCGTACGTCATCCGCACAGGTGACCGCACTGGCTTGAACTGTGGGAGGTTTCACACGGCGCAGCGCTGCTTCTTTCGTCTCGACGACGCATGGCGCGAGCAGTTCCCTGATGCCTCTGAGCTGCCCTCTTGGGCTGATCTGCTTAAAAAGAACATTGATATCTTTGCTCTTAATTTTGATGCTATCCTTGGTGCTATGTATGCATTGACTATTGGTGTTGAGGGTGACTGTTACCTGCGTGTACCGCTCTAGGTGCTAGTGCGTCTGCTGCCCTAGGTCTTGGTGAAGCTGCTGCTCTCGGTGCTAGTGAGTCTGCTGCTCCAGGTGCGCGTGCGTCTGCGCCTGCTGGTACTGCGTCTACTAAGGCACTGCACACCTTCACACTGGACTCAGGTGCTTCCCGCTGTTTCTTTCGTGATTGCACTGTCCTTGAGCAGCTTGCTCGGCCTCTTTCTGTCTCCCTCGCTGACCCCTCTGGGGGCCCGGTCCTTGCGACCTCCTCCACTGTTCTCCCTTGTCTTGCGGTTCCGGCCGGCACCCTGTCGGGTCTTTACCTCCCCTCGTTCTCTACGAACTTGGTGGCGGGCTCTGCTCTCCAGGACGGGGGTGTTCACCAGTTCACCCCTGCCTATGAGCGTGTGACCCACTGTACGTGTGCTCGGACGGGTCGCCACCTGGCTACCTTCACCCGGTAGCCGGGGTCAGACCTGTACACGCTGACCACTGAGTCTTCCCTGTGTCGAGGGGCGGCAGCGCGCCGCTCCTCACTCCTCCTCGTTCCCTCCCATAGAGGCTCCCCTGCAGACTCTCCACCTGGACGTGTGGGGCCCAGCCCGCGTCCGTGGACAGGGCCACGAGCGGTACTTCCTGCTGGTCGTTGACGACTACACGCGCTACACCACGGTCTTCCCCTTGCGCACCAAGGGTGAGGTCCCTGATGTTTTGATCCCTTGGATCCGCGCTGCTCGTCTCCAGCTCCGCGAGCGGTTCCAGTCGGACTTTCCCGTCCTGCGTCTGCACTCTGACAGGGGTGGTGAGTTTTCCTCCGACCTCTTGGCAGCCTTCTGTGCGGAGCACGGCATCCGCCAGACATTCACGCTTCCGGCCTCTCCACAGCAGAATGGGGTTGCGGAGCGCCGCATTGGCTTAGTCATGGAGGTCGCTCGTACCTCCATGATCCATGCGGCTGCCCCCCATTTCCTGTGGCCGTTTGCAGTGCAGTACGCTACGCATCAGCTCAACCTCTAGCCCTGAGTCTCTGCTCCGGAGACCTCGCCCACACTGCGTTGGACGGGGGAGGTTGGCGATGCGTCGGTGTTCCGGGTCTGGGGATGTCGAGCCTTTGTCCGCGATACGTCCGCGGACAAGCTCTCCTCCCGTGCCGTTCCCAGTGTATTTCTTGGCTTTGTCCCTGACGCGCCTGGCTGGCAGTTTTACCACCCCACCTCACGCCGTGTCTTCCCCTCTCAAAACGTCACCTTTGACGAGTCACTACCCTTTTACCGTCTCTTCCCGTACCGCACTGCGCCGCTTTCCCCCCCGCCACTCTTCCTCACCCCAGTTGTCCCTTCGGTAGACCCTCTCCCTCCCCAGGGTCCTGCTCCCTTAGGTGTTTCCCAGGTAGACCCGGTCGAGCCTGTCGAGGTAGCTGTCGACTCTCGTCCTTCGAGGGGTACTGCGTCTGGGGGTGTTGAGACTGGGGGTTCTGAGCCTGGGGGTACTGAGACTGGGGGTGCTGAGCCTGGGGGTGCTGAGACTGGGGGTGCTGAGCCTGGTGGTCCTGAGACTAGGGGTGCTGAGCCTGGGGGTGCGGAGACTGGGGCTGTTGGAGCTAGGGGTTATACCGGAGCTGGAGCTGGAGGTGCTGGCGCTGGTGACGCTGGCGCTGGAGGTTCTGGAGTTGCTGCGGGTGCTGGCGCTGAGGGTTCTGAGTCTGCTGTTGCGCGGTCTCCTTGCGCCTTCTTCCGCGTGTGCCTCTCACGTCCCAGTAGCTCCACGCCTGGTACGGTCGCCGTCAGGGTCGCGCTTCTGGAGCTCGGAGTTCTGCCGCTGGAGGTGCTGCTGCTGACGTTGCTGGAGCTGGGAGTAGTACTAGTCCTTTGTCTACTGGAGTTGCTGGTCCCGGAGGTGCTCGTCCTGGAGGTACTGGAGCTGCTGGGACTGGAGGTGCTGAGCCTGCGGGTGCTACTGCTGGAGACACTGCGGCTGGAGACCCTGGGTCTGGGGGTGCTGCTGCTGGAGACACTGCCGCTGGGGACCCTAGGACTGGAGGTGCTGGTTCTGGGGGTGTTGCTGCTGGAGGTGCTGGAGCTGCTGGTGCTGGTGGCACTGCACCGCCGCGACTGTTCTTTGCTCTGCCATCTCCGTCGTCTCAGCCACCGCCTGACACTGTACTTCGTCAGGTTCTTGGTCTCCCGTCTTCTCCTGGTCTTTCGTTACAGCCTGGCTCACCGCTGCTTGCTCCTTCTCCTTACACTGAGCAGGCAGAAGGTCTTGCTGGGCGTCGTGAGCCTGGGTCGCGTCCTGTCTCGCCTCTTCGTTCTGGTCGTACCAGTCGTCGTGTTCCTCGTCCGCGTTCGCCGGCTGTCCCCAGCGCGCACCTCGTCGTCCGTCGTCCCTTCTTTGCTCCGCAGTCTGTTCCTTTGCCGTCTCCTCCTGCGTCCTCTCTGCCTGCCGTTCCGGACCCTGAGTCTGACCGGTTTCGTGCTGCGCACCCTACTGTCACGCGTCTGTTAGCCACAGTTGTCACTGACCCGTCGTTTGAGTCTACTACTGCGTCTGCCTTGGTTGCTGAGCTTGTTGCCTTTGCTGCTGCCTGTCGTCTAGACTACGCCACTGCTCTTGTTGCTGAGTCTGAGTCTGTCTGTCCTTCGTCCGTCGGGGGTGAGTGTGCTCTTGGCACGGACGTCCTTGAGGAAAGGCAGGAGGAGTTTGAGTGCTTTGCCGCTGCTGTACCTCATCTCGTGTCTGTTGCACGAGGAGATCTGGCTGCGCCGCCCTCCTGGCTTCACTGGGTCGTTTCCTCCTGGTACCCAGTGGAGCCTCCGGCGGCCAGTCTACGGTCTTCACTAGGCGCCACGTGAAAGGCACGACACACTGAGGACTACACTTGCGGCTCTTGGGTTCGCGCCTTCTACTGCTGACCCGTCATTGTTTCTGCGCACCGACACTTCGCTGCCGTCGTTCTACATCCTCGTGTACGTCGAGGACTTGGTCTTTGCCACTGCTGACACTGAGGCTCTCGCCCTGGTGAAGTCGGAGCTGCAGAAGAGACACACGTGCACAGACCTGGGTGAGCTGCGTAGCTACCTTGGCTTGCAGATCACCCGGGACAGAGCACGTCGCACCATCACACTGACTCAGTCACACATGGTGCAGCAGATCCTTCAGCGCTTCGGCTTCACCTGGTCCTCGGCACAGGCCACTCCTCTGGCTACAGGTCACTCTCTCTCAGCTCCACCTTCGGACGAGTCCGTAGAGCCGAGTGAACCACTTCTCTCATTCTAACAGTCTTGACCGCTGTGGTTAGGACGCCCTGCTCGCGATTGTCACATCCCGCACGCACATGGTTCCAATCGCGTCAGAAGTCGGATGCGAATCGGCTAGCTCATAACAATAAACACAACGAGGGCGGCTGAAAATTTGCCTCTGGCCTACAATTTGGTCCTCCTGAATTGCGTCGTCCCATTGTAATGCAAGACCTCCCGGGCTACGTTCTGCAGGCGCATCATGCCGGATGGCTACAGTAAACCAGGGTTCCTAGTTCCTTCCTTGATAACCTGTCGACAGGTTATCAAGGCACGCGATAAGCGGATGGCTGCCAAAGCAAAACAACGCCGAATGCTTCTAAAACAGCCTTTTTTGTCCTCGAAATTCGAAATGTCGTCATGTTCCACGAATTCTCCTATTATAGCGATCTGGCGCATCACTGATGCGCGCATCATGCGACTTCGGAAAATCGCATCATGCTCGCATCAGCTGATGCGCTGGAACCTCATTGGCCAATTTGTTTGGCACTTTATAAACCCCGCGACATCTGACTTCCTGGAAACCTGTAACATTTTGTTTGTTGGAATTCAATGCTAGGAAATTGAATGGTTGCGTTCTGCAGGCGCATCAGCCTGATGCGCCAGAGGCTCGGCCTGATGCGGGCATTGGAATATTGAATGACATTGAGGTTCGGAATCGAGTAATTCAATTTCCTGACATTCAATTTCGACAACCCAAATGTTATGCGTTTCTAGGTGGCTGTACAGCGCGGAATTTCAGGATGCCAAGTTTAGGAAAAAAAAAACAAATTGACCAATGAGGGTGTCCCGCACCAGTTGATGCGCGCATCATGCGACCTCGGTTGTTGCATGATGCGCGCAATAGTGATGTGCCAGATTGCTAGGAAAGGAACTTTCGTGGAAAGCGGTCACATTTCAAATTTTGCGGGCCAAAAGGCTGTTCTGCAGGCATTCGTGTTTGTTTTGCTTCGGTAGTCATGCGCTTATCGTGAGCCCTGATAACATGTCACATGTTATCAAGGAAGAATACAAGAACCCTGTTTTGCTGTAGCCATACGGACTGATGCGCCTGCAGAACCCAGCCATGTCTCAATCCCGAACCTTTATGTCACAAATGTCTCAAATGTCTGCATCTACTTGAGCCTCAGGCGCATCAGGCTAATGCGCCTACAGAACGCAACATTGAATTGCAACAGCCGCCCAGCCTATTCAATGTGCGAGGATTCTCGAATCTGGGTGCGTACCAAACGAAGCAAAATTCTCAGCTGCCCCGATAGTGCTGTACCCGCCACAAAATCGAGTTGCGTGTTTCAATGAATTTTCAATTAATGACGTGTTGCGACCCAAAGAGATTGGGTTGGGTCGGCTCAACCTGGTCGGCTAAACCCAACCCGACCAGATCTTCAGAAACGCGGCTCGGGCAATGAAGGAATTTCCCGCCGCTTTACATGCATCCTTGAAGTAATTGGTGGGCTGGGCAATTCGTGGTGATCGCCACCACGTCGCTCACACAGAGTTACTCAATTATTTTGTTCAGCAAAATAGAGGCGACATTTGAGCGAAAAAAACTTTAGGTCGCAAGTTCGGGTAACCTGCTCCAGCTCGATTGGTTTGGGTTTGGTCGACTTGGTTGACCAAACCTCATCGACCTCGGTCGGGCAGACCCAAGCGGGTCGGGTTTGCTCGACTTGGTCGGCTAGGCGCGCGACGTAGCCTTCCTCGAAATTAAGGATCGGGGGGTGGTCGACCGAATCCGTGTGGGTCGCAACACGTCGTAAGGTTTAGGGGAACTTCCACACGATTGACTTTACCTTTAAGCCCTAGTTTTTACCGCAACACGTCGACCATGGCCTTTGAATCGTTTCCGCCACGTCGCAATCTCGCCACGTTTCCGCCACGTCGCACCTTCACCAATGTCCTTTCGAGCTGTACAATGCATCAAAATGTCGTCAAAGCCTTGTTGGTGCCACTGCAACGTTGCCGTCGGAGAGAAGTTCGCTAGCACTGTCGCACTCGCCATCGCACCATCACGGAAAAGGGAAGGGCGAAAAACAACTAAACAGCTACTACCCCGAAACTTTTCAGTTGCATTGCGCTCACAAAAAAAAAAAAAAAAAAAGCCTTAGTCAAAAACAGTGGTAGCACTAGTGACTTGCGAAGCAACTTTTCCGTCACTTTCTGGGCAAAAGCTGGACACATTGACGCAACCACTTTGTATACAGTAAAGCAACGACGAAGTTGGGAAACGTCACTTTTGAGCAACCTCCGCGAAAGTGTCACGACTTCGCCACGTGGCGCACGACGTACTCAAGATGAAACTCAAACAAGCCGATGTGGCTGTCACTGTACAATAACAACCGTCGGATAGGATTCGAATAGACGCCCACAAACGTGCCGCACAGACCAATCAGAGCAATTTCTAGTGTGCGATAACGACTTCCTAGTGGTTGAACATTGGAACATTTTATATAGCGACGGCTTCGATACAAGCTTCTGTTATCATGGTGTACATAAAATATAACTATATGTCTTCATACAAATATAAAACGTTGGCATACAAAATCGACCAGAATTACTAATCTTAGAGCACTGTTAGAAATCAAAGCGAAACACGCTAGTAAAAACCAGGGCTTAACGTGTTAGGGCTGCTTCTTCAGATTGCCTGCAATAAAACAAAGGTGGTGAAACGCACAAACCAAGTATGCATTTCCACTCACGCAAATCTGGTTGTCAAATCTGGTTGTCAATAAGTCTGCAAGAACTGGTATCTACAGCAAAACATGAAAAAACACGTTGCTGTTATGCATCCCATAGAAATTGCTCCATAGAAATTTCAATAGAAATTGAAAAAAAGATCCTGCTACAGACCAAATGACACATACTTAGCCATTGCATAGTAAGTCGTGACTGCCCTAGCATGACAATGGTATAACATAGGACGACTGAGATGCTGACAGTCTTGGTCGCAACCATAATAAGGAAGGATCTGGAGACTTCTTGAAAAAAAAAAAAAATGACATTGAGCCGCAACCATACGTAACGCGCTATGATGACATTACAGATCGGCGAACAAGACACGTAGGCCAATATATCTCTTAGAAAAAACGTATACCTCACCAGCAATACGAATACCTATCTCACTGATAAAGCTGTCGAATAGGCGCTTTCACATCGCTAAGTGCACGCCTGTCCTCCGCGCTAAGGTTGAAGACTCCGATCTACACTGGGGAATGGGATGTTGGGATAACATCCTCACAGTTTCACACCCATGCAAACTGATTACCGGAGGACTTCGGGACTATGGTGCCTAAGAACACAAGACGATAAGAAACTAGTAGCTAGCGCAACTGCTACATGGCGACGTTGATGTGGTTACCCATTATGATACCGACGATGACGGCGTCGCTTAAGATGCTGATAACGAAGCCGATGCGGAACATGCCTGTCGCGATCTGGATCATCCCATATGTATATTAGCTGGAGCACGAAGCTGTCGTCTGAAAGGGGGAAAGGGGACGGGGAGGGGGGTGTTGCGGATGGGATGTGGAGGCGAAGAAAAAACGAGCGAAGGTTAGAATGTTATTGAGGGGTGAACAAGGAGTTGAACCCGAGATGTGCACTTTGGAGGATGGAAGCGCAAAACAGCAAGCCCGGGTGGCAGTAAAGTAGAGCAAAGATGGAAGTAACAACTATGCGAAGGTGAGTGAGAAGTGCGTTGGAGGTGGAAATCTGGAAAGTAAATGGTTCGGGTGGAAGGTTGAGGTGGTTTGGTGCGGGGGGCTTGGGGTGATGACGTGTGGATAACGGAGGGTGCTGATTGCTCGACACATTACAGCTACAAAACTGATTGGTTGTTGAAAATTCTAAGGTTCACAGGTCACACTTCAAAAGTGATGAATGTGAGTACGAGTGGTAGGGGTTCGTTGGATATTTGGCAGGTTTAGGGTCGCGAACACAAACGAAAATGTTGTATCTACATTTACAATTTCGTTAATTTTTGTGGCAGCTTACACGAGATGTCATCGTTTTTCATCGTTCTCGACCTCGCAAAACCGGGGACGAGATGTTTAGGTCACTTTCGAGTGGCTCTTTTGTGTCCGTGAATTGCCCTGGAAATGGTGTACGGAAACTTGCAATTTGGGCGCGTTGTTTTTTGTACACTTCTCGCAAGGAAACCGTAACCTTTTCACAAAACAACCTTTCGATTCCCAATTTCGACAATTTCCTTTTCCGCGATGACGCGTCGTACACACATTCGCACACACCGTCGGACTCACTTTTGCCACATCGCTATGGCCTCACTCGCTGCACACACAGGTGCTCTTCGTCGGCCAAACTCACACATCAGGCCGACACAACGCTAGCGCAACTTCTAACATCGAAAATGCTTCTAGCGTGGATTTTACTAACGCGGATGCACGTGCCGCCAACCCCCCTCAGGAAGGGTTTGTGCTGACAATCTTGGGGCAATGGCGGAAGGAAAACGTGGCGGACATTTGGTACCGCGTGACGGAGCCCGCATCAGTGTGCTTCAAAGGGGAAGCGGCAGGGGAGGCAGCAGAGGACGGGGGGAGTAATGTCAACGAAGCGGCGGGGGTGGAGATCAAGGAGCAAGACGCGTTCGCTGTGGTTCAGGTGATGGGGTTTGAGATAGTGATTGAGGCTTAGTCGATGATGGGTTTATGTAGGTGAGGCGAGGTGCAGAGGAGTATAGCCGGTGCAGTGAAGGCAGTGGAGGCGCCACCAAGCATTTACGGTAGAGGTTGTAACTCGTCCCACCCCCCAGCCAATTGTGCAGGGGAGGAGAAGAGCAGTTGCAGTGAAACCCATAGTTCAAACTTCTCTTCCCTTTCCTTCCCACCTTTTCTTCCCCTTGCCCCTTCCCCTCCCTCCCAGTCCCCCCTCCCCAACCCCTATTTCCCCTGCTGCTCTCCATCCCTCCCCTCCCCTCCCCTCCCCTCCCCTCCCTCACCCCCATCCTTTCCCCCGTCCCGATAAGCACTCACTTCCGTGTCCCCTACTCTTCCTCCTTCCCCCTCACCTCCCCCACTCCCCTCCCCTGCCAGCCTTCCAATCCCCTCCCCATTCCCTTTTGCCACCACCATCACTCTGAAACACTTCGTTTTTACCGCAGGCTATTGCCGGATGAAGACACCCACCCGTTCACACACTAACCATCACGTTTGCCCAACCAAACTAAGCCTCCAATTCTGGCCCTCCTTCGCATCCCCACTCTTCTTTTCCCTCCTTCAGCTCCCTTGTTCCCTCAAAGCCAATTTTGAAGCCCCCCTTATATTCTATTCTTGCTCTATCTCTCTCTGAGGAAAATAGATTTGACCTAGATTCAATAGATTCGGCACGGTGGCCTTCATCAGCGCTTCAACTGAAGCCCCTCAATTTTGGCTCTATCTCTAAGGCTCTTCAACTCTATCTCCAGCTTTATCCAATCTATTCTTGAAGTCCCTTCTATGTGAATTTTACTTTTGAGAATTCTCAAAAGTAAAATTTATCCAATCTATTCTTGAAGTCCCTTCGCATTTGACACTATCTTGTAGCCACCTCAACTCACCCTTTATCAGCACCATCTATTTGCTGACGTGTCACGTTTGCACACGTGGCAAGTTGTTGTCCAATCAGGTGGGGTCGCACCAGTTCAAGGTGATGCTAGGAGATGCCATCTATGTGGAGAAGCTCAACTTCGCCCATGTCAACGAGACGTGGTGAGAATGGGTTGAATGTGGTGCTTGCAGGTTCAGTGCAGTGCGTATGTGTTTACTATGTGCGACATATGGGTTTGCATGTGGCAATGATGGCATGCGTATGAGTTTGTTGAAGTGGGAGGAGATATGGTGTGGTATGGTCAAGTTCAGTGTGGTGCTTTGCATGGTGTGTTGTGTGTGTGGTAGAGGCCATTAATGTGGAGTCACTCAACTTTACCCGTGTCGATGGTTCGGTGGCCATGGGTTCAGTGTGGTGCTGCTCAATTTTCCCTATGCTTGCACGTGTCAATGGGAGTTGTATGTTGGCCCCGTCCTCACTTGGGCGGAGCCGACTTCGTGGTCGGGTGCACGGGCGTGCAACTGACAGCCTTTAGTGGGCGACGCCAACTCAGGCGAGAAAATGGACAAACTTGGTTGACCTGCACGGGGCCACTGCGAAGCCGTCGACAATGGGAATCCGGCGGCCAACCTAATTGGTGTGGTATTCGTCGACCAGGGAGGTGACGCCGACTTTGTGAAGCAAGAGGGCAGTCGTCGATGTGGTTGGCCGATGATCACGTACAGTAGTTGGCGGGCACCTGCCACCCAAGTCGGCGCCGACTTAGGGGGACGCTGACTCGGGACATCGACTTATGACGCCGACTCAGGTGGACGCCGACTTCAAGAGATCGACCTGAAAGTCGACGCCGACTTGAGGGCGCCGACTTCGGGAGGTCGACCTGGGGAAGTGGCCGACTTGGTGGCGCCGACTTGGTGGCGCCGACTTGGGGAGTAGCCGACTTGGTGAAGTCGGCTGGGGTGGTCGTCGACTTGGGTGGTCGACGGGCACGTACAACTGCTGGTTGACACTGACCTGGTGGTCAAGTCGGCGCCGACCTTGGAGAGTTTCTAGGTTGACCAAGTAACTAGGGCGATGAAGTCTTTGGAGGAATGCGACGGTCGCCCAGGTGGTTCTAGAGAAGCCGACCTCGGTGGTGGTAACCCGAGGTCAACGTGGCTGATCAGGTGCAGTTGATAGTACGTGGACGTCTTGGTGCTCTGCGCTGTGCGGGTGACGCGGCACAGCACGCCAATCATCTGCGTGCACTTGTAAAGCGGGTGCGCTGCTGTCTTGCGTGTGCAACGCTGCGCAGCCGCCTTGCTGCAGCGTTGGCACGCCGTCGACTTGCAGTGTTGGCAGTCCGCGACTTTGCACTATTGGAGCGCGGTCGACCATGTAGTGCTGGAACGCGGTCGACCGTGCTGCGCTGGCAGTCGACCTGCATGCTTGCTAGCTCTGATGTAGTCAACCTTGCCAATGTTGTTGCTATCATTCTGAACCATTGTTGTGAACTTCCGCTAGTGAAACTTTTGCCAAAATCACCCCGTGAATGTGCAAGTAGAGGAAGCATAAGTGAACGATTAAGGAACGCAACGATCACTCCTACCCCGTGCCTACCCCATAGACTAGCTCCCGGTGTGGTGAACGACTGTGGTATGACACCTATTGGACTTCCTCACACGGGCGACCATCCTCATACGGACGACCAACCTCAGGTGTCTATGGAGAAGGCAAAGCTGTTTTCCCTCTCCCCCATTGTCTTTCCCCGTTGCCTCATCAATTTATCTATCTGCGCGTCCAATCATTCTCTCCATCCGCCCCTTCGTCTTTTCCCTCTGCCCCAATGCACACCTCATCTTTCCACTGGTGCGTTCTCCCCGCACCCCTCCCATGCCGCTTGCACTCCCCTCCCGCACCCCTCCCACACCTCTCTCATGCCTTTTACACCCCTCCCATACACCCCCTCCCCCCCCCCCCCCCCCTGCCTTTACACCCCTCCCACACCCCTTCCCATGCCTTTACACCCCTCCCCCTCACTCTCCAAGAGGGGGAAGAATCATCCCCCCCTCCTCCTCCCCACAACCCTTCTTCCTCTGGATGACATAGGAGGATGCGAAGGTGATGTGCTGGGTACAAGGGAAAATTGGAGAGGCAGAGCCAATGACAGAGAGGGCGAGAGCGACTGCAAGTGAGTATTAATGATGGTTGGAAAGTAGTGCCAGAGCCACATCAAAGGGAGCCAATCATAGGAAGGGTGCATTGGCGAGGTGAGAACGCGGCGGCTGGTAGAGAGCACTTGGTGGTGGGCGGGAATGAGGAAACAGACGGGGCGATGGGTGGAGGAAGGAAGAGCAACTGATCAATTGAGCAGAGCTAAGGTGGGGAACGCATGAGCTGCAGTCGCTGCCGATTAGGGGACTAGGATTCAGGTGGTCTCTAGATCTGACAAGCAAAATGCCTCTGAGAAGGAGGGGGAAGAGAAATATTTTCGATAATGATAGAACGCGGGAGCAAGTGGGTGGAAGTGAGAGCCGTGCCCAGCAATAACTCGGCTGGGATAGCTGATGCTTTTCGAGGAGCAACTACTAATTGGGTTCGGCACATGCGGTGAAGTCTTGACCGATCAAGGGACGGAGTTTCAGGGGCAATTTGCGCCAGTGCTCATGGTGACGGGATAACCCACCGGAGGACCTCTAGGTATAACTCCCAGAGTGGCGGATTCGTTTAGAGGCTTGCACAGACAATAGAAGGGGGGCTGAGGGACTTCAAGAGGGTGGAAATTCAAGAGGGACTGGGACCTCAGACTGCCATGGGTAGCATCCGGCTGAGCAGTGAGCCGTTACCAGCAGTGGACGCTCCCAAGCTGCTAACGGAGAAGGTCACTGCGGGGCCAGAGGAGAAGTGGGTAGCGATGGCAGAGGCAAGAGCAAAATGCCTGAGGAGGCTATTACCGGCTGAGAGAAGAGGCTGGTTGGGTGATTCCAAGAGCATGGAGAATGGCTACAAGGGAGAGAGCGCAAGGCCGGAGCCAAGAAATCCGGCATCATCCAAGTCCTCATTCGTGCATGCAAAAATACCTACTCAATTTTCTTATAGGTTAACCATAGCTTTGTGTGCTTACTGGTATCCAGTGCATTACAGCAAGGGCGGAGAAAACACCGACCTGGTAACTGTTCAGTTTTGCTCAATGAAGTAGCAACAATTCTTGATTGAATGTCGAACACAAGAAACATCTGCCTTGATAACATGTAGCCAATGCCGACAGGAAAAACAGGGGAATGTACATATGTTACACACACACAACTCCTTATCTGCAGAACAAAACTTGCTGTCTGTACCCACAGGGTGACCGAAGGCAACAAGCTACAGCCACCAACAGAGAAGAGCAAAGAAACGTGAGAGAACACTCAACCCACGAGACATATGCTTCTGATGCATACTGCATTGTATCCTCCTGCCACCACTGCTACCACCACTGCCACTTCTGCCACTACTGCCACTGCCGCCATCTCTCCCAAAGTACATTGTCTGCTTTCCATCCATCCTCCAAGCATGCTGCCCGGAACTGTAACCACTACTGCCTCCGCCCTTGCTGCAAATGGAGCTTCTGTTGTAACCCCTGTCACTGCTTGCACTCTCCGCACATCGCCATTGACTGGTGATGCTGCCAGTGTGACTACTGCTGGAACTGCCTCTGCTGCAGCTGCCACCAATGCCACATCTGACAAATCTGCCACATCTAACAAATGTGCCACAGCTGCCGCTGCTGCCACAACTGTCACCACCACCAGAATCACTGCTGCCGCTGCCAGCACCACTCTTGCCACTCAATATAGAGTCACCAACCCTACTACAACCACTGCTACAGTCAGCACCGGTGCCACACTCAATATTGTCACAGTTAGCAGTGCTACAGTCAGTGGTGCTACAGTCAGTGGTGTCACAGTCAGTGGTGCTACAGTCAGTGGTGTCACAATCAGTGGTGCTACAGCCATTGGTGTCACAGTCTACAGTACTACGTTCAATAGTGTGACAGTAGCAGTGCTATAGTCACCAATGGGACAAATACCCTCACAGCACCCTGCACCCTGCGCACCACCTCCCAAGCCTAAGTCTCCAGCCTCTGTGCAGCTTGGCGCAGCGGAATCCTGCACCGTTGCTTGCCAGCTCGCCACCTTCTCTTCAACATCCCCTCCTACTGCTTCCCTGCTATGCTGTGTGCTCTGCTCCCATGGTTCTCAGTTGAAAGGCAAGGACACATCACAAGAAGCGGTGCTAACGCTTCTCCCACTCCTACCCCCCGTGGCTACCCCGTGCACCTGCCCCGTCTCTGCTGTGTGCTGACGCCTGCTTGCACCGCCAGCCACCTTCTTCTGCTGAGCAAGCCTGCCAGCAGCACTAGCACTACCGATGTCGCAGCAAGTATGGGGACTGCTTGCCTGGCGCCCAGGGCAGCACACCTCACACCCCACCACATACTGCCCATCCACGCCATCCTCTGAATGGGTCTCCATACACGCCTTGTCCACTTGCACCACTCCACCTCTCACCTCGCACTCTTCAGTAAGAACCTTCCCACTCTTGCAAACACCCGTCCCACTCCTGCACTCATTCTTACAACCCCCCTCACTCACATCTCCCTCTCTTTTATCCCTCTTCTTTTCCTCCTCCATCTCCCTCTCTTGGGTCCCACACTCTCCCCCACATGCCGCCCTAACCCATGGGTGTTTCAACACCTCATGGGCCTTGAGCCTTCGCCCAGGATCCGTTACAAGCAGACACCTTAACACCTGCTTAGCCTCCCTCGAAATGCCCTCCCAGACCTCGCCTTTTAGGTCCAGCGCCGAGCCTAACACCAAAGCAAAAACCTCACAGTGTGTCCTCCCGTGGAACAAAATAGTACTTGAAGGATTGGAAAACAGATAATATTCAGATATTGCATAATGTTATTGGGATAGAAAGATGGCAAGCACGTTTAGTGTATGGACAGGGAGGGAGGTTGGTTGTTGTGGTGGCTAGAGTGGGAGGAGGGGACGAGCACAGAGGAGGGAGAGGAGGTGGAGGAGGTGCAGGAGGAGAAAAGGAAGCGGTGGGAGAAGAGAGTGGAAGGGAAAGACGAGAGGAGGTGGGATGGGAGGCGAGAGAGGGGGATGGCGGCTCGGAGGTTTGTGAGAGGTCAAAAGGAAATGATGGAGGGAGAGCAGGGGAGGGAGGTGATGAGGGAAGAGGGCGGAAGGGAGAGGATGCTGGGAGAGTAGGTGAAGGTGAAGACTGGAATGAAGGTTCCCTTATGCTGCTATCCGTGTCGTTAATGCTGTTGCTGCTCCTCCTCCCAGTGCTTGTGCTACTGCTGCAATGTCGAGCAGAAGACTGGACTGAACTTATGAATTTTCCTGTGATTGTAACGAGGGAGGAGTGTCACCACTACAAGTCACATCACTGGATGTGACTGCATTGAAACCCTCCCTGCTAGCGAAACATCCCTGGCTCATGCTGCTGTTCTCCCTACTACAGTTCCTACTGCTTCTACTGTCAATGTTGGCACTACCACCCTCAATTTTACTGCAGTTGTAGTCAGATATAGTGCAAAGACCTGTACAAGCACAGGGGCCACTACTAACGAGTATGTTTTCTGGCTTGAGGTCGCGGTGCACTATGCCGGTGTGATGCATGCCATGCACTGCCAGCAGCAACTGCCCGAGGAGGGGGGGAAATAGCATGGGTAAGAGGAGGCAACTAGGGCAAGGCGCAACTGAGAAGCCAGCAGTCATAATGGTCACCACTCACGGCAAGGGCAGTGGTGAGTGGGGTTGTGAGGTAGTTGAGAATTGGTACTCCTGACATGCCCTATGGCAGGGGAGAAATCAACACACAGTGCATGTACAACGGCGAAATCATGCACTCATGCGCGAGTGGGAGGATGGGACGGGGGCAAAAAGGGAGGAGGGGGGTGGAATGGAAGAGGAGAAGGAGGAATGGGGAAAGTGGGTAAGAGGTAAGGGAAGGGTTGAAGAGGGGACGCACTGGGATCACAACAGCACGCCGTGCGCTACCCCTCAACCCAAATGATGCCTGAATTTTCTTGTTTGGGGCGGTAGAATGTTGGTTGAGTGAAGAGAGGGGGGGATTAGAGGATTTACAAGGGTTCTGTGGAATGGGTGTGCACCTAAGCGCAGCTGGAAGTTGTGCTTCGTTCGTTTCTGCTTTATAACGAACGAGGTCAAATAGATCGTTGCTACAGAGGCAAGGGGAGGTAGCAAAAAAAGAGGGTGCTTATGTGTTGGAGATACATGCTTGAATACAGCAGCAGCTTGTGCTTCGGTCGCCACCCGGACAGTACTCTAGGATGAGATGTAACGCTTTCCTTGTTTCAACCACCACCTCATACAGCCATACGAACGCCAGCTCCTCCCACTCCCCATCATCCGCGTCGTCTGCTCCGCCTTCCCCCTCTCCCCCCTCTCCTGCTCCCTCCAGTCTTCCCCTTTCCCGTTATTCCCCCCGCCGTTCCCCCTCCCCTTCTTGCAGGCGCAGCAGCGACATCACCTCTGCCCTCAGCTCCATGAGGTCACTGGGGTGTTGGGGAAACGGAGAGGGAGTTAGGGGGATGGGAGAGGATAGTGGGGGCGGGAGGGGTGAGGGGCGTGTTTGAAGAAAGGGCGCCCTCAGCTCCATGAGATGGTTGGGGCAATGGGGAGAGGGCGAGTGGGAAAAACTGGACGGGAAATGGGGTTGGGAGGGATCAGGGGCGACTTAGAAGGAACCACCGCCCTTTGAAGGAAATACTGCCCCCGAAGGAACTACCGCCCTGGTTGGAGACGAGACGGGGGGGAGGACGGGTGGAAAGGATCACGCACGGGAAAATGGGGATAGGCGGAAGAGAAGGGGGGAATGGGGAGGCACTTTGAAGGCAACAATGACAGCAAGTCGGCCCTCAGCTCCATAAGATCGATGCAACGCTAGGGAAGTGGCGAAGGGGGCCGGGTAGGCAGCAGGAAACAGGAAAGTGGGGCCGGTCCATTCAACGCAAGAGTAGCGGCGAGAGTGCTTCCGCCCTCGGTTCCTTTGGCGCTGGAGTAGCCCGTAGTGTGGGGACGGAAAGGATTAATGGGGAATAAAATGGAACGGGGAAGGGATGGTGGGTTCAGAAAGGGGAGGGGTGGTGGGTTCAAAAAGGGGAGGGGTGGTGGGTGGAAAGTTAAAACGGGAGTTGGGGAAAAGAGGCAGGAAGTGGGGACTAAGAGTGCAGAATTGGCTGCACTGCAGAAATTCGGCTTTCCCTTTTTCGCGATGGAGCACACTGCACGAGATCTACGGACGTTGCGAATGGGACTAGCGGCGGAGAGGGTTACAGGCGGCAAATAAGTGGGGAGAAAGGCGAATGGAGGGAGAGGGGGAAGAGGTGAATGTCTCCCACTGCAGCTCCACGCGGTCACCGAAGGTTGTGTGAAGGGGAGAAGAAAAATATTAGGCACACAGAGGGAAGGAGGGGAGGGGGAGCGGAGAAGCGGGAAGGGGAAGGTGGGAGGGAGGGAAGGGGGCGACATCTCAAAAAGGGGTCGGCTTAGGTACTATGTATGCGTATTGAACTCACAATGTGAGTGACATGACTTTAGCGTGTCGATAACAGCAATTTTGCTGATGCAGAGATTTCGCATGTTGCGCCCACATATGTGGAGTAATCGCAACGCGGCGAGTGTGGACCAATGAATGCATAGCATGCTCAAGGTGTGTGTACATCTCGGTCGAGGTAGATGATGTGTACATAAGCCGCACGTGGCACTGAGTCGGTACCTTGTCAGAGGGTGCAAGCTGGAATTACGGTACATTTCGCGTCAACAATTTGCAGCGTTGTGTCAATGTTGGATGTTTCGGTTTACTTCGTACCCAACCAGGGCCCCCCGATTCACATTTTTTAGATGGACACAGAGGCATTTGCAGAGAGAGGGAGATGGCGGAAGGGAGGACAAGCGCGGCGAAATGAGGGGGGCGAGGTCGGAGAAGAATGCGCAGAGGGAATGGATTTGCCGCACGTGAGGGGGAGTGTAGCGCACGACCTACGTAGGCACCTAACGAGAATCTCGTAGTCAATGTCGAGAAGTTTCTCGACAGAAAAATTGAACTACCAGAGATAGGAAGGATGGGTTGAAGAGGAAAGCTGGTTTGGTTTTCCCAACCCTCAACCTTGAGGTTTGGGAACATTCCAACCCATCAAAGTGAGGATTAGATGGTTGGATTTCCAACCTATCACAAGTTGCCAGATGTTGTTACAATCCAACCAACCAACAAAGCAACCATACAAATCTATTAAGTTGGGTTTTCCAAACCAAACTTTAATGCCACCTGGGTTCCAAGCCTATGAGCTCCCCAACCATTGAAGCCATGGTTGGAAAGAGCCCAAAGGGGTATTGTGGAAGGGGTTGGAGCTTTCAAGCTCATTCCCACTTCCCAACTCCAACAATCTAATTTGGAAATCGGATTTCTCTAAGTGTTTTTGGTTCTCCTAACAAACTCTCCTACGCAATTAGAGTTAAGTTTTCTTCAAGGACAAGCTCTACAAGAAGCTACCTACTTGCTAAAGCTTCATCAACTAATCAAGTTCTACTTCTCATCTCAAGCTTCTAGAGTACTATCAAGGCTAGATTATCCCTTTGTGGGATTAGTTTAATTTTGAAAGCCTTGTATTTGATTTTATATATAATTTCAAGTAGGATTCTTCATTGAACCCATTGCCCGTTGTTATAAAGGTCGTGGTTGTTATATTGGTATCTAGAGCTAGGGTTATCCTAAGCCTAGTGAGGATTTTGCCCCTAGATATATATTTTTTTAATAGATCTTAGTGTTGTGGTTTCTCTTTAAGAGAACACTCGAGATCTGGAAGCTAGAAGGATTCAAGATCTACAAGATCTACAACTGCAACTTCAAGCTTAAGAAGAGAGATTTATCTCTCTTGCCCACCTTTTGGTGGAAGACTCTCTACTGTTGAGTAGTGGAGTATAAATTCAGATCTGGAGGATTTGTTGAGGGTTATTCAAGTTCTCTTTATTGAGATTTGGATAGACCCTGCCCTTTCACTTAGGTGATTGGGAGTGTTGGCAACAAATCTGTTGCCTTTGGTAACCTTGAGTTATTATGTAGAAGTTTTTTTTTTAATAAGAATTTCTTGCTTTACCATTATGGTGGTAAAAGGAGTTTAACAGAATCAACTCATATCTTAAAAGCTTCCTTGATCCTTATGGCATCTGGCCAAGAGAAGGATATGGCAAGGGAGGAAGGGCCTACTACACCTAATGAGGTGGTGAACAATGCTGCTGAGATTGACCTCAATCAAGATGAGGCAATGGCTGACATTGAGCTGGATGACATTGAGAACCTGGACCTCGAAGATGAGGGTAACTATGTTTAAGCTTGTAACCATGGTGAAGCTGATAACCGTGGTGAAGCTGACAACAATGGTGAAGAGGAGAACGCCGGTGACAAGGAGAACACTAGCGATGAAAATGACTTACTAAGGGTGAAGGCATGAGTTACCCTATCTCCGAGGAGATTGTTAAGCTCCGGCTCCATCAACTCAGAATATCACCACCCTGCAGCAGTAGACGTCCATTGATGGACTGAAGAAGCTTACTCAGAACCTTGAGGCTGCCTTGCGCATCGCCACGAAAGAGGTTCGTGACTTTCGTCGCAGCCTGGGCACTAAAAAGCGCCAAATTGAGGTGCTTCAGGAGACTTGCAATAATGTGCAAGCATCACTCAACCAGCTCCATGTGCAGTCAAGGGAGCTTAGGAGGGAAGGCATTTACCAGCCTCCTCCTCGGCACAGGCCCACTCCTGCTGCTCAACCGGCACCTGCTCCGCCCGCACCTACGCCGGTAGGCGCTGCGACGGCCATGCATCAGCCACCTCCAACTAAGACCTCACTCTTTGGGTCTCTCTCGGCGCCTCTGCCTGAGTTTATCCACGGCAAGACGGAGGTGGAACCTTGGCTTAACCTGGTGGATGCCACCATGACCTTGGTGAGGCTCGCATTATCGCAGCTACGCGTGTATTGGACGAGGTGGCCCGCAGGGCAGTGTACGGAGCTAAGAAGCAGGCGGAGGGAGCGTTTGAATGGCCAGAGTTCTGCACCACGCTGAAAGAGGCATTTATGGTCAAAAAGTCCGACCTAGAATTACACGGACGCCTTGAGAGGATCAAGTGGCGTAACAACTTGGTGCAGGAATATGCGATTGAGTTTGAGGCCGCAGCACGCAAGCTCGAGAAGCCATTGTCTAAGGATGAGATGATGCACAAATTCATCAAAGGCCTCCTTGTCAAGCTGCAGCGGGCACACATGACCGGTGGCATGACTAATTGGAGGACCTACAAGGAGCTGAAGGAGCAGGTGATCAAAACTGACAACATCATTCGCACGTACATCTATGGTCCCAAAAAGACAGACCCGCAGCCCCGCGCTAAAGGCTCTGGAGGTCATGGGAACCGATCCTAGAATGTATCGGGTGGAGGCGGTTGGAACAAAAGGCCTTTCCAGCAGCGTGGTCACCAGCCCGATAAGCAGTGCAATGGTTGTGGAAGGATGGGGCACATCGAAAGGCAGTGCCATGACAAGAACGCAATCAAGTATTCTGGGAATAAGGATTTTCAGAAGCCCAACAAGGGTGTGGGTACCTAGTTGGAGGAGTAGATCGAGTGGATGAGGCATATGTGCTATGTGATGATGATATATTAAAACTAGAGAAGCTTGCTGATTGCAAAATCTCTAATTTGTTTGCCTCTTCTTTTAATAAAAACTCTGTTTTTACTCTCGATCGTACCCACGTGACAAGATTTCCATGGAAGCACTGCAGGATAAAATTTCAATCATTTTCTGTGGATTGGGCATTCTGCCTCCTGTCATTGAAATTGTGAGTCGTTGCACTCAAGAGCACCCCCTGACTTCGGTCGCGTTGGTGATTCGCACGGTCAAATGTGAATTTTTCCATACGCTTCGTGGATGGGCAGTTCTGGCGGTGTGGGACAAGGGACACCATGTATGGTGGACCAACTTTCAGTCATATAGACGCGCTCGTCATAACGTCAAAGTGTATTTCAAACCTTGTGGCATGTCCGATTTGCCCAAAGCATTAGCGGAATTTGTTGCTTGCTGGTAGCGTGAACGTGGAAAATGCAAAAATCCTTGTTGATACGGGTGCAACCATTTCCCTCTTTGACGAAAAGTGGGTCATAGCACGCACAATCCTCGTTGAAGGACCTTCTTGTCCCATTCGCCTTGGTGATGATAGTATCATTCCAAGCAAAGGGCGGACATGGATCAACATGGAGATTGAAGGTTATCGCAAAGAAATTTGCGCGTATGTTTTAATCCTTCTCGTAGGCATTGACCTTGTCCTTGGAATGGATTGGCTTCGAGCGAATGAAGTCAAACTTGATTTCCAGGATAATACGGTCTCATTCTCAAAGAATGATGACACTGTCCAATGGCAAGTGCGTAAAGACTTGGTCACGAATGAACACCACACGTCGGAGCGTCCCGATGTGAGTTTTGCACTTGCAAAAGATTTCAGACAACATGTTTGACAAGCTGATACATTTTTTGTGGTACAGCTTGAGAATGCTGAACACGAGCAGACTGGGGCCGGCGATTTCCCGCGCCATATGTAAGCAATGGCAGATGAGTTTGCGGAGGTTTTTAAGCCCATCCCAGATGGCCTTCCTCCAGACCGTGCAGTCGGTCATAGACCTCTGTATCGCCTCAATCCAACTGAGTACGAGGAGGCTACACAACAAATTGAAGAGTACCTGAGGAAGGGATGGATTGAACCAAGCACATCACCTTACGGAGTGCCGATCTTGTTTGTTAACAAAAAGGGCGGAGGATTACGCATGTGCGTAGACTACTGTGTCAATGATTGAGGATCTGTTTGACAAAATCCAAGGTGCCCAGTGGTTCAGCGCATTGGACCTCGCCCAGGAGTATCACCAATTGCGCATCACTGGAGAAGATGTACCCAAAACGGCTTTCCGATCACCGTGTGGTCATTTTCAGCGGCAAGTGCTCAGCTTTGGCTTGACTAATGCTCCTGCCTCTTTTCAGAGGGCTATGAATGATGTCTTTCGCGAGACGATTGGACAGTTCGTTCTGGTCTATCTAGATGATATCTTGATTTATTCTAAGTCGGAAGAGAAGCACACCCGACACCTTAAGAGGGTGTTGGGGAAACTACGAGAGCATAAGTTCTATGCTCGTCTGTGGAAATGTCATTTCTACAAACGCGAGTTGGAATATCTTGGCCATCTCGTGGGAAGTGACGGTCTCAAAGTAGACCCAAAGAAAGTTGCTGCAGTCCAGAACTGGCCGGTGCCACAAGATGTGGGTCAAATCAGGTTGTTTTTGGGGTTGGCAAACTATTTTTGTCGATTCTTGCTGAATTATTCTATCATTGTTGCTCCATTGACGATCCTCACTCGCAAAAGTAGTGCTTGGCAGTGGACACAGCAATGCCAAAAGGCATTTGATGAGGTCAAGCGAATGCCGACCAACGCTCCGGTACTAGTTATATCAGATGCGACAAAACCCTATGATACTGACTCCTCATTGATAGGGATTGGGGCTGTCCTCTTGCAAGAGGGGAGACCAGTGGCATTTGAGAGTCGAAAGCTCTTCCCAGCAGAGCAGCGCTATACGACGTCCAAAAAGGGACCGTTGGCGGTCGTTCATGCACTACGAACATGGCAATGTTATTTGGAGGGTGTGGATTTTGTGGTTACGACGGACCACTGTCCAGACACCTACTTGTCCACCCAAGCCACGCTTACTCGACGTCAAGCCCGATAGCCGAAACTCCTTAGTGGGTTTGCTTTCCATATTCGAAATCGAGCAGGTTCGACGAACCTGGCTGACCCCCTCAGCAGACAGCCGATAGGGGCAGCAACACGGCTAGACGACACAGAGGATGTGGCAGTATTTTTTGCTTGCTTCAGTGTCCTAGTAGCGGCTCGAGTGAGTGAGATCACCTTCAATGGTTTTCTGAAACGCATCTGTACAGGGTACCAAATTGACTCTTGGTTTCAGAACCTACAGAACACGAAGGGACTCAAGTGGGAGCATGAGCTGTGGTGGTGTAAGAAGGAGATTGTTGTACCGCACGTGGGTAACCTGCGGAATGACATTCTGGAAGAAGTGCATGCCACTAAGTACGGAGGACACCTAGGGGTCAAGAAGACCAGGTGGGCCCTGAGTGATGTGTACCGGTGGCCGGCATTGGGCACAGAGGTCCAGCAATTCATGGCGCGCTGCGATGCCTGCGCACGAAATAAAACAGACACAAAGAAGTCTTGTGGTTTGCTTCAACCACCTAAAATTCTGAATGAACCTTGGAAGAGTGTATCCTTGAATGTTACCACTGATCTTCCCAAGACTCACGATGACCATACATCGATCCTAGTATTTGTGGATTTTTTGACAAAAATGGTTCATTTTGTGGCCACAACAACTCACGTATCTGCGGAGGTTACGGCCAAATTGTTTGTGGCGCACGTTTTCCGCTTACACGGGTTACCACGTGTATTGGTGTTCGACCGGGATCCGCGCTTCACGAGCCGGTTCTGGCAAGAGGTTATACAGACACTGGGAACGAAGCTTAAGATGTCATTGGCGTTCCACCCCCAAACGGATGGGCAGACGGAACGAACAAACGGGACACTTGAGCAAATGATTCGTTCATTCATTGGCACAACTCAGGATGTTTGGGACGAGTTGTTACTTGTCGTTGAATTTGCAGTGAACAATTCAGTTCATGAGGGTACGCGTGAAACCCTTCATTCTGAACTTCGGTCGGCATCCCACAAAACCTGCTACGCATGGGATCGGTGGATTGAAAATTCCAGCCACAAAAGACTTTGTTGGCAAGGAGCAAGAAGCACTTAAGTCTGCTCGCCATTTGCTGCAACTCTCCCAGCAGCGACAAAAGTCTTACGCTGACATGAAACACCAGGAAGTCTCATTTGAGGTCGGCGACAAAGTTTTGTTGAGCACGAAGAACATTCGTCTCAAAAACCCTGGAGCACGAAAGTTGTTCCCTTGATGGATTGGGCCATTCGATGTGATCAAGCGTATTGGTGTTGTAGCCTACAAGCTTAAGCTACCTGATACACTACACATTCCATGTGTAACATCAGCTCTGCAGATAACATGAGGAACTGTTTTATGAAGTCGAACGAGTGCTGGTGCTCGTAGTCTTCCATGTGTCTCTGTTGAACAAGTACGTTGCGGAAGGCATGTACTTGCCACCACCAATGATCGTCCTAGGGGAGGAACTGTTTTATGAAGTCGAACGAGTGCTGATGCATCGTGATCGACAGCGCGAATGCAAAACAATACGAGAGTTCTTCATCAAGTGGAAAGGCTATGGGTCTGAACACAACTCATGGGAGCCAGAAGAGTATTTGACTGAAACTGCAGTTCAGACATACATGGCAGATTTGGCCCGACGAGCTGCTGCAAAGCCAGTGGATGGTGCTGACCCTGGTCGTAATGTGATATGGCGTGCTCGAAGCGCTCGTTCTCAGAAGCAACTCAAGGCAACGAGGACGTTGCCACCTGAAGGGGGAGGAGTGTAACGCGCGACCTACCTAGGCACCTAACGAGAATCTCGTAGTCAATGTCGAGAAGTCTCTTGACAGAAAAAATAAACTACGAGAGATGGGAAGGATGGGTTGGAGAGGAAAGCTGGTTTGGTTTTCCCAACCGTCAACCTGGTGGTTTGGAAACATTCCAACCCATCAAAGTGAGGATTGAATAGTTTGATTTCCAACCAATCACAAGATGCCATTTGTTGTTACAATCCAACCAACCAACAAAGCAACCATACACATCTATTAAGTTGGGTTTCCCCAACCAAACTATAATGTTACCTAGGTTCCAAGCCTATGAGCTCCCCAACCATGCAAGCCATAGTTGGGAAGAGCCCTAAGGGGTATTGCAGAAGGAATTGGAGCTTGCAAGCTTATTCCCACTTCCCAACTCCAACAATCTGGGATTTCTTAAAGTGTTTTTGGTTCTCCTAACAAACTCTCCTACACAACTAGAGTTGAGTTTTCTTTGAGGACAAGCTCTACAAGAAGCTAACTACTTGCTAAAGCTTCATCAACTCTTCAAGTTCTATATCCCATCTCAAGCTTCAAGACTACTATCAAGGCTATATTATCCCTTGGTGGGATAAGTTTAATTTTGAAAGCCTTGTATTTGATTTTATAAATAATTTCAAGAAGGATTCTTCATTGAACACACGATTGCCTGTTGTTATAAGGGCCGTGGTTGTTACAAGGAGGGCGGGGGAGAAGGGGAAGAGGAGTAACGCCGATCAGAAAGTTGCGGAACCGCAACTTTTAAGTGACTAGCACGCAACATCTTGGAGTTTGGACTTTCGCAATGTTGTGCAACTCACCTGCACGCCGCTCAGTAGTATCGTCTTGCACGCGAATCGCTTGCCCATCGCACGGTCTTCGCACAGTCGCACGACCCCGAAGTGGCTGCGCCCCAACTCGCGCCCAACCTCATAAAGCTTCGCCAAACGCGGGCAGCGCAACTCCACAGCCAACGCGGAGCGCGTTCTCGTCACGATAGTGTCTGTTACCAAATCAGCCGGTGTGCGCAGATTAGCATCGGCTGTACGCAGTTCCTCCGTTGCAGCGGGCACCGTGCGCAACTCTGCAAGCGGCAGCGTTAAAATGCACAACTCTACAGCCACGTGCAGTTCCGCTTCCACCACTAATCCTACTTTCCACATCCTCGGGAACCCAATGGCTCCACCACCTTTTGACTCGCCGGCGGCGTTGACGATGCACGCGACATCTCTGCGAAGGCTACTTCTTTCATGGGCAGCGAAAGGTGTAGCGCTTGTCGTCGGTGCAACATTAGCCTGAATCGAGGCTTGAGTAAACGGCTGCGAGTCGCGAGTGTTTGGACGTGTTCTAGCTTCGCGGTTTCTACAAGGCGGGCGAGGAAAACCCCAAGATTGCTAAAGAACGACTCAAGCCGCTTGAATATTTCTGCGACTGACGCTCCGTGTTACAACGACAGACGCAAGCTACTGTCGTCCATCTTACGGTCACGATGATGTGCAAGAAAATGACATGATAGAGTTTTGATTAACGTTCCGATGTGCAAGTGTCTTTTACCTATGCCTAATACAACAATGAAGGATGAGCAGAGGCCTTGGAATGCCACTGCAATGCAGATTCTTGAAATGGACACGAGGAGCTGGAGAGGAAGAATGTGAGGGAGGGTGGGGGAGACACAGGTGGGTGGTTTTGCGATGCAGTTAAGTGCGGTTGAGAGATAGCCGATGCTAGAAGGGGTGATCGATAGGGAGGGGAGGGGAACGGGAAGGTGATGGATGAAATGAGGCCGCGCGGTGTAATCCGAGATGCAGAGCGCATCATATGCTATCGCTGGTTTGGCTAGCTATTTTCAATTCGACAAGCCCAGACCAGAAAACAGGTCAAGGCCAGACTAAAACCAAGCCGTGACTCGGCTGAAAACTTAAGGCGTGTACAAAGTGAATGTGTGAGGAATATTGATGAATGTCAACCCTCGGATCGAAGGTTCCAACAATCAGGATTCATAGACATTCCTCAACGTCGAACTACATGCAGCACTTTGTACACGCCTTTACATTAGAATCCCAGAAGCACTCTAGGTCCAGCGTCAGGGGAGGAGATTAGTGTGAGTGGGAAAGTGAAGCATTTTCCTTCACGCCCTACCCCAACAGATAGATCAACGGGCTGGCACGGTAGGAATGTCAGGTTCGGAACCAAAACGCTGGAGCTGTAGGGGCAGTGATGTTCGACGTGAGAAACGAAACGAAGTACACCCTCATTGCCGCCACACTGACATTCGCCACATGTACCAAACGCTTTGTGTGACTGCAGCGTGCTCAGAATGGTGCTAGCACATACTCTATTAGCACAATCACGACTGCCAACTTGGTTGTGCCAGCTGTTGACTTTGACTGGCCAGGAAGTGTGGCTGAATCAAGACAGCCAAACACAGTGCACTTGCATGTGTGTTTGGCTACCGTTGCTTTTCTCTTTGTTTGTTTTACCATATGTTACCCCTTTGTACCGAACGTAGCGAATCTGTTTGTGTTTTGAACGTGTGTTCCGATTTGTCTATTTTTTGTGTGTTTTTGACGTGGAATCACTGGCCAACATGCGTGACAAAGTCAACAGAACATTTCGAGTGTTCTGTTTTGTCGCTTGCTGCATGGTGTGCCTGTCAACATTAGGAGGTTCGGTTACATGCACAGTGGCACTAAATGACAACACTGTAGACGCTGCTCCCAAGTGTGTGATAGCCGAGAATGAGGGTGTACACATGATGCACGAAGTACATATGGGCCCATTTCTGCTGGCGTTACGGGCGTTAGAGCATTTTCAACCAGCCTCGAAAAAACGCCGGCTCAAAAAAACCTCGTCAGAGTAAGCATACACTGCACCTTCGAAAAAGCAGGCCTCCCTACTCGGCTGGCGTTAAAGGAAGGGTGCACATTCATGGGGGTGGTTTTTGGGGGCATTGTTAGAGCACACCCTTTGATGGGGTCTGATTGGACAGCGAAATGATTAGGGTACGGAAAGCTAGTGCGAGGGATTCAAACTTGGCTGGCGAGGCCAACCGATTTCGTACTGAGATTGGGCTGGGCAATAACACCGCTGAACGGCGGAAACCAAGCATATGGCGCAACCAGGGAAGGGAACCATGTGATAAACAACCAAACAGCGAAAGTAAATTTACATCCAGACCAGTTAGGTATCACCATTACACATAAATTAAGTGTGCTTTCCCTATCGCCACGACGATAGAGCCCAGAGGGTAGAGTCTCCTCCCCCACACGCATACTCGCAAGCGTTTTCGTATGTTGCTGGCGATATTGTAGCTAGCTCGCGAAGTCATAAACAACGGGCGAATTCTTTTCCCGTCATCGTTGCCTTATCGCTAAGTCGCCACCTCACAGCTGAGTTATAAAAATGATGGCGAGGAAGGGGCATGAAATTCGCAGAAGTCAAATAGCAGGTGCACTTCACGTTCACATAATCAATTGATTGGTTTGCATATTCGACAGGTCACATTTGATTGGCCGCATCACTGATGCCTCGCATGGTGTAGGCTCTCGAGCAAGCACCATGCGGCGGATCAGTGGTGCACCATTTTGCCAAGGAAACGGGTTTCCTGGAACCATCATATGGCGCAAGTGTAAAACAGGCTGTTCGGCAGGCATTTTAAACCCTTCAGGTTCGGCCTAAACCCTCTTTTCTCGAGCCTTGATAACCTCTCAATCACATATAAAGGGACGTTATGGGGTGGTCGTTTTATTGTAGTCGGTCCCCGAGCTTGAGCTTTAACGCCTGCCGAACTGGGCCATGGAGCAACCCGAATATGACGCATCGACCGCAGAAGATGCTTTAGAGGGGATCTGCAATAGTGGTTATTGAAGCCCTCCCCTCCCCACTACAAATACGACTGCCGATGTTCTCTTACATTTATAATGTGTAAGACTTAAAAAAAAAATGCTTGCTTTGAGGAGACCACTGTTGCCTTACTCATTTGGGCGTTTAAGTGATTCTTGCATTTTGCAAAGAGCATCCTATACGTATAAAACGTGTGCATCAATGCGCGCAACCCTTAATGACTGCGTATGGTTGGTCAATTATATGTGCGGTGCCTTTTTTGGCAATGCGCCTCTAATCAGGTATGGTCATATAGGGTCACGAACAAAAATTCCGGATATAAACGACCACGCAATTACCAATATGAGCATGCATATTTTTCTGTGGGATGAGACTCGTGCGATACAAAAAAAAAGGGGGTTAAATACCCTTGTATGGTAATGTGCTGGGGGAAAAAAGGATGCAGGAGTCCCCTGGCAAGATTACTCGAACAATTATCAGTTAACTGTAGAACCACGCAAGCAAATGGAGGCCACATATGCAACACCCAATCTCCAAACACAGGGTTGGAGAAATTCTCTCAGCATACCCACTCCAGAGCGTGCTCTGTTAGGGCGTGGAACATTGCATCGACCAAACGAAATGGTCGACCATATGGGCGGTTCCGACGATTGCGAAGTTGTTGTTACTACTAATACTGTAAGATCTATAACCTCTATGCACGCCCTTTAACTCACACTAGTTAGTCCCCACGGGTCACCTCCAAGAGTCCTCGGTGCCTGAAAAAGCCAGCCCCTAACCAAGGGTCCGTGTTTGTAGAGGGACGCACTGAGTGTTAAGACAACGACGTGCACTATAGCATTCCCAAGAATCCTTGCGCAGCGTTGTGACGACGAATGGCTCGTGTGCAGAGTCGCTCTTCACGTCAATACGTTGATAGAGCAAAATGATCACTAGAAAGGGTTAAGTACAACTGAACACAAGCACGCATTTATATTTCGCCTAACATACAAGCATAGGAAAATAGCAAATGATTGATAAACTGCATTTGCAGGACTTTGCCAGCTTGTCCTTGAAAACGGTTGTCAAACTTCGGAGGAATTTGACTTGATTCACCTCTTTAGAAAAACTGTCTTCAAATTTCATATCTGCCAAACGCCCCTGCTGACTTCTCTTACACTGAACAAAAAAATTGTCCTTTTGTTTTCGTAATCTACGTTAAACGACGCTTAAGTGGCTATGCACGAGAGCTTTTGTGTTTCTTTACCGTGCATGTATCGCGTCACGGTGTTACCAGTTTGTGTTGGTAACCACTAGCCCCCATTCCCGCGATATCTCTCAGCAGTGCAATTTCCCTCTCGACACCCCACACGGACAGTTTCTTACAAAACCCCCCGAGCGTCATTTCGTTAGTAGTTAGTTCTTCTCTAGTTAGGTTTTTAGCACATCTCGACCTCTGTCGACGCCCCACGCCCTGCGGAACGACCCCTGCAGCATGAAGCGCCTTGGTGTCAAGAAACAGAGGCAGATCATGACGCGTATTGCAGAGGGGCGAAGTTATCGTAGTATCGCGAAAGAGTTAGGCGTATCGAAATCCGCCGTCCACGACGAGCTCCTACGCCACCTCGGCAAGAATACATACGAGGAATTATTACCTTCCCCGGCGAAACCAGGTCGTCCGCGCAAGCTGCCAGAGAAAATCGAGCGGATAGTTGTTAGATCGATAGTTTGTGGCGAGTCGAAATCCGCCGAGGCGGCCGCGGGAATGCTAGCTTCGACTCACGGCATTAGCGTCACTGGCGCGACCGTTCGAAACACTCTCAAGCGGCATAGCGTTAAGGCGATAGAGAAGCCCTCGAAGCCTCGTTTATCCGAGAAAAACGTTAAGGACCGGCGGCAGTGGGCCAAGGACCATCAACATTGGACGGTTGATGACTGAAAACGGGTGATATTTAGTGACGAAACGAAGATTTGCCGCTTTAGTAGCGACGGCCGTAGTTGGGCGTGGATTCGCGGTGATTGTCCTATGGAGCCGCACCATGTGAAACAGACGGTGAAACATGGTGGCGGCTCCATCATGATTTGGGGGTGCATGACGTACGAGGGCGCGGGTTTCATGTGTAAGATAGAGGGGAGGATGAACGGGGAGTTATACCGTTCAATCCTCAAGGACGAATTGCAGCAGACCATCGAGCATTACGAGCTAGACCCCGAGGCAGTAGTTTTCCAGCACGACAACGACCCGAAGCATACATGCAAGATGGTGCAATCCTACCTAGCCGAGCAGCCCTACACAGTCCTCCCATGGCCAGCAAGCAGTCCTGACCTGAACCCCATTGAGCACCTGTGGGTTTACTTGAAGAAGCAGCTTCTTACCTACCCCCGCCCCCCTGCAGGCATTCTCGAGCTATGGGATAGGGTTCAAGCTGAATGGGAGAAAATCCCTGCATCCTGGTGCAGTGAGCTGATTGACAGTATGCCTAGGCGTGTGCGGGCAGTGCTCAAGGCCAAGGGTCGCTGGACCAAGTACTAGATTCTGAGGCGTATGACTGTAAAACTGGTTTTCGAAAAAAATGTCCAAGTGGTACTATTTGCTTATTTCTGTATCTAATGCTTGTTCACCTGTTTGAGTGACCTTGAACATACATCAGACGATGTTTAACCCACTATGCTTTAACCCTCAACAGGCCATTTATTAAGGCTTAATCCCTGTAGAGAGTAATGCACAGTTTTGTTCAAATACAAAAACATGTGGACAATTTTTTCGTTCAGTGTACGAGCGTTGGCGAATTCGGATGACCACTCATGATCACTCGTGTGAAATACCATTTTCACGAACATTCAAAGTTGAATAACGGTTTTCACCGATTTTGTCCCTATGTCGAAATTGTCGCGTTACGCGCGCGAACTTTCCGGCGAATTTACATGTTCGCCGAGTAACGCGGAAATCGGTTTTTCAACCGAAATCTCGAGCACCCCCTTGACCGCATTCATGCACGACCGATATTTCGGTCGTGCGGCGCTGTGCACTGACGTGTGCATTACTGAGCGTGGGCAGGGCGATCATTCGTCTTGTCTTGTTGCGATCGTGCCCATAGTGCACGCTCGCAACAGTCGCAAGCCGCACGCTCGAGCCCTGAGAGCCCACGCGCAGAATCTAGACAAAACACGCGGTCAAGATTCTCACGCCCTTGACCTTGACCACCATGAAATTAACTCGCGAACACTCGCGACTCTTCACGAACACAAACGAAAACAGAACAAAAAGAACTAACATGAACCCTCACAAACATTCATGAACCACGCAGACTTAACGGGATTCCACGAACACAGAAATTCACGAACATAAAATCAACACACTCATGACAACTCGCGAAATTACACAAACGCACACGACATCTCCCAATCATTCACGGATTTTCACGAACACTCGGAAACATACCCTTTCACGGAAACGCACGTAACTCATGAACCGTCGAGCCGATTCACGAGCCGTAAACACAGAAACGTAAACAAAGAAAATGCGCAACTCATACACAGCAAATTATCTTCAAACCAAACACCTCACTTTTGCTCAACAATAACGAATAGGTGGTAGGTTGTCGTGCAAACCATGTATTGCACCCAACAGTTGTAGGGTTACGCTCACAGGTTGGAATGACTTAATAGTCACCCTTACTTGACAGAAGACGGATGCTTTTCATTTGTATAAACTTGCCCACCAAGCTACTTGAGACCTTCACATAGCAGGACATCAATGTTTGACAGTCGGTATTTGCAAAGATAACAACTACAACGGCAGCTAGTCTACGGGATTGGCATGATTATGAGGGTGATCTCTGCATTCCTTAGTCGTTTGCTTGTATTAGCTCTAATTGCTCATTCACGGGGAATTGACAAGAGTTTCACTTGCACAAGTTCACTATAATGGTTCAGAATGATAACAATAAGAGAGAATACATCAGAGCTGACAGGCATGCATGTCGACCTCCAGCGCAGCACAATCGATTGTGTTCCAGCGCTGCAGAGCTCGCACCGCTCCAGCACCGCAAAGATGCGGATTGCCAACTTTTCAAGTCCACAGTGTGCTAATGCTGCAGCAAGAGGCTGCACAGTGATGCACCCGTATGACAGTGGTGCACCCGCTTCGTAAGTGTGTGCGACTGGTTGGTGTGCCATGCCCTGTCACGTGCCTTGCGCAGACACCAGGCTGAGAACGTGCCAGCAACTGCGCCCACCAGCCACATCGACCCCGGGATACCACTTCTGAGGTCGGCTTCGCAGGAACCGCTTTGGCGACAATCGCACATCTCCGCAGAAACACGTCGCCCGAGTAAATCGGTTGGCCGGGCAACCACGCCTGGTCGACCAGACTGATCGGTCGCCAGCTACATCAAGAAGGCGTCCCCCAAAGTTGGTGCCAGCAGGTCGGCCTTGCCAGGTCGACCACCCAAACTCGGCGCCCTCCTTCTCAACACCCTCTAGCTCGGCACCCTCCTGCTCAGTGCCCTCCTGCTCGGAGCCCTCCAGCCCCCCTTCCCAGGTCGACGTCGGTGCCTCCCAAAGTCGGTGCCCTTCCCCTTGTCAACCACCAGGTTAAGTTGCCAGCAGGCTCCTTGTCGTCAGCGGCGTGAAAGTGACGACCGGCGTTGCCCACTGCTGCTGATCGGCTGTACTTCCCGCACACCCGACTATGAAGTTGGCTCCACCCAAGCGAGGACCAGGCCAACACACAACTCTCGTTGACACTCCCCTGCCGCGTTCACGCTTGGGCCTCCAGCCCACACAGTAGCACTACTCGTAGAATAGCTCGTCGGCGTGCACACAACACACAGCACGCCGGTCACCGCACCAGCCATGCAAAAGGGCATGGCACCTACTGCTGCACGTCGTCATCGCCGTCACCAACTTCGGCCAGGCGCACTTGACCGATCGCGTCGGAGCACCGGTTGAAAGCCGGAAAGTGCAGCGCCTTCGTCAGGAAGTCGGCCGGCTGCTCACTGGTCAGGATGTACTTCAGCGTGAACTTCTCGCGCTTCACCATGTGCTGCAGCCAGGCATATCGCCGCTCCATGTGCTTGAGGTTGCCCTGCAGCCCCAGGCCCTCGACGACCGTGATGGTTGACTTGTTTTCCACCCCAAGGATGGTCGGCGTCCCGGCGTCCAACAACCAAAACTCTACAAGGAGGAAGTGAATGCGGCATCTCTCCTTGCCAGCTTCGATGGCCGCCATGTACTTTGACTCAATCGACAATAGCATCGTGCACTTGATGCGCTGACTCGACCAGGAGACTGCGGCCCCTCCGTAGATGAACACGTAGCCGCCCGTGCTCGTCCAGTTCTACTTGTCGCTGGCGTCGTCGGCGTCGACGAGGCCAACCAGCTCCAGCGTCTCTGGTCCACCGCCAAACTCTAGGGTAGTATCACGAGTGTTGGTGAGGTAGGTGAGGCAGCGGTCGACCTCGCGCCAGTGCTGGTCGCTCCTCACCATGAGGCCGCTCCCCAGCTTGCTGCAGGTGAAGGCGATGTCCGGCCTCGTCGTCGTTGCCGCGAACTGCAGCGAGCCGACCTTCTGCCTGTACTCCTCCTCCTCGCGCTCCTGCGCCTCCTCGTCGTCGAACGTCAGCTCGGCGTAGGCGTCGACGGAGACCGGCGTCTTCGAGGAGCGCCTAGTCTGCTCCTTATCGACAAAGCGCCTGCGCAGCTTGTGAGAGTAGTTCTGCTGGTGCAGCCACAACTTCCTCGCCGGCCTGTCACGCACAATTTCTATTCTAAGGTACCTTTCCACCAGTGAGATCTCACGCAGCTCGAAGGCGACCCCTTGCAGCCCCTTCAGCATGACGGTGCTGCTGCTGGCGGCGAGCAGGTCTTTGATGTAGACCAGCACCCAGCAGGTCACTCCGTCATCGCCAACCTTGAAGTAAAGTGCCTCGTCGACCTGGCTTTTTTTCCAGCCAGCGCTGACCAGTACATCGTTGAGCGCCTTGTACCACAGCAGCGGCGACTGCTTCAACCCGTACAGACTCTTCAGCAGCTTGCACACCCGGCCGGTCCCGTCGTTGTAGTAGTCCAACTGGTACATGTATAACACTCTGCCAAGCTTTCTCTGCACGAAGGCGTTCTTCATGTTGAGCTACATCAGGTTGAGGTCGAGGACGGCGACGATGCTGAGGAAGATCCTCAGCGTAACGTAGCTGCTCACCGGCGCGTACGTCTCGTCGTAGTCGGCACCATACACCTGCGTGAAGCCCTTCACAACCAGCCTCGCCTTCTCCCGGGCGACCATGTCGTCGACGTGGTACTTGGTTATCAGCACCCACCGGTTCTTCATGATGTTCACGCCGCGCGGGCGCTCAACTAGCTCCCACGTGCTATTGGCGATGAGGCTGCGGATCTTCTTGTCCATGGCGGCCTTCACCTCCTTGCCCTTCCAGCTTGCCAACGCCTCCTTCACCGTCATCGTCGCGATGTCTCAATGGTGCTCGGGGTCAGCGTGCATGTCGGGATCGAGCTTTGGTAGGTCAACGTCATCCTCAGCGTTGTCGTACGGCAGGTCATCATCGGCGTCGTCGTACAGTGTGGTGTAGGCGGCCGGAGGGAGACATACATGGTAGGTCAGCCGCTGAGGCGGCCCCCGCAGTCGACCTGAACGTCGTGGTCAGGGCTGGTCAACTTGGACCTCCACCGCGTCGCTGTCGGTGGACTGCTCGGCGTCCGACTGCTCCCCTTCATCGTCGCCAGCTTTGCTGTCCTCGACGTCCTGCTGCACTAAGGTTGTCGTCCCTGCCGACTGCTCCCCTGTCGTCGGCTCCCCTGCCGACTTATCCCTTGTTGTTGGCTTCACTACCGACAATTCCTTTGCCAGCTCCACCAAAGTCGGCTGCACCTCCTCTGCCTGCTGCTCCCATGTCGACGTCAACTTCGTTCCCACGCCGACTTGCTAGACGCCATGTCAGCAGCCGGCGATGCTCTTGGTCAGTGCCAGATGCGACTCCCCATTACTCCCTCATTGCCGGAGGCCAACGTCGGTGTCAGCGCATGCAGGTCGGTTACAAGGGGTGGGGCTGGAGGAATAGGGGAAGGGGAAGGAGGAAGGACATCCTCATCAGCAAGCTCACAGACCTCGGCGAGCAACAGGAGTGTCGCTGTCGAGTTATCCGTCGGCTGGTTGACCTGCTTCTGCCCCGGTGCGGGTCCGTGCTTCAACTTCCACACCTCCAGCAAAATTGTCTCATATAACACCACATTTGACGTGGTGACCACCCTGTTGTCGGTAAGGTCGAGGATCTCCCAGCCTTGCTCTCCTCCGACATGTCGAGGTGAACGCCCCACCTGGCCTTAGGCTTCAGTTTTCCACCGCGCTGATGCTCAGGGACCAGGAACTACGCCATGCAGCCCCACACATGGGCAAGCATCAAGTCTGGTTTCTTGCCAGTCAACAACTGATACTGCATCGTCACTGGCGGCAGCGACGAGTGCTCCGGGCAGTTGCGCACCCAGACAGCCTGTCGAAGGGCGAGGTGCCACCAGTGGTGCTGTACGTACGTGTGCAGCAGCATCGTCCGCACTGACTCCACCACCGTCCGCATCTCCCGCTCCACCATGCCGTTCTGCTGCGGTGTGTAGGGGCAGGTCAAGTCGTGGACGATCCCCTTGCCATCCACGAAGTCGGTGAACTACCTCCCAAGGAACTCCCCTCTCTGGCCAGAGCGCAGTATCAACACTGACTTCTTCGTCTGCCGCTCAACTGCCACCAGCCACTTCTCGAACTCCCGCAGCACGTCGAACTTTTTGGCGACCAGCCTCACCCATACGTTGCGGGTCTTCCGGTCCTTCAGCAGCAAGAAGTACAGGCTGCCGTCCTTGGCAGCCACCCGAAACGGCCCGCACAAGTCGATGTGCACGACAGCCAGGGCGTCGTCGGCGTCGGAGCCCTTGTCGGGGAAGGTGTGCCACGCCAGTTCCCCGCCGACGCACGAGACACATGGGGATTCAGGCCAGTGGCAACCTCATGGTTCGCCCAGCTCCGAATCGTGTCGATGCCGACGTGCGCAAGCCTCGCGTGCCACCGGTCCTGCGTCGACTTCAACGCCGAGACAATTGCCCGCAGCGCCACCACCGCAGACGGCGCTGGCGCTGACTTCAGCGAGCTCGCCGAGCATAGACAAAGGTCGGTGCAGAGGACCCGGCCAGTATACCTAACCCGACCAAGTACGTCACTGACCGCCGTGACGAGCAACATCTCGTTGTCGTCAGCCTGTAGCTTCACACCGCTCTCTTGCAATTGGCCGGTTGACAGCAGGTTCACCTTCACACTTGGTGCATAGAGCACGTTGGGGATGAACACCTACTTCTCGGCATCCCCTAGCAGGGTGACAGTGCTGCGGCCTTGAATGATCTGCAGCGCCCCATTGAAGTCGCGCACGTTCTTGATGTCGCCACTCGGCCCCAAGTCGAGGAAGGCCTCCTTCGTCCCCATGTTCAAGTGGTGGATGCTGTCGAGCATGACCACCGCCAGGTTCGCCTGCGCAGCTGCCGCCACCGTCTGGAAGTCATCGCCGGCCTACGGCGCCAGCAAGACAGTTTCCTCCACGACGCCGACCAGTGAGCACGACGCCTCCCCGTCGCCTCGCCCCTTGCCGCCAAAAGAGGAGTCGGTGTCCTTCGCCAAGGTCAACTTGGTCGACTCTTTCTCCTTGCGCGACTTGCTCTCTTGACAAGGGTGACGACCGGCCGACCTCCCTCGGCCTCCCTTGGTGTCGACGTCATCGGAGTTGCTGCGGTCGGGGCACTGCCTGCATGCAGGCAAGGAGACGCCGAGCTCGGTTGCAGTTGTCGGTCGCTGTCTTTTGCTCGCCCATCCGCAAGTGCGTCATTTGCTCCTCCAGCTGGCTGATGTACAGGTCTTCAGTGACCTGGTACGTTGTTGTGATAAATTGCCACGCCCAGTGGTCGGCATCCACGTGACTCCGGCACGACTTCAAAGCGATCTGCACCACCGGAGAGCAGCACCGCGAGATGACCATGAAGGTCAACAAGTGCACGGCGCGAAACTCCACGCGCAGCTCAGCGTTGCTTTTAGGCGGCATCTCCACGAAGCCGTCAGCGAAGCACATCAGCCGGGCCATCTCCGGCTGGGGCTCGATGGCCTCCTTCCACGTGATGAGATCCTGGCGACGGACTAGCAGGGGGGTGACGGCGATCTTGTCTGGTGTGAACTTGAAGTAGTCGTACGTCCGCGCTATCCCATTCGCCGTTACGTAGGTCGCTGCCGCCGGCATCACACTGCTTCGACGCCCTCCGACGTTGCCTTGCGAAGAGCCCGCAGCCGCCGACGACTGCAGCCCTTGCGATTGAATGTCGTCGACTTCACCGGCGTGCATCACCCCTCTCTGCCTCGACGTGCCTTCGGCACTGCTGCCGACTTGGTCACTAGCGTTTACGCCCACGTCAACGCCGCCTTCGTTGTTCCCTGGTCGAGGAGAAAAAGGTCGGGAAGGGTGCCCACTTTGCACGGATGCCCAGCTCGACGACCTCCAAGGGGAGGGCTGCCCCGAACTCGCCAGCCTCGTGGCGTCTCCTCGCATCAGCCAGCCGTATTTCCAGAGTATCCACTATGCCTGCATCACCTACGACGCCCACCATGGTGACTAACACAGCTGCCGGCCTACGAACACGATAGGTAGCGTGCAATTAAGTTGACTAGACTGAAGGTAAGTCACGGTGCCTTCCACCCTCACCGCACCATGCAAAGATAACTACTACAACGGGAGCTAGTCTACGAGTTAGGCACGGTTGTCAGGGTGATCTCTGCGTTCTTTAGTCGTTTGCTTGTGTTTACTCTACTTGCTCATTTACGAGGAATTGGCAAGAGTTTCACTAGCAAAAGTTCACAACAATAGTTCATAATGATAACAACAAAATTGGCAAGAGACACTACATGAGAGTTAGCAGGCATGCAGGTCCACCTCCAGCGCAGCACGGTCGACAGTGTTCCAGCGCTGCAGAGCTCGCACCACTCCAGCACCGCAAGGATGCGGCTTGCCAACGCTGCAGCAAGGCGGCTGCACAGCGTTGCACCCGCTTGACAGTTATGCACCTGCTTCGCAGGTGCGCATGGCTGGTTGGTGCGCCACGCCCCATCACGTGCATAGCACAGACACCAGGCCGAGAACGCGCTAGCGACTACGCCCACCCAGCCACGTCGACCTCGGATACCACTTTTGATGCCGACTTCGCAGGAACCACTTTGGTGACAATCGCACACCTCTGCAAAAACACGTCGCACGGGCAACTTGGTCGGCCGGACAACTAGGCCTAGTTGACCAGTCTAATCCGTCGCCAACTACATTAAGTCGGTGTCCCCCAATGTCGGTGCCAACAGGTCGACCTTGTCAGGTCGACCACCCGAAGATGAAGCTTGCTGGAATGAGTGTGCATTGAGGGTGCATGCATGAGCTGAGGCATGTGGGATGATGGTTGGCAGCCAGAGGGGGAGTTTGTTATGTGATGCTATCATTTGCATTCACGTCTGTCTGCCTCCCATCATATGTTCATACATTGCATGCGTGGTGTGAGCGTGTGCAAGAATTTATGTTTTGTGCGGTTTGGATTTTCTGAGTAATGTGTGAACGTTTTTGGCTTGAGCACATATCTGAAGTGACTTCTCTGCTCGAGAGCTTTCTGACGAACCAAGAATCGTCGCGATCGGAGCAAGAACGAGAAATTTATAATTGTTCGAAGTTTTGATTGTGATGCGGCGACTATGGAAATTGGTGGGTTGACTCAATATGGGGTATAGACTTTTGGGGTTGGGAAATTCGTCACTCTACTGTAGATTGCTGCCAAGTGGTTGGGAGAAGCCAAACCAGGTTGGCAAGTGTGGCCAAGTTGGAGTGAGGTGGATTTGAGAGGTTGGGAAAAAGACAAGCGTGATAGTTGGGTTCCTATAAGGAGGGAATCTTGTGAGCTTATGGGGTTTTCCTTGGTTGGGGACTCCCTTGGGACCTTCCCTCTCGTCCTCCTCTTCCCTCCTACCTAGTTCCTAGCTTTTTCAATTCTCTTGTGTGGTACTTGAGAACAATTGTGATTGGGCTAATATTTCTACGGCAGCATACCCCCTAGTGCGCCGAAAATCATAACGCAAGATATACTTCATCTTTTGACACACTTCAAATTGGGAACGATAGCCATGGTCAAGGTCTACAAAATATCCGAGTTTGAGAGATTTCTTACAGTGCGACGGCGTTTCTTGTGAAGTCGACGTTTCTTTCCAGGAATTAGGTCCAAAGATTTTAAGATATTTCGGCCCCTAATCTTCATAGGCTCCCGCAGAAACGCAACAGTTATTAGACGATGAATGGCGAGCTATCTTTGGCCCGCGACGAACTACGACATTTAAACCCCGAGCTACGAAAGGCGACGATTGGCGCCGACTGAAAGTTGTGGCGATCTATCCGTCTGTTTTGACCGATAGCGAGAAGATCTAAACTCCTACTGAGGAACACTTCCTAAGGCTAATACGAGGTCATTGGTGGCCCCTCTGCTTTTGTGCACAAATTGCAGTGCAGTCCCTCCAAGTTCCCAACCTGTTTCCTTCGCGCACTACTGGCAGGGGGGAACACCTCGTCAGTCTGCGCAGGGGTTGGGGCAAATATTTGTTGCCTCCCACGTCCAACTACAAACCCGGTAACCAGCCAGAGGCAAGTGATAAACCTTTGCCTCCACCCCCCCCCCAAAGTGCACCCTTGCTTTACTAGCGTCGGCGCCGAATTCTTCGCCCCTTACGGTTTTTCGAAGCACGGGATTTGCTGTTGAGCTGCTTAGCTGAAATTCCACTAATCAAAACGACTCTGATTACCAAGGGACATATGATCGAATTTCCAATCTAGAATGTTGCAGTAAAGGTGAGTACAATGCGTATTTATACTCAGAAACACATAGAAACAAGCAACATTCGAACCTTCAGAAACACGCTCTTCTTTTTTTTGCGAGAGCGATTGGTCAGGGACCTCCACGACGGAAAATTGCTTGCTCCATGATCTGCACAGGTGCGGCTGTTTTCGCTTCTCGGGGCTACAAACGTCCGAAACGAGGTTTTTTCTTCAATGTAAAGACGTCATTTGTGAGTTCGCAGACCCGCAATTATGCTGGAAAGTGCGTGGGAGTGAAGCGAGATCGATTGGTCAGGGACCTCTACGACGGAAAATTGCCTGCTCCATGATCTGCACAGGTGCAGCTGTTTTCGCTTCTCGCGGCTACAAACGTCCGAAACGAGGTTTTTTCTTCAATAAAAAGACATCATTTGTGAGTTCGCGGACCCGCAATTATGCTGGAAAGTGCCTGGGATTATCACAAGTGTGCATAAGCACGCAAGCCCATTGGCACATTGAATTATGACAAGGTTACGCCTTGTACACCAACGTCGGTGCTGTTGGTGCCGTAAAATGTAATTGTCGGTGCCGAAAATACAAAATAAGTGAAATAATCGGAAAGCTCTAGAAAATAGAATAGTAGTCCGATTGAGGTGAAATAAAGTGCAAATGAAAGAGGAAAATAAGGAGAATAAGATCAAGTAAAAACGGGGAAATGAGAAATATGTCGAACGTCGGCGTACTCTCACATACTCTAGTAGCTTTTTAATGGGTCCTCGTCAAAAGCTAAGACCAGTTCGCGGGGGGAGTGCTGAACTAGTCGACGTGCCTCGTCGTCATCATCACCGTTGGCATCAACAGCCATGGCGAGGCATAGAGAGGAAGATGCATAAGATGCACCTACGCTAGCAGCAGGAAAGCGTGGTGTGGTGTGCAAACCCTAGACGAGAACACGAGGAGGGAGCATGGAGTGATGAAACTGTCAGAGGTCCACTGGAGATCCCCGATTGATCCTAGGGAAGGGTTACAGGCACGTCAGCCTGGGGGGTTATGGGCGCACTCATCCGCTACACAAACAAGCCCTTTTATCCCAGTGGTTAGTGGTTGGGATTCTGACATGGTATCAAAACAAAGGTCTCGAGTTCAAAACCCGGTGAGTGCACCTCGGGCATCCCAGTGCGGGGGGGGTGTCAGAGGTCTAATGGAGATCCTCGATTGATCCTAGGGAAGGGTTACAGGCACGTCGGCCTGGGGGGTTATGGGCGCACTCACCCGCTACACAAATAAGCCCTTTTATCCCAGTGGTTAGTGGCTGGGATTCTGACAGAGATGAGAGGTGGCCTTGGGTTGGGGTTGGATGAGTGCAGCTAATCGGTGGGTGGGGGTCTAGTGGGGAGGGGGGAAGGGAGCAAGCAGGAGTCTCCTGCACGATGCGCACCTCTGTAGCGCTGCACGTCATCGCTGCCAGGCAAAATGCAGGTGAACCACGTATAGTTGGCGGGACTATGGCAGTGGCGACGCGAGCCGTCTTGGCGACACTCAGATCTGGTGACTCAAGCAAAACACTACTATTCGCGGCACAAATTGTTACAAATGATAAATTAAGAATGACACTGTTCACTCCTGACAGCAGCAATCGAAGCACACAGCATCGGAGCTGGAAGAACGAGGAGTAAAATTTTTTTCGAAGTGACGCAGACAGTTGGATGGATCTGGACCGTTAGCATGAAACGGCATCGGCAGCTGCAGGGGCGAAGGAATCGGCCGGAACAGTCTCGTAAATGTTCAAGCCGCACGGTTGGGTTTGAATTCGAACAAGAAAATGTATCCCTTAGAGTACATGGCTAGCTAGGACGTTTGGTATTCCTCTGTACTCGTATTTATATGCATGTATCCGCATGTGTTAATCATCTCAATCATTTTACATTCACTCTGAATTGAGGTCAAGGGCCCACCACTACTGCATGACTCTGTGCGAACCTTCCTGAGACGATCCTAGGTTACGATCAACTTTTAATCACAGCATGGTATGAGAGCTACGCCACCACCAAAATTATTGGCGAACTAAAGTGGCGTCCGGCACACGTTCACTTGTAAGAATGGCCGGTGGATCTGGAGGTCAGATGAATCTAACGGCTGAAGCACAACCCAACCCGGTCGCGACAAACGAGGCGACAACGATGATCGGGACCGCCGTCCTCGAATAACTACTTCAACGACTCACAAAATTGGAGCAAGGGCTCCAAACATTGCGGAATGGCGACGCGGGAACATCTTCCCAACCCTCTCAACCGGCCTCGAACGGCCATAATACCGCCCCGCACACCTTCTCCCTCGACACAAATGGCTCAACTCCCAAGACTCCCCGTCCCAGCGAAGAAGCAATTCTCTCTGCGCAATCAAGGTTCTTGAGCATATAAAAAATAAAGACAAGTGTGTGTTTTGACGGCAGAGACTTCTATACGTGGAGCTTCGAGCTGGAGCTGCTACTACAAAACGCACAGATATTCCACTATTTTGACGGGAGCTACGCGAGACCTGCAGAAGATACCGCTGACGCCAGAGCGCAGTACTACAATGAATCGTTCATAGCGTACATCGTCCTGTTGAGAAACATGTCGCCGACGGAGCAGCTGAGCATTCGTTCGTACAAGACAACGTCTGCTCCAGCCCTTGATGCCTGGCGGCACCTGAACTGCGTGTACCAACCGAAAGACTCGGTTTCATCGAGCCGCCTGCTCCAGTAGCTACTGGAGACGAAAATGGCCCCAGGGGAGAAGGCCAACAGCTACATTAATCGCTGTCGGAGCTTACACGATCAAATTGCGAAACTGGGGAGCACGATCTCGGAGGAAATATTTGTGAGCATCGTGCTCCAAAGGCTCGGCCCAGAGTGGCGACCCTGTAAAACGCTTCTCCGATAGCAGTGGATCATCTCGGAAGCCGCCCTTCGTATTGAACAGAAAGATATGGACCAACAGCGACCAGCGCCGCGACGATACAGGGAACGCCTCGCCTTCTACGCAAACAACATAGAAGACCGGCGGACGCGACGCCTTTACTTCAAAATCTGCATAACTTTTGGGCACTTGGCAGATCGATGCAAATTCCGATCTCGCCCTCGCCAGACTCGAGCACCTAGTCCGGCCGTCAAGATGCACGAAACGACACGCGTCAAGCCCAGGGGTACCAACCCCCATCGCGGAACCTAAAAACAACGATTCAGCATTAGCACCAGCAGTCGTCACCGCCTGCATTGATCCACAACGTCATGGAGAACATGACCATGACCAGCGGATCCCGCCGTCGCTGCGTGCGTATGCCGTCACCAGAGCCAGCACACCACCCAATCGGAGCGTTCACGGATAACCATCCGTTCACCACCCGCCACGATTTTAGCGAAGACGACAACCAGGACTGGAACCTTCCAGTCCCACTGGTTGAAAGCCCCCCGCACGTATCTGATTTGCGGGCGGCACAGATTGATTGGATCTCGCGCGAGCAATTCTCAAAGTTTGACACTCCACGCATCGTCATGCCGCGAGTGGCTAAAAACACGCTCTACAACACCTGGTACCTGGGCAGCTGCTGTGGCCAGTGCATGGTGGGCTCCGAGCGTTTTGTCTCCAACACCGTCCCAACTCCCACGGTCACCTACGTCACTGTGGCTTAAATTGCGTGGAAGCCGCATGGACATCTCACTAAACGATGTGCTCGTCATCCAAAACCTGCGCTTTAATCTCCTCTCGGGCTCTCAACTCATAAATTGCGGCGTTGAACTAAGCACGGAGCCTTGCACACGAGACATCGTGCTGCACTATTCATCACCGACAATGACACGCATGCAGATCGGACGGGCACACTCCAAAAATGGGGTGTACATCCTTGATTTCGACATTCCCGACTGCAGCGGCGACTCGAACAAGCTGATCGACCTCGTTCCACTACGCTTCGATCATATTCATCGCTCGAACTGGAAGCACCCTGATGGAAGACCTTGGGTGCTGTCAAACTCATACACTATAGTCTGTGTAGGCTGTAGTGGGGTAGCTTATATGGGGTACAACATTCTAGGGTTTGGTACTTGTACTCCTCATGCTGCTCAATGCATCCATTCTCGTTCTAGTTTTCACATGGTATCGAGCAGGTTCCCTCGTGGGAACTGTTCCTAGGGCCCACCGACTTTTTTTTTCCTGCCCGGAGCGCACTCCGCCCCTGCCCGAGTCGCGCTCCCCTCTCGCTGCCCTTAGCGGCCCCGTCGCGCCGCCCTTGCGGCCCCGTCGCGTCGCCCTAGCGGCCCCTCCTCGCCGCCCTCGCGGCCCCGGCGCCGCCTCTACTGGCCCCGTCGCCCTACCCTCGCGACCCCGCGGCCCCACCCTCGCGACCCCGGCGTCGCCCCTCGCGGCTTCGTCGCAGCCGCCCGCGACCCCACCGCCGCCCGTCGCGGCCCCGTCGCCCTTCGCGCCGCCCGCGACCTCGTCGCCGCAGCCGCCCGCGACCCCGTCGCCGCAGCCGCCCGCGACCCTGCCGTCGCAGCCGCCCGCGACCCTGTCGCCGCGGCCGCCTGCGATCCCGTCGCCGCAGCCGCCCGCGACCCCGTCGCAGCCGCCCGCGACCCCTGTCGTCGCAGCCGCCCGCGACCCCGTCGCCCCACCCGTGCGACCCCACTGCCACCCTTCGTGGCCCCGTCGCCACACCTTCGCGGCCCCGCCGAGCAGCCGAGCCGCCGAGACGCCGGCGTCGCCGAGCTGCAGGCGCCGCCGAGCCGCCGTTGCCGCCGAGCTGCCGAGCCGCCGAGCCGCCACTGCCGCCGTGCTGCCGAGCCGCCGAGACGCCGCTGCCGCCGAGCTGCCGAGCCGCTGAGCCGCCGAGCCGCCGTTACTGCCGTCGCGGCCCTGTTCCTGCCGGCGAGCCTCGGTCCTTCTCGCCTGCCCGGTAAGAGCAGCGCCTCCACCACTGCTCTGCCCTTGCCTGCTGCTCGCACTGCTAGTCTACTGCTGTCATGGCTGCCCCTAGTGTCCTCACTTTTGACGCTGAGGGTCGGGCCATTGACTTTGACGTCTGGGTAGATGACCTGCAGCTTTTCCTGCTGAGCGATAGGGCAGACGGTCTCTCCCTCTTTGACCTCACCTCTGGTGCCTCTCCTGCCCCTGCTGCTGATGCTGACGCCACTGTTCGCTCACAGTGGGCCACGCGCGATGCTGCTGCCCGCCTTGCTGTGCGCCGCCACTTGCCGACCGCTGAGCGTGCGCACTTTAGCCAGTACAAGAGTGCTAAGACCTTGTACGACGCTGTAGTTGCACGCTACTCTTCCCCTGCCACTGCTGCGCTTAGCCGCCTCATCCTACCGTACCTCTTCCCTGACCTCGCCGCTTTTCCCACTGTCGCTGACCTCATTACGCACCTTCGCACTAGTGACACTCGCTACCGCGCTGCGCTTCCTGCTGAGTTCTGCGCCAAGAACCCCCCCCCCATGTACATCACCCTCTACTACATAGTCACCCGGCTCCCTGACACCCTTCGCCCGGTCAGGGACCACTTCCTCTCTGTTTGCCCCACCACCCTCACCGTTGACCTCCTCGAGGAGCGCCTTCTAGCGGCAGAGAAGAGCATAGTCGCTGTAGGTGCCTCTCGTGGTGACCCTCGTACCCCTGTCTTTGAGGGGTGCTCCCCCTCTCCCCTCTTGCCCTCTGTTGCCTCTGCTGCTGCGGCCGACCTCGTTGGTCTTGAGTCGGTCGCTGCGGCGTCTGCCCCTAGCGGGAGACGCCGCCCTGGCAAGGGCAAGGGGGGCAAGGGTGCTGGAGGAGCTGGAGGGGGCGGTGGAGGCGGAGGTGGAGGTGGTGGAGGGGGTGGGGGTGGCGGTGGGGGTGGTGGCGGGGGTGGGGGCGTCGGTGGCGGGACTGGAGGTGGAGGTGGAGGCGGCGGTGGCGGTGGGAGCGGAGGTGGCGGAGGTGGCGGTACTGGAGGAGGTAGCGGCGGAGGCGGTGGAGCTGGTCGGGGTGGCGCTGCGCAGAGGGTTGGCTCCGGTGGTGGTGCGCGCCAGCAGCAGCAGCAGCAGCGTCCTCGTGAGACCCCTTCCCCCCAGCAGCTTCGTGAGTGGTACACTGCTCGTCAGCGGGGCGGGGGTGCTGGCCCCTGTACCTACGTTCTCCGTACCGACAACCGGGCGGGTGAGCAGTGTGGTGGCGCGCACTCCACCCAGCGCTGCTTCGGCCGTCTGACGGACGCGTGGCGCCACCAGTTCCCCGACGCTACTGAGATCCCTCGCTGGGGCGAGCTGTCTAGGGCGGGTGTTGCGATCTATGATCTTGATTTTGATGCTATTCTTGCTGCCATGTATGCTGTGACTATTAGTGATGAGGGTGACTGTTACCGGTGTTTTCCGCCTGACCCAGGCATAGAGGCTGCTGCGCTAGGTACTTGTGAGGCTGCTGCTCTAGGTGCCAGTGCGTCTGCCGCCCCAGGTGCCGGTGAGTTTGCGCTCTCAGGTGCTGCGTCGTCACCGGACACCCACACCTTCACCCTTGACTCGGGTGCTTCCCGCTCCTTCTTTCGAGACTGCACCACTCTCACGCCGCTCAGTCGGCCTGTTGCAGTCTCCCTGGCAGACCCCTCTGGGGGTCCTGTCCTTGCCCACTACTCCACTGTCCTACCGGGTCTTTACCTCCCCTCGTTCTCTACGAACTTGGTGGCGGGTGCTGACCTACAGGATGCAGGAGTTGACCAGTTCACCCCTGCGCGTCAGCGGGTGACCCACTGCACGTGTGCGGACACGGGCCGACACTTGGCCACGTTTGCCCGTCGGCCGGGGTCGAGCCTGTACACACTGACTACTGAGTCTCCTCCAGTCACTGAGTCTGCTCAGGTAGCAGCGTCGGGTCAGGTGTTTGCTGCGGCGTCCAGGTCTGGTCCTGAGTCTGCCCCCTGCTCGTGTCGCACCGGACTCTCCTTTGGCACCACCGCCTTGGTCACCCCTCCCTGCCTCGTCTTCGAGGCATGGCTTCCCGTCTTCTTGTCTCTGGCCTCCCCCGGTCCCTCCCTCCTCTTCCTCCGGGGCCTGCCCCCACCTGCGTTCCCTGCGTCGAGGGGCGGCAGCGCGCTGCCCCTCACTCCTCCGAGTTTGTTTCTTCCGACAGAGGCTCCGCTGCAGACGCTTCACATGGACGTGTGGGGCCCAGCCCGCGTCTGTGGTCAGGGTCACGAGCGATACTTCCTGCTGGTGGTTGACGACTACTCGCGTTACACCGCAGTCTTCCCCTTGCGCAGCAAGGGTGACGTCACTGAGGTGTTGATCGCCTGGATCCGCGCAGCTCGTCTCCAGCTCCAGGAGAGTTTCGGCTCGGACTTTCCTGTTCTGCGTCTGCACTCCGACAGAGGCGGAGAGTTCTCCTCTGACCTTCTGCGGGCCTTCTGTCGTGCACGAGGCATCCGCCAGACCTTCACGCTTCCGGACTCTCCGCAGCAGAATGGGATTGCTGAGCGCCGCATCGGCATGATCATGGACGTCGCTCGTACGTCCATGATCCATGCGGCTGCTCCCCATTTTCTGTGGCCGTTTGCGGTTCGGTACGCGGCGCATCAGATCAACCTTCACCCCCGGGTCTCCATGCCGGAGACCTCCCCTGCTTTGCTGTGGACGGGGAAGGCTGGCGATGCGTCTGCGTTCCGTGTCTGGGGATCTAGGGCGTTTGTCCGCGACTTGTCTGCGGACAAGCTGTCCTCTCGTGCTGTTCCCTGCGTCTTCCTTGGCTTTCCCCCTGACGCGCCAGGCTGGCAGTTCTACCACCCCACCTCGCGCCGTGTCTTCGCGTCCCAGGACGTCACCTTTGACGAGTCGGTTCCCTACTACCGTCTCTTCCCCTACCGCACTGCGTCCCTCCCTCCCCCGCCGCTCTTCCTTACGCCAGGTCCCCCTCCGGTAGACCCCCTCCCCCCTCAGGGTCCTGCTCCCTCAGGTGTGTCCCAGGTAGATGCAGTTGAGCCTGTCGAGGTAGCTGTTGACTCTAGTGCTGCTGGTGGTGCTGAGCCTGGGGGTGCTGGGTCTGGGGGTGCTGCGACTGGGGGTGCTGAGCTTGGGGGTACTGCGCCTGGGGGTGTTGAGCTTCGGGGTGCTGCGCCTGGGGGTGCTGAGCCTGGGGGTGCTGAGCCTGGGGGTGCTGAGCCTGGGGGTGCTGAGCCTGGGGGTGCTGTGTCTCGGAGTGCGGAGCCTGAGGGTGCTGGACCTGCTCGTGTGGCGTCTGGTGGTGCTGAGCCTGGCGGTTCTTCGGGTGCTTCGTCCCGGCAAGAGCTGCTCTCTCCACAGGAGCTGCGTGAGTGGTTCGCCCGGCGCTGGCGACGTGCTGCTGGAGCTGGTGGTGCTGCAGGAGCTGGAGGTTCTACTGCTGCTGAGAGTGCTGGTGCCGAGGGTCCCAGAGGTGCTCGTACCGAGTGTACTGGAGCTGCTGGGCCTACGGGTGCTCCTCCTACTGGAGCTGGTGGTGCTGCTGGTGCTGCTGGCGTTGGTGCTGCTGGTGCTCCTGGAGCTGGAGCTGCTGCGTCTTCGGGTGGTCCGACTGGAGCTGGTGCTACTAGAGGTGTTGGCGCTGGAGGTGCTGCTGGCGCTGGTGCTGCTGAGGGTGCTGGAGTTGGTGCTCCTGGAGCTGGGGGCACTCCTGGTACTGGTGCTCCCGTTGGGGGTGCTGGTGCTGTTCCTGCTGGCACTGGTGGAGCTGCGCGGCCACGGCCGTACTTCGTTCCGCTCCTTGAGCAGGTTCTTGGTCTTCCGTCCTCTCTTGGTCCTGCTCCTCCCTTAGCGTGTCCGCCTCCTGTCCAGTCCGAGTCGCAGTTACCGCCGGCCTCCCCGCTTCCTTCTCCTTCTCCCTACACTGGTCCTACTGGAGGTCTTGCTGAGCGTCGTGAGCCTGCGTCTCGCCCTGCGTCGCCTGTCCGTGCTGCTCGCACTAGTGGTCGTGGTTCGCGCCAGCGTCCTCCCCCTGTCCCCAGCATGCACCGGATGTCTCTTCGTCCTTCCACTGCTCCGCTGCGTGCCCCTTTGCCCTCTCCTCCAGCGTCCTCTCTTCCTGACCTTCCTGACCCTGAGTCGGACTCCCTTCGTGCTGCGCGTCCTACTGTCACGCGTCTCCTTGCTACTGTCGTCACTGACCCTTCCTTTGAGTCTACTGCTGCGTCTGCCCTCGTTGCTGAGCTTGTCGACTTCGCTGCTCGCTGTCGCCTAGACTACGCTACCAGTCTCGTCGCTGAGTCTGAGTCTGTCTGTCCTCCGTCCGTCGGGGGTGAGTGTGCTCTTGGCACGGACGTCCTTGAGGACAGGCAGGAGGAGTTCCAGTGCTTGGCTGCTGCTTCACCTCATCTCGTGTCCATGCTGCTTGCCCCTGAGGGAGACCCGGATGCACTTGACATCCCGACTCCGCGCTCTTACGCGGAGGCGATAGAGGGTCCCTACTCCTCTCAGTGGCAGGCAGCCATGGACGCAGAGATGGCTTCTTGGAAGTCCACAGGCACCTACGTTGACGAGGTTCCCCCGCCTGGGGCGAACATCGTCAGTGGCATGTGGATTTTCAGGGTGAAGCGGCCGCCGGGTTCTCCGCCTGTCTTCAAGGCGCGTTACGTGGCTCGTGGCTTCAGTCAGCGGCAGGGAGTTGACTACTTTCAGACCTTCTCTCCCACCCCGAAGATGACCACTCTTCGGGTACTGCTGCACATAGCCGCTCACCGAGACTACGAGCTGCACTCTCTTGACTTCAGCACTGCTTTCTTGCAGGGCAGCCTGCACGAGGAGATCTGGCTGCGCCGCCCACCTGGCTTCACTGGGACTTTTCCTCCTGGCACCCAGTGGAGCCTCCGGCGGCCAGTCTACGGTCTCCGCCAGGCGCCTCGTGAGTGGCACGACACACTGAGGACTACACTTGCAGCTCTTGGGTTTGCTCCTTCTACTGCCGACCCGTCGCTGTTTCTGCGCACCGACTCTTCCTTGCCGCCGTTCTACATCCTCGTGTACGTCGACGACTTGGTCTTTGCTACAGCTGACACTGCTGGACTTGCCTACGTGAAGTCCGAGCTGTAGAAGAGACACACGTGCACAGACCTGGGTGAACTGCGCAGCTACCTTGGCTTGCAGATCACCCGGGACAGAGCACAGCGCACCATTACCCTGACCCAGTCACACATGGTGCAGCAGGTCCTTCAGCGCTTCGGCTTCACGTACTCCTCGCCTCAGGCCACTCCTCTGCCTACACGCCACTCGCTCTCAGCTCTGCCTTCGGATGAGTCCGTAGAGTCGAGTGGCCCGTATCCAGAGCTTGTCGGCTGCCTCATGTACCTGATGACCTGCACTCGACCTGACCTTGCATACCCTCTTAGCATTCTGGCACGCTATGTTGCTCCTGGGAGACACAGACCAGAGCACATGGCTGCAGCGAAGAGGGTGTTGCGCTACTTGTGCAGTACGTCGGGCATGGGGCTTGTGCTTGGAGGGCAGAGTTCAGTGGTCCTCACTGGTCACGCAGACGCTTCTTGGGCTGACGACCAGGCTACGCAGCGGTCGTCACAGGGTTACACCTTCAGCCTTGGCTCCGGCTCTGTTTCGTGGCGGTCTACCCGCTCGTCTTCTGTTCTCGGCTCCAGCTGTGAGGCTGAGATCTACGCTGACTGACCTACCTGCATGGCTGCACAGGAGTTACGCTGGCTCACCTACCTGCTGACTGACCTGGGAGAGCCGCCTCGTTCTCCTCCAGTGCTGTACGTAGACAACAAGGCCATGCTGGCCTTGTGTCGGGAGCACAGACTGGAGCACAGAACGAAGCACATCGCTCTGCGGTACTTCCTTGCTCGAGAGCTGCAGCAGCGCGGTCAGCTTTGTATTCGCTACGTGGCCACTGAGGCCAACACTGCTGATATCTTCACCAAGGCACTCGCGCCTTGTGATCATCAGCGCTTCTGTACTCTGTTAGGTCTTGTGCCTACCTTGCCTCACTTGCTTACTTCTTGACCTTGCTTGTACTGTTACATATATATACCTGCCCTTGCTTGTTTAGCGTTATATATATGTACCCTTGCATGTGAACTGGCCTTGTGGCCTTGAACTTGTGCTCAGATTGTGTGGTGACGTTGTGATCCACCCTGAGCTTGCTTTGCCTTGCTTTGCTTGACTGGTCTTGTGACCCCTTGTTCTCCCCCACTTTGCCTATGGGGGTGTGTCAAACACTGCATACACTATAGTATGTGTAGGCTGTAATGGGGTAGCTTATATGGGGTACAACATTCTAGGGTTTGGTACTTGTACTCCTCATGCTGCTCAATGCATCCATTCTCGTTCTAGTTTTCACAGGTGCCGCATCACCCTCACCCACGCGAGCTGGCGCTGCACGACCCTGACCCAAATGGCACCTGCAGGGATTGTTACACGCCCACCGCCTCAACGAGCGTGGTCGCCGGCCGTGGTCTCGCCGCCATCGCCGAAGCCGAACGAAGAGCGCCGCCAGAAGAAGGCATGTCAGCGCTGGAGCTTGAAGTGGCTTCCCACCACGTCTTCGGCACCAACCAGAACCCGCTCGCAGGTCCCCCCTCCCAACGACTCGAAAACATCCTACGCAGCCAACACCGCGGAACCTTTGATGTGCGCGGTGTGGTGCGTCCCTACACAAAAGAAAAATTCATTAAGGTGTACCCCCACTGGCGCGACTCCACGATGAAGCTTACCGCGGAACAAGAAGAAGAGTTGGCGCGCCGTCAGGCTGAGGAGCTCCGCCGAAAAAGCGTCGCCGAAGCACGCGGCACATTCGCATGCGCCGCATGGGGCGCAGAAGAAGTCAATGCCTCCAATGAAGGGGGGTGGGGAAGCGATGGCAGATGGGGAACGAGCAATACCGGAGGATGGGGCAACACTGGCGGCACCTGGGCCAACGCTGGCGGTGGCTGGGGCGCCGCATCTCGCGGTGAAGGCAGAGGTTGGGGCACTTCCGGCGGCAGCTGGGGAACATCCCGAGAAGAAAAAGGAGGGGAAACTGAAGGAGCAGCAAAACCTCCAATTGTTCCCCTCGGCCGTCCCCCGCGTCTCTCTGCTCCCGCACTGCCTCATTCTGACGTTCAGCCACACTGCAATCCTTGGGACACCATTGACTGGGGCAATGAGCCCTCTACCCCACGGCGCACCGTCTACGGACCCGATCCCGAGCCACGCGAGCCTACCCTCGTCCCTAGCACGATCCCTGGCACCAATATCTCCCGTGATTCTTGACAGAGAATTTTTGGCGCTAATGCTGACAACGGCAAATGACAAAGAAGAATCTGAAGAAGCAGCAGTAGAACCTGGCCCAGTACAAGAAGAAGATCCCGAGACAGTGTGCACGCACTACATGCGCACCTCCGGATTCCACACAAGGGACGACCTATGGCACCAGCGCCTCGGTCACCCCTCGCGCGTGACACTGAAGAATTGCATCGAGGCGGGCGTGTTTGCGCCTGGCGCACTCCTGCGCCCTGATGGCACCAAAGTAAGAGGCGCGACACACTCGCGCAACTGCACCATCTGCCCCGAAGCTACACTGAGTCACCAACCGTTCTCGTTGCTGGAACCTGAAACTAACCGCTACCCCAAGCTGCACAAGATTTACAGCGACTTTCTCGTTGTCAACCACTGCGGGCTTAACAACGATCAGTACACGCTGACGTTCGTTGATGTTGTAACCCACTACGTGTGGGTAGTCAACGTAGAGCTTTGCAGCAGGGTGTACGAGGTTTTTCGCCTCTGACTGGCGCACGCGCAGCGGCAATCCGGGAAGAAGTTGAAGATCTGGCAGTCTGACGGTGCAGGAGAATTTCGCAGTTAGGAACTGTAGGATTACTTGGCGTGGAAAGGCATCGAGCATCATATCTCCCTCCCCTACGCTCACCCCCAACAAGGTGTCACTGAGCGCACAAACTGCACACTCATGACAAAAGTGTGCGCGCTCTTGAAGCAGTCAAAGCTTTCGCCACTATACTGGACGTACGCGATGCACCACACCGTGCGGGTGCACAACCTGCTGTCAACCACCGCCATCACCAACAACCTGTCCCCGCACTTGAAGTGGACGGGCACCAAAGGCGACACATCCATGCTCTGCATTTGGGGGTGCATGATGCAATATCGCCCGCCGACGTCAACCATCAGCAAGTTTGCAAGTCGCGCGCGTTGGGGAATCCACCTCGGCATTAGCCACGAACGCAAGGCGGGGCTTATCTTGGACCTCATCAGCCAGAAGATCAGGAACGCGCGCGACGTCATTTTCCACGAGCGACTTCTCCTTGACCAGTTCCGCGAAGACGAGCGGACGAACGCGAATCGCGTTTACGCCAACATTCGAGGATGAAGTGGTTGCGGCTATCCTGGAGCAAGACAACAGAGGCGAATTCACAAGAGGCAATCGCCACAGCAGCGATGACGATAACAAAGACTCCCCTGGAGGAGGAGTCGGCAGAACAGGAGAAAGTGGGAGAGGCGCAGCATCACCAGCGCCACTTGAACCAGAGAGCGATGATGACGATGTGCAGGAGGTTACCCCGCAGCATCGCCATGACAGCATTGTGTCAAGACTGCAGCTGCTAGGGCTCCACGCAGCCACCTCAATGGCGCCATGCGTCATCGAGCCCAAAAATCTGCGCCAAGCCCTCACGGGACCACACAGCAAGGAATGGCGCAAAGTGATGGACGCTGAGATCAGGGCGCTAGAATCTCGCGATACATGGGTGCTCGTCGATCGAGCAGCAATGAAGGGGTGAAAGATCCTCTCCGGCAAGTGGGTTTTCCGCGTGAAAACTGCAACGGACGGCACGATCAAGCATTTTAAGGCGCGTTGGGTCGTGCGCGGCTACAATCAGAGGCATGGCTTCGACTTTGACCAGACGTTTGCGCCGGTCACCCGTCACACCTCCGTCAGAATTATGCTCATTATCGCCGCAACAAGACACCTACCGCTTTGCCAAATTGACGTGAAGAACGCGTTTCTGTAAGCGTTAGTAGATGCGGTTATTTATGTGGAGCAGCCGCACACGTACAGTGAAAAAGACTTGCACGTGTGCCAGCTACGAAAATCCCTCTGTGGGATTAAACAGGCGCCAAGACTCTGGCAGTAGTACCTGCACAACATCTTGCTTGAGATAGGCTTCAAGCAACTGCCCCACGACCCCGGGATGTACCGCCGCGATTTCCGTGGAGACTACATTCTGCTCACGATTTACGTCGACTCTACACAGGGTCGATCAACGAGCTGCTCGAGCAATTCGAAAAGAACCTGGCGGGGCGCGTCAACATTACCTGCAACCACAACGTGAAGAAGTTCCTGGCTTAATATCTCCTACGCACGAAAAGCCATCCACCTCTTACTGGCTAAGTATGCAGAGGAGCTTGGCAAACACTTCAACATTGCACCTGCACTGCTCTCCACCCCTTACCTCACTCCTAGATCGAACAACAAACCTGACAACAAAGCCCTATCCCCCGTTGGAATTCAAACTTACCAACAGCAGCTGGGTTGCCTCCTCTTCACCTCAGTGACATGCAGGCCTGACCTTTCTTACATCGCGAGCCAACTGGCTCAGTACTCCCGCAAACCAATGGTTGAGAACCTTCTGGATCTGCAGCGCGCCCTGCAGTACTTCATCTCCACGCCCACGATTGGGCTCTGCTACTCAAAAGCGCCAACCCCATCCTTCAACCTCATCGGCTACGTGGACGCCGATCATGCAGCATACCCCGAGAATCTATGGTCCAGGACTGGTCTCCTGTTCCGCCTCGAGCCAACAAGACCAATCTCATGGAATTCGCAGAAACAGGAGCTGGTTTCCCTGTCATCGGTCGAAGCTGAGTTCATCACCACGATAGCAGCAGTTTGTGAAAGTCTCTACCTGCGAGAACTCCTGCAAGAGGCAAAAATCCAAGGTTCGCCCACCTTTTGCCTGCACTGCGACAACCAGAGTGTGATCCGCATCGCAAACAAATATGGATTCGTTAACCGAATCAAGCACATTGCGATGCGGTACTACTTCGTCAAGGACAAAGTGGACAAAGGGAAGGTGGACTTGACCTACTGCCCGACAGGTGACATGGCAGCTGACTTCCTGACAAAACGATTGCCATATCAACAGTATCAATACTGCTCCAAACTCTGCGGAGTGGTCGAGCGGATCAAGTCGAGCTACGGTTAGGAGTAAAGGGGGGTGTTACGAATGATAAATTAAGAAAGACATTGTGCACTCCTAACAACAGCAATTGAAGCACACAGTATCGGAGCTCGAATAACGAAGAGCAAAAAATGACTCGAAGCGACGCAGACAGTTGGATGTTTTTGGACCGTCAGCATGAAACAACATTGACAGCTGCAGGGGCGAAGGAATTGGCGGGAACAGTTTCGTAACTGTTCGAGTCGCACGGTTGGGTTTGAATTCGAATAAGGGCATTCCCCTTAGAGTACATGGCTGGCTGGGACGTTTGGTATTCCCATGTACTCATATTTATACGCATGTATCAACATGTGTTAATCATCTCAATCATTTTACATTCACTCTGAATTGAGGTCAAGGGCCCACCACCACTACTGCACGACTCTTTGCAAACCTTCCTGAGATTATCCTAGGTTACGATCAAGTTTTGATCGCAGCACAAATCATGTCGGAACCCCCCCTTCCCCCCTCCCCACTTGAAATCGCATCAGGATGGTACCCGATTAAACTCTTTGTCATCAGGGCTAGTCTACAAGGCCTGTCTAAAATATCGGTATTACAGAAAATGTCACTTTCTTCTTTTAAAGGGGCCCTAGAAAACGACTCCGTAAAAAAAGGGTTTAATACCTTGACCATCCCTTATAGTGAGGGCCATAAGGGTATTTTACCCTGATATACAGAGGCTTGACCAGGAGACATCTTTGTCGTTGCTCGAACAAGAAGATGGATAGCTAGTACAATGATCGATTGCTAATACAGTGATGAATAGCTAGCACATTTTGTGATAGCTAGTACATGTAGTCCTATTTATATTTTCTAGTTCGATCTGCATGTTGTAAATTGTCAAATGTTCTAGCCTGAAGTGAGGCTTGCCATGTGGGGTACACCAGTTAGGGTTAGGCATATGTACCCCCCACCAACTCTTATACACACATTCACTTCTTATCATGGTATCAGCTAGGTTAGGAACTTGTGGGATCCCGTTCCTCCCGCTCACACCCGTAGCGCCTTACTATCAAGCCAAACCCTAGTGCCCGTCACTCCCGTCCCGTGCCCTAGTGCCTACCATGCTAGCCCGTCCCGTGCCGTAGCACCTTTCGCGCCAGCCCGTTCCGTGCCCTAGCGCCTTCCGTGCCACCCCATCCCGTGCCCTAGCGCATTCCGCCCCAGCCTGTTCCGTGCCCTAGCGCCTTCTGCGCCAGCCCGTTTCGTGCCCTAGAGCCCGCTGCTCCTGCCACTTGCATCGCGCTAGCTGGTCCCGTCATGTCGCGCCGCCCCTGCCGTCCCGTCCAGTCGCGTCGCGCCTATCTGTCGCGTCGCACCCGTCAATGTCGTCCCGTCGCGTCGCGCCCATCACTGTCGTCCCATCGAGTCACGCCCATCGTCCCCTCCCATTGTCTTGCGCAGTCCCGTCCCGTCGCATGCGCTGCGCCTGCCTGTCCCGCCGCGCTGCGCCGTCCCGCCTCGTCCCGCGCCACGCCGCGCCCGTCCTGTCCCGCCCTGACGCGCCGCGCCCGTCCCGTCCTGCCCGTCGCGCTGTCCCTGCCCATTGCGTCGCGCCCTACCCTGCGTCCCGTAGCGCCCTCACCCTCACGCTCTGCCAGTCACGCCCTACTATGGCGACCCCTAGGGTCCTGCGCTTTGACGCCGAGGCTCCGCTGCTCGAGTTCTCGGTCTGGCTCCTACGTGCACACCGCCTCCTAGAGAGACAGGTCCAGGCAGACGAGTCTCTGTGGGCGCACGCTTCCGGTGACCTTCCTGCGCCCTCCGACCCTGCACCTTTAGGCGTTGATGTCAGTACTGCAGACAGAGACCGTTATGCACGCCAGCGTGCTGACTTGATAGCGTGGAAGTCGCGTAACATTGCGGCCTGCATCAAGCTCAGCAGCCTCCTCCCTGAGTATGAGGAGATCCACTTCACTCGGGTTCGCACTGCTAGTGAGTTCATGACTGCGATCAAGGCCCACTACGCTACTCCCACCACTGTCTCTCTTGGTCGACTGTTCCTCCCGTTCCTGTTTCCTGACCCCACCCCGTTTGAGCGCTCTGCGGACTTGATCACTCACCTGCGCTCCCTGGACTCAAGCTATCACGCTGCCTGCACTGATGCACAGCTTGCACTGCTCCCTCCCCCCATGGCGATTACTATCTATTTCATCGCCACTAGCCTCCCTCCATGATCGCTTTGCCTCGGTTCGTAAACGTTTCTTTTGAAGCGCCCTAGCGAGCTCACTTTGGAGGTCCTTGAGTCTGCCCTCAAGGACGTCGAGAGCAACCTCCGCTCGGTAGCCTCCGCCTCTGGTGCTGTGCCCCCGCCAATGTTTCACGGGTGCACTGTCCCTCAGCTGCCCACCTTTACTGCCTCCCTCGCCACTGCCGCTACTGACGTGACCGCATCTGCTATTACAACTTCTTCGCTATCTAGGGGTGGGAGTGGCAGGAGGGGCGGCCAGGGTGCGGGTGGCGGAGGCGGTAGAGGTGGCGTGGCAAGCGGCAGTGGCGGGAGTGCAGGGGTTGGAGGAGCGCCTCGTGCAGCGGCTAGTGACTCCCTTGCTGTAGTTGGTGGAGGTGACACTCGAGTTTGTGAGGCACCTGCTGGTCTGCCAGCTGTAGGTGCTGGAGTGGCGGCTTGGTACCTGACTCAGCGGCAGCAGCAACGATAGCAGCCACTCCTCTCGCAGCAGTCAGAGCAGCAGCAAAGGCAGCAACAGGTTCCAGCGCAGGGGTCACGACCGCGTCAGCTGTTGCGCGGTGCCGTCCACCCTCCCTGCACCTACCTCGTTCAGTCAGGTACTCGCCGAAGCCTCCCCTGTGGCCGCAGTCACCCACCGGGTCAGTGCTTTGCTCAGCTCACTGACACACTTTGTGTGGCCTACAATGTTGATGGCCCTACCCGTGACTGGCTTCCCCTTGTTCAGACGTACGGCTCGGCTCTGTGAGGCATGTCTACTTCTTAGTTGCTTGATCACTTAGGAACTCCTCATGCTATGTATGCTGTTGTTGAATCCAGTGCTTTTCACTCTGTTTACTCAAGTGTTCTTAGCTAAGGTGCTAGTGTTGCTGAGGTGCGTGTTGCTAGTGTAGGTACTTGTGTAGACACTAGTCCAGGAGCTGCTCCGGAGGACGCTTCACTGTCCTTCACTATGTACTCCAGAGCTTAGCACTGTTTCTTCCGCGACCACACGATGCTTACCCCGCTTCCTGCGCCGGTCTCTGTAGCACTGGCTGATCCCACTTCGGGACCAGTCACTGCTCGCTACACTACTACGCTTCCGTGCCCAGCTGTTCCCTCGGGTTTCCTGACGGGCTTCCACGTCCCCTTATTCTCCAAGAACTTGGTGGGTGTGAGGCCGCTCGTGAGTAGTCACGTGGGTGTTTGGATTGAGCCTTCTGGGGAGACTGCGGTTTGTGTAGACGGTGCCACATACACGCCTCTAGCCACCTTTGCCGTTGAGCCGGGCTCTGGTCTCTACACACTTCACACTGGTCTCCGAGGGCAGCAGAAGTAGCGGCAGCAGCAGCAGTACCCACAACAGCAACAGCTACTGCCCCCGACCCCTGTCACTGCCCCCCGTCATTTCCCCGCGTCTCACAAGGTTGCCGCGTCTCACCAGGAAGCTGTGTCTTGTCAGGTTCCCGTGTCTGGTCCAGTTGCTGCGTCTTGCTCCTGCCGGTCGCTTGCCCACCCCACCGTTCTGTGGCACCACCGGATGGGGCACCCGTCCATTCCTCGCCTGCGCGCTATGTCTAGTCAGCGTCTTGTCTTAGGCCTCCCGCGTGTCTTGCCATCGCTGCCGCCTTCGCTTGCACCACCTTGCGGTCCCTGCGTCGAGGGTCGGCTGCGCGCTACCCTCACTCCTCCTCCCTTCGTCCAGCCACCGAGCCTTTTGAGACTCTCCACTTGGACGTCTGGGGCCCCGCCTCTCGCCCTGGCCCTGAGCGCGAGCGTTTGTTTCTAGTTGCCTTTGACGACTACTCCTGCTACACCACAGTGTTCCCCCTGGCAAAGAAGTCCAAGGTGACTTCTACGCTTATCTAGTGGTTTCTTACCACTGGATTCTGTCGCGAGCAGGGCATCCGTCAGTCCTGGACGCTTCCAGAGTCCCCACAGCAGAATGGGGTTGCTGAGCGTCGCATAGGCTTGGTCATGGAGATCACCCGCACCTCCATGACTCACGCCCATGCCCCTCATTTTCTGTGGCCCTACGCGGTTCGGTACGCTGCTCACCAGCTGAACCTCTGGCCACGTGTCTCTCGGCCAGAGGTTTCACCGACCAGTCTTTGGACCGGGTCCCCTGGTGTTGCGTCGCGGTTTCGTGTCTGGGGTTGCTTGGCACTTGTTCGCGACACCTCCGCGGACAAGATCTCGCCTCGCGCCATTCCCTGTGTCTTCCCAGAGGACTCCTCTGACTTCACCTTTTACCACCCTCCCCTTCACCGGTTCTTTGACTCCCGTGACGTCCGTTTTGACGAGTCCGTCCTATACTACGTCAGGTACCCCTGTCGAGGTCTCCCGGTTCCTCCTCCCCCTCTCTTCCTGACTTCCGCTCCCCCTCCTGCTCCCCCGGTACAGCCTCCCCCCCCTGGTCCAGCCCCGTCAGGTGTGTCCCACGCTACCCCTCCCCCCTCGGTAGCCCCTCAGGTACAGCCTCCTTCCCCGCAGTCCTCCTCACAGCCTACTGCAGACCCTGCGGGAGCTAGTGTTCGTGACGAGGACCATGAAGGTGCTATCTCTAGAGGAGTTGGAGTTGGAGTTGAGAGCGTACCTGTGCGAGTTCCTGGTTCTGGGGGTGCCGGAGTTGGAGCTGAGCCTGTGACTGCAGGAGACTCTAGTCTTCAGGGAGATGGTGTTCGTCGAGCTGTCCTTGGGGGTGCTACGTCTGGGGGTGCACCCTCTGCAGGACCTGGAGAGCCTGGGAAAGACCTTGTTACTTTTGGTGGTGCTTGCTCTGGGGGTGTTGCGGCTGGTGCCTTGGAGGGTAGTCCTGGGGCTGCCCCTGCCCCGGACACTACTCCGCGCCCGCACCCCTGCTCAACCCGGCATAAGGCCCGTCTTCGCCGTGCATATGAGGAGCAGCTAGAGTTGGAGAGAGAAGGCCTCGAGTTGAAGCGGGAGCTGCTGGAGCTACGGCAGCTGGAGGAATCGCAGCAGTGCCAGCAGCAGCAGCCGCAGCCGGAGGAGCAGCAGCAGCAGCAGCAGCAACAGCCACAGCCGAAGGAGCAGCAGCGAGCCGCAGTAGGAGCAGCAGCAGCCGCTGCCTCCTCTTCCTGTCTCTGGTCTTCAGACCCTTGGTCTCCCCTCTCCCTCTCCTTCCTCCTCCCCCTCTCCTCCCGTCTCTGGTCCTCCGCTTCCTCCTCTTAACCCCTCTAGAGTTGTTTTCCCTCTTTCTCAGCCTCCATTGTCCCCTCCTCTTCCTCACACTTGGGCTTCTCGTCGCTCTCCTCGTGCTCGTCCCTCGTCCCCTGTTCCCGTCACTGACCTTCGTACTGCCTTGTTTCGTTCTACTCCGCCTCGTTTGTCTCCTTCTATCCTTCCTTCTCCTCCTGAGTCGGCCCTCACTGCTTCCCTCTCTACTCCTGTCACAGACTACTACCGCACGTACCGTCCTCTTCTCTCTCGTGTTCTCGCCTCTCTTGTTACTCACCCTCGTGCCTCTTTGTCCTCCGTCTCCGCTCTTACTACCGCAGTCACTGAGTTTGCCTCTACTCGCCGCCTTGACTACGCCACCAGTCTTGTGGCTGCTCCTCCTACCAGTCCTCTGGCCGTCAGAGGTGAGTCTGCCATTGGCTGTGACGCCCTAGAGGACAAGCAGTTTGAGCTAGTATTCCTGGCAGCCGCTTCCACTCATCTCTGTGCCATGCTCCTCGCCCCTGAGGGAGACCCCAACGCCCTTGACATACCGACTCCTCACACTTACGCTGAGGCAGTGTCAGGGCCTTGGGCCTCTCAGTGGAGAGCTGCCATGGACGCAGAGATGGCCTCCTACAGATCCACAGGCACCTACATCAACTAGGTTCCCCCCCCTGGGGCGAACATATTCGATGGCATGTGGATCTTCAGGGTGAAGCGGCCACTGGGATCTCCTCCGGTCTTCAAGATGCGCTACGTGGCTAGATGTTTCAGTCAGCGCGAGGGAGTTGACTTCTTTCATACCTTCGCGCCTACCCCGAAGATGACCACTCTTCGGGTGTTACTGCACGTAGCAGCACAGAGGTTGCGTCGTCCCTCTGCCTTCATTGGCACTTTCCCTCCTGGGACCCAGTGGAGTTTGGGGCGACCGGTCTATGATCTCCATCATGCGCCTCGTGAGTGGCACGACATACTTTGCTCTACCCTGTCTTACCTCGGTTTCCAGCTGTCTTCTACTGACCCTTCGCTATTCCTTCATCGTGGCTCCACACTGTTCTTTGTACTGGTCTACGTCGATAACCTGGTTTTTGCCACAGCTGACAGGGTTTCTTTGGTTGACGTGAAGACCGAAGTGCAGAAGAGACACACGTGCACTGACCTTGGTGAGCTGTGCCACTACCTTGGCGTGCAGACCACTTGGGACAGAGCCGCTCGCACCATTACACTCTCACAGTCACACATGGTGCAACATGTTCTTCAGCGGTTCGAGCCTTAGCACTCCACAGTACAGCGCACACCTCTTGCTGTTGACCACAGACTCACTGGACCCTTTCCTGATGAGCCGTTTGAGCCTAGTGGTCCCTACGCAGAGCTTGTGGGCTGCCTCATGTACTTGATGACTTGTACTCGCCCGGACCTCGCTTTCCCTCTCAGCATCCTTGCGCGCTTTGTTGCGACAGAGAGACACCGTCCTATTCATTGGACAGCAGCTGTGAGGGTGGCGAAGTACCTAGTGACGACATCAGGTGTTGGGTTGGTTCTTGGAGAGAGACTGTCTGTTGTACTCACTAGTCACTGTGACTCTTCTTATGTTGACGACGCCGAGACTCACAGGTCTACTCAGGGGTACTGTTTCAGCCTGGGCTCTGGAGCTGTTTCGTGGAGGTCCACGCGTTCCTCCTCGGTCTCGACCTCTACTGCTGAGGCTGAGATCTACGCTGGAGCCATGGCTACGCAGGAGCTGCGTTGGTTGATGTTCCTGCTCACTGACCTTGGTGGGCGTTCGAGCTCTGCACCGACCTTGTTCACTGACAACAAGGCGTCGATTCTCCTCTGTGGTGCGCCGCGACTGGAGAGCAGAGTGAAGCACATCAACGTCAGGTACTTTCTTCTGCGAGAGTTGCAGAGGCGTGGACAGGCTCGCTTCGAGTTTGTGGAGTCCGAGGCCAACACTGCAGACATCTTCACCAAGGCCCTTCCGCCATGCGACCATCAGAGGTGTAGTGTGCAGTTAGGTCTTGTAGACACAGGTTCTCGTCTTGTGTAGACTTGCCTCTTCTGCCTACTTTGTTTGTACTTGTTACATATACCTGTGTGTACTCTTGGACTAGCCTTGTGGCCTCTTGCTTGTGCTCGGACTGTGTGGTGACGTTGTGATCCACCCTAAGCTTTGTTTCTTTGTGACTCGTCTTGTGACCGTTGCGCGACATCCCTCCCTTAGGCTGTGTGTCAAATGTTCTAGCCTGTAGTGAGGCTTGCTATGTGGGGTACACCAATTAGGGTTAGGCATACCGTAAGCCCTCGTATAGAAGCGCAGGTCTATGCAAAAGCGCCGGCGCTTATAAAAGGCTTATGGCGCTTATATCTGGTCCTCGATTATAAGCCCACCCCTAATGGCTTACGGATTATAAGAGCCACCCTCTATAATATATTTATATATATTTACTAGAAACTCTGTAACGAAACAAAAGTTTGCATCCCCACATTCAGAATTTCGAATCCCTTCACCCTATGTCTTTGCGTCCTGTCAGAATGAGCTGTCATGGGGTCAATCTGACTCATTCTGACTGTGTGTGTTGGCAGGGAATCAGCCACTGCAAATTTATGCGAAAATCACATTCATTGCCCTCGACAATATCGATTCAATTCAAACCACAAGGACGAGATGATCACTTTGATGTAAAAAAAACTAGATTTCGTATATGTCATATAAGCCCCAGCGGTTATAAGAATCCTCAATTGTAAGCCCACCCCCTAAAAACAGTATTTCTTTATACCCCCAAGGGCGGTTCTATCCAGGGGCTGACGGTATGTGTTAAGAATAGAATTGTGATTGACTAAGGTTGGTTGGGGTACATAAACCTAACCCTAACTGTTGTAACCCACAAGGCATGTCTCACTACAAGCTACAACAGTTCACACACCCCCATAGCCTAAGTGAGGGGTGCCATACAAGAACCAAACCGTACGGTCACAAGACTAGTCTCAAAGAAGCAAAGCTCAGGGTGGATCACAATGTTGCCACATACTCTGAGCATAAGCAAAAGAGCCACAAGGCTAGTTCAAGAGTTCACAAAGGTATATGCAAAACGTACAAACAAAGCAACCAGAGAACACAAGACTACGCAAGACGAGAACCTGTGTCAACGAGACCTAACTGCACACAACACCTCTGGTGGTCACAAGGCGGAAGAGCCTTGGTGAAAATGTCTGCAGTGTTGGCCTTGGACTCCACAAACTCGAAGCGAGCCTGTCCATGCCTCTTCAACTCTCGCAGAAGAAAGTACCTGACGTTAATGTGTTTAACTCTGCTCTCCAGTCGCGGCACTCGACAGAGGAGAATCGACGCCTTGTTGTCAGTGAACAAGGTCGGTGCAGAGCTCGGCCGCTCACTAAGGTTGGCGAGCAAGAAGGTCAACCAACGCAACTCTTCTCAGCCTCAGCGGTAAAGGTTGAGACCGAGGAGGAACGGGTGGACCTCCACGAAACAGCTCCAGAGCCCAGGCTGAAACAGTACCCCTGAGTAGACCTGTGAGTCTCGGCGTCGTCAGCGTAAGAAGAGTCACAGTGACCAGTGATTACAACAGACTTTCTCCCTCCAAGAACCAACCCCACGCCTGATGTCATCGCCAGGAACTTCGCCACACTCACAGCTGCTGTCCAATGAACAGGACGGTGTCTCCTTGTTGCAACAAAGCGAGCAAGGATGCAGAGTGGGAAAGCAAGGTCCGGGCGAGTACAAGTCATCAGGTACATGAGGCAGCCCACAAGCTCTGCGTAGGGACTACAAGGCTCAAACGGCTCATCAAGAAAGGGTCCTGTGAGTCTATGATCAACAGCAAAAGGTGTGCGCTGTACTGTGGAGTGTTGAAGCTCGAACCGCTGAAGGACCTGCTGCACCATATGTGACTGTGAGAGTGTAATGGTGCGAGCGGCTCTGTCCCTGGTGATCTGCAGGCCAAGGTAGTGGCGTAGCTCACCAAGGTCAGTGCACGTGTGTCTCTTCTGCAGTTCGGACTTCACGTCAGCCAAAGCAACCCTGTCAGCAGTGGCAAAAACCAAGTCATCGACGTAGACCAATACAAAGAACAGTGTGGAGCCACGACGAACGAACAACGACGGAGCCTGACGGAGACCGTAGACTGGTCGCCTCAGCCTCCACTGGGTCCCAGGAGGGAAGGTGCCATTGAAGGTAGAGGGACGACGCAACCAGACCTCCTCGTGTAGGCTACCCTGAAGGAAGGCAGTGGAGAAGTCGAGAGAGTGTAGCTCGTAGTCTCTCTGTGCTGCTACGTGCAGTAACACCCGAAGAGTAGTTTTCTTTGGGGTAGGCACGAAGGTCTGAAAGAAGTCAACTCCCTCGCGCTGACTGAAACCTCTAGCCACGTAGCGCGCCTTGAAGACCGGAGGAGATCCCGGTGGCCGCTTCACCCTGAAGATCCACATGCCATCGACTATGTTCGCCCCAGGAGGGGGGGTGGGACCTCGTTGACGTAGGTGCATGTGGATCATTAAGAGGCCACCTCTGCGTCCATGGCAGCTCTCCACTGAGAGGCCCAAGGCCCTGACACTGCCTCAACGTAAGTGCGAGGAGTCGGTATGTCAAGGGCGTCGGGGTCTCCCTCAGGGGCGAGCAGCATGGCACAGAGATGAGGGGAAGCGGCTGCCAGGAACTCTAGCTCAAACTGCCTGTCCTCTAGGGCGTCACAGCCAAGGGTAGACTCACCTCTGATGGCCAGAGGACTGGTAGGAGGAGCAGCCACAAGACTGGTGGCATAGTCAAGGCGGCGAGTAGAGGCAAACTCAATGACTGTGGCAGTAAGAGCGGAGACAGATGACAGAGAGGCACAAGGGTCGGTAACAAGAGAGGCGAGAACACGAGAGAGAACAGGATGGTACGTGCGGTAGTAGTCAGTGACAAGAGTAGAGAGGGAAGCAGTGAGGGCTGACTCAGGAGGAAAAGGAAGGACAGACGGAGACGATTGAGGCGAAGTAGAACAAAAATGGGCAGTACGAAGGTCAGTGACGGGAACAGGGGACGAGGGACGAGCACGAGGAGAGCGACGAGAGGCCCAAGTGTGAGAAAGAGGAGGGGACAACGAAGGCTAAGATCGAGGGAAAATGGCAGGGGAGGGGTCAGGAGGAGGAAGCGGAGGACCAGAGACGGGAGGAGAGGGGGAGGAGGAAGGAGAGGGAGAGGGGAGACCGAGGGTCCGAAGACCAGAGACAGGAGGAGGAGGTGGTTGCTGCTGCTTTTCCTGGGCAGGGGCAGCCCCAGGACTACCCTCCAAGGCACCAGCCGCACCACCCCCAGAGCCAGCACCACCAGAAGTAACAGCGTTAGTCCCATGCTCGGACAGATACGCTTACAACTCCAACTCCAACTCCTCTAGAGCTAGCACCTCCCGGGTCCGCGCCACAAACACCGGCTCCCGTAGGGTCTGTAGTGGGCTGTGAGGAGGAGTGCGATGGAGGAGGCTGTACCTGAGGGGCTACCGAGGGGGGAGGGGTAGCGTGGGACACACCTGACGGGGCTGGAGTAGGGGGGGGAGGCTGTACCAAGGGAGCAAGAGGGGGAGCGGAAGTCAGGAAGAGAGGGGGAGGAGGAACCGGGAGACCTCGACAGGGGTACCTGACGTAGTAGGGGACGGACTCGTCAAAACGGACGTCACGGGAGTCAATGAACCGATGAGAGGGAGGGTGGTGAAAGGTGAAGTCAGAGGAGTCCTCTGGGAAACCAAGGAAGACACAGGGAATGGCGCGAGGCGAGATCTTGTCCGCGGAGGTGTCGCGAACAAGTGCCAAGCAACCCCAGACACGAAAACGCGACGCAGCACCAGGGGACCCGGTCCAAAGACTGGTCGGTGAAACCTCTGGCCGAGAGACACGTGGCTCGAGGTTCAGATGGTGAGCGGTGTGCCGAACTGTGTAGGACCACAGAAAACGGGTGGCACGGGCGTGAGTCATAGAGGTGCGGGCGATCTCCATGACCAAGCCTATGCGACGCTCAGCAACCCCATTCTGCTATGGGGACTCTGGAAGTGTCCAGGACTGACAGATGCCCTGCTCGCGACAGATTCCAGCGAGTACGCCGGAGCAAAACTCACCCCCTCGGTCGGTGTGAAGACAGCTGACACGTCGACCACGAGTGTCTGCAGTGGTAAGCAACCATTTGATCAGCGTAGAAGTCTCCTCAAACTTCTTCGCCAAGGGGAACACTGTGGTGTTGCGAGTAGTCGTCAACGACAACCAGAAAGAAACGCTCGCGCTTAGGGCTAGGGCGAGAGGCGGGGCCTTAGACGTCCAAGTGGAGAGTCTCAAATTGCTCGGTGGCCGGACGAAGGGAGGAGGAGTGAGGGGTGGCGCGTAGCCGACCCTCGACGCAGGGACCGCAAGGTGGTGCAAGCGAAGGCGGCAGAGACAGCAAGACATGTGGGAGGCCTAAGACAAGGCGCTGACGAGACATAGCGTGCAGGCGAGGAATGGACGGGTGCCCCAGCCGGTGGTGCCACAGAACGGTGGGGTGGGCAAGCGACCGGCAGGAGCAAGACGCAGACACAGCTATCTGGTGAGACGCAGCAACCTGGTGAGACGCGGGGACCTGACGGGGGGCAGTGACAGGGATTGGGGGCAGTAGCTGCTGCTGCTGCGGCTGCTGCTGCTGGTGGTGGTGGTGGTGCTGCTGCTGTTGCTGCTGCCCTCGGGGGCCAGTGCAAAATGTGTAGCGACCATATCCCAGCTCAGCAGTAAAGGTGGCTAGAGGCTCGTACATGTCACCATCTACACAAACCTCAGTCTCCCCAGAAGGCTCTATCCAAACACCCACGTAACTACTCACGAGCGGCCTCACACCCACCAAGTTCCTGGAGAACGAGGGGATGTTGAAGCCCGTCAGGAAACCCGAGGGAACAGCTGGGCACGGAAGCGTAGTAGTGTAGCGAGCAGTGACTGGTCCCGAAGTGGGATCAGCCAGTGCTACAGAGACCGGCGCAGGAAGCGCAATAAGCGTCGTGTGGTCGCGGAAGAAACAGTGCGAAGCTCCGGAGTCCAGAGTGAAAGACAGCGAAGCGTCCTCCGGAGCAGCTCCTGGACTAGTGTCTACACAAATACATACTCTAGCAACAGGCACCTCAGCAACACTAGCACCTAAGCTAACAACACTCAAGTAAACAGAGTCAGGAACACCAGAGTCCACAACAGCATACATAGCATGAGGAGTTCCTAAGAGATCAAGCAACTGAGAAGCAGACATGCCCCACAGAGCGGGGCCATACATCCCAGCAAGGGGAAGCCAGTCAGGGGCAGGGCCGTCAACGCCGTAGGCTGCACGATGCGTGTAAGTGAGTTTAGCAAAGCAATGACCCGGTGGGTGGCTGCGGCCACAGGGGAGGCCACGGTGAGTACCTGTCTGATCAAGGTAGGTGCAGGGAGGGTAGACGGCCCTGCGTGACAGCTGAAGTGGTGCTGACCCCTGCCCCGGAACGTGTTGTTGTCGCTACTGCTGCTGCGACTGCTGCGAGAGGAGTGGCTGCTGCTGCTGTTGTCGCAGTGATAGGTACCAAGCCGCCACTCCAGCACCTGCAGCTGGCAGACCAGCAGGTGCCTCACAAACCCGAGCGTCACCTCCACCAGCTACAGCAGAGGAGTCACTAGCTGCTGCACGAGGCGCTCCTCCAACCCCTGCACTCCCGCCACCGCCGCTCGCCACGCCACCTCCGCCGCCTCCGCCCGCACCCTGACCGCCCCTCCTGCCACTCCTACCCCTAGACCGCGAAGAAGTCGTAACAGCAGCTACAGTCACGTCTGTAGCGGCAGTGGCGAGGGAGGCAGGTAAGGCAGGCAGTTGAGTGATAGTGCACCCCTGAAACAGTGGCGGGTGCACAGCACTAGAGGCGGAGGCGACAGAGCGGAGGTTTCTCTCGACGTCCTTGAGGGCAGACTGACACTCGACTTCATTTGATTGTATAATTTCTATTTCCAAGTTTGGTGCGCGACAAAAAACAAAGGGTGATTTTCGCAACCCTGAAACCGACAAAAGAAGAATCTTTTGTTTGAGTCAAGCGAGACTGCTTGATGTGGCTGACAAGTCACGCGACAAAGATTGTTTGCGATGGTTTGATCGCGCAACATTATGACTAGTTCGTCGCATCACTGTTTGATTTGAACTCGACAAGACAGAGCTGCGTTTCGCGTGCTACAGTGTGTCAGCCGCACGGATCCATGAACGTGGTTTGCTGATGTGGATTGCCTGAAAGGTTTCGCGCGCGTATTTTTTTCTCGAAATTGGGTTTTCTAATGAATTTGTCGAGTTTTTCCAATCCGGATACGAGGTTTGCCTAATATGAGGTCGTAGGAACACGCTGTAAAAAAGCAAGCTTTCTAAATACCCATACCGTATCACCCCGGATAGTAGCGCAGGTGCGCTTATAATAAAACCAGTTATTTTAAGGGGGGCGCTTCTAAATGAGTTTTGGGCATAAGCGCATGCGCTTATAAAATGGCAAATACAAGAATACAATTTAAACACATAAAATTGTACCTCTTTGTTTCGCGAGTTCAATCGAAGCGAAATTTTCTAGCGTCCGAAACCAGAATTGCGTGAGGGCAATTTTAGGGCGTGGGCCCAAACGGGTTTGATCGCCTCGATCAGCAACAAACAATTATTTCCAGGAAGCCTGGAAGCCAAATTCAGGCAATCATGGCAATCAGCTTATCGCGATCAGCTGTTCGCCCAACCTCGATCAGACCCGATTTTAACCTCGATCAGAGTCAATTTTCCTCGATCACAGGCAATCAATTGATTGCTTGTGATCGGGGCACCTAGCAACACTTGCGAGTAGTTACACTGTAGCATTTACAGTAGAACGAATATTTTCGCTGGTGAAGCCTGGTCGTCAATCTCGCTAAAATGGTGACGAAAATGCCACGCAAATGTATCGTGCTTGCTGAGCAGGCGCTGACAACCTTCTCCGAAAATCATTTCTGATCGGGCGGCTCGGGCACTACGATCACAAGCAACCCGATCAGATCCAGCCCGATCAGATCAGTCACGATCAAACCCGTTTGGGCCCACGCCCTTATGACGGTGCAAAGAGCTCTGGCACGTCACTTTTCAGTCGTGCCAGCTCATCCTGGCTGGACGCGCAACCTATGAGATTCGCGAGAGTCAAACACAGTTAAAACAGAAACCGCCTCGCTGCAAAATTGGAAATTGTTACCGTTTTAATCAGGATCTAAAAATAAATTTATACATGCGCTCGTCAGGAATAGGCCCAATGAGTCTGTGGTATACAACAAGAGGGGTGGGTGTAGGAGAAGAGTGCTGAAGCCCGAACCGCTGAAGGACCTGCTGCACCATGTGTGCCAGTGAAGCCCGGAGGACGACGCAGCCAGATCTCCTCGTGTAGGCTGCCCTGCAGGAAGGCAGTGGAGAAGTCGAGGGAGTGTAGCTCGTAGTCCCTCTGCGCCGCTACGTGAAGTAACACCCGAAGAGTGGTCATCTTCGGGGTGGGCGCGAAGGTCTGAAAGAAGTCAACCCCCTCGCGCTGACTGAACCCTCTAGCCACGTAGCATGCCTTGAAGACTGGGGGAGATCCCGGCGGCCGCTTCACCCTGAAGATCCACATGCCATCGACTATGTTCGCCCCTTGGGGGGGGACCTCGTCAACGTAAGTGCGTGTGGACCTGTAGGAGACGATCTTTGCGTCCATGGCAGCTCTCCACTGAGAGGCCCAAGGCCCTGACACTACCTCAGCGTAAGTGCGAGGAGTAGGTATGTCAGGAGCGTCGGGTGACAAAATACTAGCTTGAGTTTGGCTTAGAAGCCATAGTTTAGGTGCCTTAGTAGTTTAGGTTTTAGGGTGTAAGGTGAATGTCGAGAAAGTTGAGAAGGAGAATGATGTCACTAGCAAGAGTTGGGATACAAGTACACCACCCTAATTGGGTTGTACTCATTACAGAGTACCCCACTGCAGGCTAGACAGCAAATACATTCTGACATCGGGGTCTCCCTCAGGAGCGAGGAGCATGGCACAGAGATGAGGCGAAGCAGCTGCCAGGAACTCTAGCTCAAACTGTCTGTCCTCTAGGACGTCACAGCCAAGGGCAGACTCACCCCCGGCGGACAGAGGAGGGGCAGGAGGAGCGGCCACAACACGAGTGGCGTAGTCAAGGCGACGCGTAGCAGTAAAGTCAGTCATAGCGGCAGTGAGGACCGCGCCGGGAGGAAGGAGAGGCACGAGGGTCTGTAACAAGAGAGGCGAGAACACGAGAGAGAGTGGGGCGGTATATGCGGTAGAAATCAGTGACCGAAGTGGACAGGGAGGCAGTGAGGGACGACTCAGGAGGACGAGGAAGAACAGACGGAGGAGGACGAGGAGGACTAGGACGAGACAACATGGTACGTAGGTCAGTGACAGGTGACGAGGGACGAGCACGAGGAGGACGAGAGGCCCAAGTGTGGGCGAGAGGAGAGGGAGACGGAGGAGACTGAGAACGAGGGAACACAGCCGGAGCTGAGTCCGGAGGAGGAAACGTAGGACCGAACACAGGAGGAGAGGAGGGGAGACCAAGGGCCCGAAGGCCAGTAACAGGGGTCGGAGGCTGCTCCGACTGCTGCTGCTGCTGCTGGGGCGGCGACTGCTGCTGCGGCGGCAGCTGCTGCTGCTGCTCCCGCTGCAACTCCAACCTCTCACGCTCCACCCGCTGCTGAACCTCCAATGTCTCACGCTCCAAACGCTGCTACTCCTCACGCGCAAGACGAAGACGGGCCTGGTGTCGAGTCGGGTAGGAGTGAGGAGGAGGAGTGGTGGCAGGAGACGAAGAAGAATAATCGGCTCTGCCCTCGACAGTACCCGGCTGAGCACCCCCAGAGCGAGTACCCCCTGCGGCAGCACGACCAGTAGGAGGTGTACCCGCACCCCCAGTCGTGGTGCCTCCAGTGGCACCAGCACCAGCCCCAGACTCTCCAGCTCCAGAAACACCACCAGCTCCAGCACCACCACCAGCTCCAGCACCCTCGGAACGGGCAGCTGCGGCAGGTGCACGCTCAGCTCCAACTCCAACACCCCCAGAACGGGCGGCTCCTGTAGGTGCACGAACAGCTCCAACGCCAGCACCCCCAGAGCGAGCACCGCCAGAGCCCTCACCTCGAGCACCAACACCCTCAGAGTCCGCAGTGGCCGGTAAAGGAAGCGCCGACAGCTGCTGTGGAGGCTGTGAGGACGACTGTGGGGAAGGAGGAGAGACCTGGGGGGGTACCGAGGGGGGGGGAGTAGCGTGGGACACACCAGATGGAGGGGAGGGGGGGGAACCGGGAGACCTCGACAGGGGTACCGGACGTAGTAGGGGACGGACTCGTCGAAACGGACGTCACGAGAGTCAAAGAACCGGTGGGAGGGAGGGTGGTAAAAGGTGAAGTCAGAGGAGTCCTCTGGGAAACCAAGGAAGACACAGGGGACGGCGCGAGGCGAGAGCTTGTCCGCAGAGGTGTCGCGGACAAGAGCCAAGCAGCTCAGACACTAAACATCGACGCAACACCAGGGGACCCTGTCCAAAGACTGGTCGGTGAAGCAGCTGGCCGAGAGACGCGAGGCCAGAGGTTCAGCTGGTGAGCGGCGTACCGAGCCGCGTAGGGCCACAGAAAATGGGGCGCGCGGGCGTGGAACATAGAGGTACAGGCGATCTCCATGACCAGGCCTAAGCGGCGCTCAGCAACCCCATTCTGCAGTGGAGAGTTTGGAAGAGTCCAGGACTGGGTGATGCCCTGCTCAGCACACAGATTCTGGTGAGAACGCCGGTGCGAAACTCACCCCCACAGTCGGAGTGGAGACAACTGACACGACGACGACGAGTACTCTCGGTGGCGAGCAGCCACCGGATCAGCGTAGAAGTCACGTCGGACTTCTTCGCCAAAGGGAACACGGTGGTGTACCGAGAGTAGTCGTCAACGACCACCAGAAAGAAACTCTCCCGCTCAGGGCCAAGACGGCGAGCGGGGCCCCAAATGTCTAATTGGAGTGTCTCGAAGGGCTCGGTGGCTGGACGAAGGGAGGAGGAGTGAGGAGTGGCGCGCAGCCTACCCTAGACACAAGGACCGCACGGAGGAGCTGGGGACGGCGGGAGCGGCGGGAGGACTCGGGGGAGGCCTAAGACAAGACGCTGACTGGACAGAGTGCGGAGATGAGGGAGGGACGGATGACCAAGGCGGTGGTGCTAGAGGAGGGAGGGGAGGGCAAGCGACCGACACGAGCACGACGCAACAACCTGACCAGACACAGCAACCTGAGTGGACTCTGCAACCTGGCGGGACGGAGGAACCTGACGGGGGTCGGTGTGGAGGGTGTACAGACCGGAGCCCGGCTCCTGGCGAAAAGTGGCCAAGGGGGCGTACGTGTCACCGTCCACATAGACCCCGGTGTCACCAGAAGGCTCAAACCAGACCCCGACGTGCTGTCTCGCCAGGGGGCCCACACCAACCAGGTTCCTAGAGAACGTAGGAACGTGGAGGCCAGTCAGGGAACCGGAAGGGGCAGCTGGGCACGGGAGGGTAGTGGCGTGAGTCGCAATGACCGGTCCCGAGGAGGGATCGGCCAGTGCTACAGGGACTGGCGCCGGCAGTGGAGAGAGAGTCGTGCGGTCGCGGAAGAAACAGTGTGAAGCTCCCGAGTCCAGTGCGAACGAGAGAGACCCGTCCGCTGAGGGAGTACCTGTATTACTAGCTAAACAAGATACTACACTAGCACCTACTCTAGCAACAGGCAAAGATCCTACGCTAGGTACAGGCAAGTACACAGATCCAGGAGCACTACAGTCAGCATCAGCATACATGACATAAGACCTAGCATCATCCATAGGCATATCAAAAACAGAGATGCCACGAGCAAGAAGTGTCCCCCAGCGTGGCGGCGGGGGAGCAGAGGGGCCGTGGTGCAAGCGGTAGAGGTCATCTAGACGACTGAAGCAGCGTGCAACAGAGTGGTCAGGGCGGCCACAGTACGAGTCCCTACGTGGACCCGTAAGGATCCAGTACTCACAGGGACCAACGTCGCGGCCGACCGAGCAAGGTCCCCAGCTGGAGGGGGCGCCGCTGCGCCCAGTGCTCGGGGGACCCGCGGACCTCCACTGCTGCGGAGGGCCCCACTGCTGAGGCTGCTGCTGTGGTGGGCGCTGCTGCTGGCCCTGTCGCTGCTGCTGCGGTCCCTGCCGCGACTGCTGTCCAGGCGGTGGCAGCTGCAGGGAAGCCGGCTGCTGCTGCTGTTGGAACCCCTCACCACCAGTGTAAACGCCACCCTCGAGAGGAGGGCCGTCAGGTCCCGAGCCACCCCCACCACCACTCCCACCACCTGCTCCACCGCTACCACCACCACCAGTACCACCTCCAGCACCCCCGCCGCTCTTCCCGCCCTTCTTGCCGCCCTTGCCACGTTTCTGTCCGCTAGAGACAGAAACAGCCGCCGTCTCCTCAGAGGCAGAAGACGTGGGGGTGGCAAGTGAGGCAGTGAAGGTGGGAAGCTGCGGCACCGCACACCCCTCAAAGAGACGAGGAGGAGGCGCGGAAGAGGCAGAGGCAACAGTGAGGAGGTTACTCTCGAACTTTGAGAGAGCAGCTCAAGAAGATCGATGGTAAGCTCAGTGGGGTGCTTCAAAAGAAGTGCGTTGCGGGCTGTGGCTAGGCGGTCAGGGAGGCGAGTGACTAGCCAGTGAATAGTGAGCCACATAGGGGGCGGTGCGGGGGCAAGCTGATCCTCAGTGCAAGCAGCGCGAAAGCGAGCGTCAAGGGAGCGAAGGTGGGTAGCGAGGTCGGAGACAGTCTCAAAGGAGGCGAGGTCAGGGTAGATAAAGGGGACGAGGAGGCGACTGAGGGAGGCAGAGGAGGGAGTGGAGTAGCGAGCAACAATGGCCTTATATAAATCGGCGGCAGACTCGACCTGAGTGGAGTGGATCGCCTCTGTCGGCGGGAGAAGGTCGGTCAGGGCGAGGCAGGCAGCGGCGTCACGAGACTCCCACACGTCGCGTGCAAGGAACTGGTGCTGGTACTGGGCCTCCTGCTCAGGAGTAGGCGGTGGGGTAGTGGGCAGCGGTGTAGGCTGCGGAGGGGCTGTCTGAGTACCGGACGCGTATGCGAACAGGTGCACGCCATCCTGCCGCTGGCTCTTAAGGTGGCGCTGCGCCTGCGTAAGCCACGTACTAAAGTCAACAGGTCTCCCCTCAGGGTCAAAGCGAAGTACTCGGGAGGTCGCCATAGGGGGCGAAACTGAGAGAGCGCGGCTGCCAGCCGTGGGAGTGTGAGCTAGTCAGTGGCGTGTGGGCAGGCGCGCAGGCGTGCAGGCGGGCAGGTGGCGCGGCGCGCTGGCTGGCGGGCGGCGCGGCGCGCTGGCTGGCGGGCAGCGCGGCGGGCCGACGGGCGGGCGGCGCTGGCGTGCGCGTCGGAGTGGCGCGCTGGTGTGCGCGCTGGCGTGCACGCTGGTGTGGTGCGCTAGCTGGTGCGCTGGCGTGGCGCGCTGGCGTGCGCGCTGGCGGGGCGCGCTGGCGTGCGCGCTGGCAGGCCTGCTGGCTAGTGTGCTGGCGGGCCTGCTGGCTAGGGCGCTGGCGGGCCTGCTGGCTAGGGCGCTGGCGGGCCTGCTGGCTAGGGCGCTGGCGGGCCTGCTGGCTAGCGTGCTGGCGGGCCTGCTGGCTAGGGCGCTGGCGGGCCTGCTGGCTAGGGCGCTGGCGGGCCTGCTGGCTAGGGCGCTGGCGGGCCTGCTGGCTAGGGCGCTGGCGGGCCTGCTGGCTAGCGTGCTGGCGGGCCTGCTGGCTAGGGCGATTAGGGAAGACGGGGAGGAGAGAGGGGGGGAGGGCATGCCAAGGCTAGAGATGGCCTAAGTTCAGGAACGGCAGAGACTGGGTGTGGCCTAGGAACGGCGAACCTACTGCTGATACCATCTCACAAACTGAAAGCAGCGGAATGGGTTGGATTGATTGGGTCAAAGTACAAATACCTAATCCTAATTGTTTGTACCCCATATAGCATAACCCACTAGAGGCTATAACATTTGACATATAGACACCCCTGCCTACAATTCGGGCGATGACGGTAGTAAATCTAGGGTATGCTGCGATTGTGTATCACATATTTTTATTGTCCAATCGTCGTCTCTTCCAGTCCCTCTCTCGTCCGTTCTCAGCCTGCCCCTCAAACCCAGGAGGCAATGCCTCCCCTTCGTGCGGCCCTTCCGCACCTTCATGTGAGTTTGCCTGCTGGGTGCCAGCATACCTCTGCCCATTGTAACGGGAATGGGCAACCCGGTAACCATGCCCATGCCCATGCCCATTCCCATGCCCATGCCCATGCCCATGCCCATGGCCCTGCCGGTGCCCGCCTCTGCGCGTGCCCTCATGGCGGTTTGGCCATGCACTCCTCTCCTCCCACACCTCCTCACCCCTCCGCCCATCTGACAGCCCCTGCGCCCCACTCCCCCCCGTGTCCCCGTCCCACCTGTCACCCGCCGCGCCACTGCTGCAACCAGCAGCCCCTCCACCCTCCTCCCCTCGCCTGCCTCCAGAGCCTAAGTCATTTCGAGAGGAAGTGAAGCGGCGAGGAGAATGGCGGCGGGGGGGGTGTCGTCGGGGAGGGGAGGAACGGTGGGGGGCAGTGGAGGCGAGGGAGGGGAGGAGGGTGGGGGCGAAGGAGTCGGAGGAGAGGAAGCATCCGCGCTGCTTCGCATCGTCGATGAGCGCCGCCCATGCTGGCGAGCGCTGCAGCGATGCTGCGTTCCCAAGAATCTGCATGGGGCAGGGGTCAGGGGGCAGGGCAGGGAGAGCAGGCGCACACTTGACTGTGACACGCATTCCGTGCTCCTAGTGGCTTGTTGTACGCACCGGCGTGCACCAGCCAATGTTCCCCTCCACTCCGTGACAGAGAAGGTAGCACGAGGCGGGTTGAGGGTGGGGTGTGAATGCAGAGAGGAGAGGGTCAGGCAGAGGAGAGGGTCGGGCAAAGGAGAGGGTCAGGCAGAGGAGAGGGTCGGGCAAAGGAGAGGGTCAGGCAGAGGAGAGGGTCAGGCAGAGGTGGGCTGACCCAGAGGGAGCGCTTGGCGCGTGTGATGGCGACGTTCATGCGCCGCACGTCGGCCACGAAGCCCAGCCCGCGCGTAGAGGCGCGCACGCAGGAGAGGATGATGGCGTCACGCTCCTGCCCCTGGAAGGCGTCCACCGTGTTCACGTACAGCGCTGCCCCGCCCGCTGCCACTGCTGCCACTGATGGCCGTGGGGCCGTGGCAGCAGCAGACGCAGAAGGGGGTGGTGGTGCGGCGAGGAGGGCAGGATGCCACTCCTGGCTGGCAGCACTGCCTGGGTCTGGCGCTCCCTGCCCCTGCTGCTGCTGCTGCTGCTGCTGCTGCTGCTGCTGCTGCTCGTGCTGCTGCACTTGGATGGCAGCAGCATTCCCTGCCGCTTGCTCCGCAGCAGCGGCAAGGGCAGCAGGCACGGGCAGTGGGGGCGAGGGGGCGGAGCGGGCGAGCTGGTCGAAGGAGCGGCGCAGCAGCTTGAGCTGCTGGCGGTAGGGCGTCACCACCCCCACCGGCACTGGTCCTGTGGCGCCCGCTGCTGCACTCACCTCCTGCAGCCGCTGCCAGGGGGGCAGAGGCGAAGGCACGTGGGAAGAGGATGGGTGGGAGGCTGTGAGGAGCAAATGAAGAATGGCGCAGTTGAAACGTGTGCAATGTGTGCAATGTGTGCAATGTGTGCAATGTGTGCAATGTGTGCAATGTGTGCAATGTGTGTGCAATGTGTGCAATGTGTGCAATGTGTGTGCAATGTGTGCAATGTGTGCAATGTGTGCAATGTGTGCAATGTGTGCAATGTGTGCAATGTGTGCAATGTGTGTGCAATGTGTGCAATGTGTGCAATGTGTGTGCAACGTGTGCAATGTGTGCAATGTGTGCAATGTGTGCAATGTGTGCAATGTGTGCAATGTGTGTGCTTGGCTTGGCAGTGGCACGCAGAGCCCTGGTGCACCTGAAAGCACACGACAGCGAGGGCGGATGGAAATGAAGTCGCATGGGGAGGAAGAAAAAAAGGGCGGATGGGTGGGAGGCAATGAAGAGCAACCGCATTGAATATGTTTGAACCAGGCAATGACATCTCTACTTGCAGGGCCAGGCAGTGACACCATTACTTGCAGGGCCAGGCAGTGACACTGCTACTTGCAGTGTTTGGAAGGAGGCGTGACTTGTGAATGCACCTGGAAGAGCGCGACAGCGAGTGCGGCCTCGGTGGTGTTCTGGTACGACACGGAGCGCTCGCCGTGCGACTCGCGCCCCGCGCTGACATCGAAGAAGAGCAGCGGGCGTAGCAGCGGGTCGGCGTGGTATGGCTCATCTGGCAGTGCGGTGATGGCGGGCGCGTCGGTGAGGCGGTCGCTGTAGAAGTAGCGGCTGGGGAAGGTGCGGATGGCCGGGTGCATGCGGTACTGCTCTGTCAGTAGTAGTGTTGGACAGCCCGCTCGCTGGAAGCGCTCCAGCAGTGAGCGACTGGTGGGGGCAGGCAGGCATGGGCAGGCATGGGCAGGCACGGGAGGGGGGACAGAAAGAAGGGGAAGCTAAAGAGAAGGAAGAAACTTTTTAGATAGCGAAGCCAAAGCGGAAAGATCACGGACAGACACAGGTGATAGGACATACACAGGTGATTGGACAGACACAGGTGATAGGACAGACACAGGTGATTGGACAGACACAGGTGATTGGACAGACACAGGTGATTGGACAGACACAGGTGATTGGACAGACACAGGTGATTGGACAGACACAGGTGATTGGACAGACACAGGTGATTGGACAGACACAGGTGATTGGACAGACACAGGTGATTGGACAGACACAGGTGATTGGACAGACACAGGTGATAGGACAGACACAGGTGATTGGACAGACACAGGTGATAGGACAGACACAGGTGATTGGACAGACACAGGTGATAGGACAGACACAGGTGATTGGACAGACACAGGTGATAGGACAGACACAGGTGATTGGACAGACACAGGTGATAGGACGGACACAGGTGATTGGACAGTCACAGGTGATTGGACAGACACAGGTGATTGGACAGACACAGGTGATTGGACAGACACAGGTGATTGGACAGACACAGGTGATTGGACAGACACAGGTGATAGGACAGACACAGGTGATTGGACAGACACAGGTGATTGGACAGACACAGGTGATTGGACAGACACAGGTGATTGGACAGACACAGGTGATTGGACAGACACAGGTGATTGGACAGACACAGGTGATTGGACAGACACAGGTGATTGGACAGACACAGGTGATTGGACAGACACAGGTGATTGGACAGACACAGGTGATTGGACAGACACAGGTGATAGGACAGACACAGGTGATTGGACAGACACAGGTGATAGGACAGACACAGGTGATTGGACAGACACAGGTGATAGGACAGACACAGGTGATTGGACAGACACAGGTGATAGGACAGACACAGGTGATTGGACAGACACAGGTGATAGGACAGACACAGGTGATTGGACAGACACAGGTGATAGGACAGACACAGGTGATTGGACAGACACAGGTGATAGGACAGACACAGGTGATTGGACAGACACAGGTGATTGGACAGACACAGGTGATTGGACAGACACAGGTGATTGGACAGACACAGGTGATTGGACAGACACAGGTGATTGGACAGACACAGGTGATTGGACAGTGCAGTTAACCGGTGGTGCAGGGAGGGCGGCCCACCTGTAATCCAGCGAGGAGGCGAGGCGGCTGATGACGGTGGCGGGCAGCTGCTGGGGGTCGCCCACGAGCACACAGCGCTGGCAGCGCAGCGTGAGGGGGGGCAGCGCCGCCATCTCACTGGCCTGCGCCGCCTCGTCAAACACACACATGTCAAACCCGTGTGCCAGGCGCGCGAATATGCTGCTCCCAGGGGGGAGTCGGGTCGGGGAGGGACGGGGTTGGGGGAAGAGGGAGAAGGGGTGTGGGGGCAAGGCGAAGTCAACTATGTGGTGACAAATGCACGCCTCATCCACGTGCTCGCTGCACCACTTGCCCTCACAACTCTTGCCCTCCACATGCACGGCCTCAAGTGCAAGCGCAGGCCCTTGTCATCCGCCAACCCATCTCCGTGCCTCCTCCTCCTTGAGCCAAACGTGCTTGCCCCATTTCTACTATACTGAATACAACATCTTACTTGTACACTGCCGCACACCTTTCCTAATGGGTCTTCTGTTCTTGAAGCCCTACTGCGTGACTGCTGCTGTGAAAGAACCTCTCAGAGCCGCCTGAAAGGGCCTGGCAGGGAGGCTCACCGGCGGCCGCTGCTGCTGGCGGTGGTGAAGACCACCTCCGCCTCCTCCGCAAAGCTCGCCTCCAGCTGTGCCCTCGCCGCCTCCACTGCCACGTCGCCCCGCCGCGCCCCCAGCACGATGAGCAGCCGCCCCACCTCCACTCCCACCTGCTCCCTCTCCTCCACAGCTGCCTGGCGCCATGGTAAACGCATGAGATGGGCGTGAGGGGGACGAATTGGAGGGACTGAAACAAGTGGAAAATTATATCCCTTTGTGAAGTCATAACTACCAATTTAAGAGACTTGGGCAGGAAACGTTACTTATGCTCCCTTCAATACAGGTACCTCCTTCCTTGGACTCAGACACAACCATTGCCACACTCGCTGCACTCACTGCCAGTCGCTGCACGAGGGCGTCCCTCTCCCGCTCCCGCTGCACCAACACCTCTGGATCCATCCCCACCGCACTGCCCCCCTCCCCACTCCCCCCTCCCCCCGCTTCCACCAGCTCGCGGATCTGGCGCTGCAGCACGCTGACATGGCATGCCAGCTGGCCCTCCTTGTGCCGTAGCACTGCCACGTGGTGGGCTGCCTCCTCTGCCGGCATCTGCAGCAGCTGCTGCGACCGCCGCTCCACCGATACCGCCTGGCCGAGGGAGGTGCATGGGAATGTGTGGGGAGGAGTGGGGAGAGATGGAACGTCAGCACAAAGGAGGCGAGGGGCAATGGCTGTAAGGAGAGCGTGAAGGTGTTGTTACTGAGCCACACTGATTCACAAGCAACAGCAATGAAGAGGGCAAACACAAGTTTTGCGATGTAACCTTCCATAACACGAGTCATCTTGAATCTGATTTAGGAGCCACGGCCAGATCCTACCAGCTTTTCCCCCTCCTCCTCCCCCCCGCTCACCTGAGCAGCGGGGGTGGCGGCCTCGGCACCAACGCGCGCCACATCTGGGCGGTAGGTGCGCATCTCGCCGTCCAGGAAGCCCTTGGAGAGCACGCGCGACAGCAGCTCGTCCACCGCCGCGTTGGACGGCGCACACACCAGCATGCGCGGCTTGCGTGCCACCCGCACCTGCCGCCTCGGCGCCACCAGCCGATCCATGCTCTCCAACACCTCCTCTATGCTGCCCCCTCCCGAACCTACCGCCTCCGCCGAACCTGAATTCTCCGAGCCGGCACCTGCCGACGCTGGGTCGTCGGATAGGAGCGTGGCGGAGGCGGCGGGGGCGAGCTTGGCGAGGAGCGAGTGGTAGTAGCGCTGGTAGTGCACGAGGTGGATGGCGTTCAGCATGCCCCACACCGTGTGCGTCTTGCCCGTCCCCGGCGGCCCCTGCACCAGCGTGAACGGCCACCCGCCCTTGCTGCTGTTGCTGCCCCCCACGCCGCCCGACCCTGGCCAGCCGGAGGCGGCAGTGCCGGCAGCATTTCCAGGAGCAGTGGGCGTGTGGGCGGCGGTGTGGGCGGCGGCCCAGTGGATGGCCTGCAGCTGCGGCGCGTTGAAGGAGGACTGCAGGTGCGCACAGAAGGCGGGTGGGAAGACGGCGGAGAGATCCGGCGGCATCTCGTTGACGTAGTCGGGGAAGAGATGGGGGCCTGGACGCAGCACTGCCTCCAGCATCTGATGATGGAGGGGGGGGGAGGGGGTTGGGTTGGAAGGAGGGAGGGAGGAAGGGAGGGAGGGAGGGAGGGAGGGAGGGAGGGAGGGAGGGAGGGAGGGAGGGAGGGAGGGAGGGAGGGAGAGAGAGGGAGGGAGGGATCATTTAACATGATGGTGTTCATGGGCATGCGTGGGCAAGGCAATGGGGTTGAGGAGTGGAGAGCATGGAGTGGAAAGCATGGAGTGGAAAGCATGGAGTGGAAAAGCGACAAAGGACACAACACGGCAGTTGACGAGTGTTCGTGCGGAAGGGCTTCGAGCCAAGAAGACACATCATCGCAAAAACAGCAGGTGCATTGAAGCCACCTGCGGCTGCAGGTGCGCCACGGAGTGCAGGGAAGAGAACTCCCTCTGCGCCGTTGTCAGGGATGTCACTGGCGTGAAGGTGCACGGAAGGTTCCTGCTCTTGACCTCCTTCAGGAGAGACACAGGCTCGCTGACAGGGGGAGGCGCAAGGGGTGTGGGGAGAGGCATGCATGGCGCAAGGGGTGTGGGGAGAGGCATGCATGGCGCAAGGGGTGTGGGGAGAGGCATGCATGGCGCAAGGGGTGCGGGGAGAGGCATGCATGGCGCAAGGGAAGGTATGATGGCGGCAGGACAGCACACGCAAGGGCCAGGGCTACATACTCGGGGGGCAGGGTTACATACTCGGGCGGCAGGGTTACATACTCGGGCGGCAGGGTTACATACTCGGGCGGCAGGGCGGACTCGTGGAAGGTGAAAATGATGGTGGCCCGGGCGGCACCGCGGTCGTCCTGGATGGGCTCGTAACAGCGCCGCCCGATGCCAGCTATGCGCAGCTGCTGGGGTGGCTGTGGCGGTGATGCGCGTGGTTGGTCTGCACGGCAGAGTGAGTGGCAGAAAGAGTGCAACGGATGAAGGCTTGTGAGGGGCGCCAAAAGGAAGGGAAGTCACGTCAAGAACAACAACGAGAGGCCGCTCACTTCAGTTTGCTCATCTCCATGAACATGTGTATGGGCATGTGCATGTGCATGGGCATGCATGGGCATGAGAGTATGGGCATGCATGGGCATGAGAGTATGGGCATGGGCATGGGCATGAGAGTATGGGCATGGGCATGGGCATGAGAGTATGGGCATGGGCATGGGCATGAGAGTATGGGCATGGGCATGGGCATGGGCGTGGGCATGGGCATGGAAGCATGGGTATGGGAGCATAGGCACAGGAGTATGGGCATGACCCATCATCACTCTCACCTTCATCGCTCGCTGCTAACCGTGCAGTGGACAGCACAGCCACGTCGCCATCCTTCCACTCGCCCTCCTTCCACCCTGCCCGTCGCCCCCCCTGCTGCTGCTGCTCTGCGAGTGGCTGTAGCAGCATCTCGTGCCAGCCTTGGGTGGGGGTGGGGAGGGCGTGCGTGGGTGGTGGCGCGGCAACGTGTCCTTTGAGCGGCTAAGGTGGGAGGAAAGGTGGTTCACGTGGTGGGAAGTGGTGAGGGCAGCAAAGCGAACTGAGAGGCGAAAGGAAAGAGGCAAGAGCAGAGGGTGAGGGTGGAGAGGTGCGAGTGGTGCGTGCGTGCAAGGCGAGGCGAGTGGAGCAGCAGGTATGGGGGATGTGGAGCGTCAGTCACCTCGGTGGGTGGCTTCCAGCGACGCCACTCGCACTGCCACGCCTGCGCTGCTCCCCCCTGCGCGCCCGCCGCCCCCCTCGCCGCCCTCCACCTCCTCCCAACTGCTCGCCACCTGGGCGCGCGCCTCCTCAAACAGCAGCGGCTCAAACGCCCCCACATACTCCTCCACCGATCCGAACCGCTCTGGTAGCTTCGGCGGAGGCGTGGCAGGCTGTGCGGCGTCGGCGTCCGCCGCCCCTGCTGCTGCTGACGTGGCGCCACCTGTCCCCCCCGCGCCCCACAGCCTGTAGCTCGTCGCCTCGCGCTGCAGCCGCTCCAGCGACGCGTCGCTCGCCCACCCCCTTGCTGCCGCGCTGCCCCCTCCCATCCCCGATCCCCCCCGCGCACCCACTACCCCCGCTCTCCGCGCGTCCTCTCTCGCCCCCTTCCTTCCGCCTACCCCTCTTCCTCTCCCCCTTCCCCCCACGCCCGCCGCCGGCCCGCTCCTCGCGCGCGTCTCCGCGTCCAGCGCCGCCTGAAGCGGCCATTCCCCGCGCTCCAGCCCACCTGCTTCCCCCGTGGAGCTTCCCCCGCCCGCGGAGGCCTCCGTGGCTGGCGGCGAGCACAGAAGCGCATTCCGCTCGCCGCCACCCGCACGGCTAAGAGAACGCCCCCCCGCAAAAGCCCCTCCGCGGCCGATTCCGCCACTGCCGGCTTCACCCGTGCGGCTGGCCTGGCGGAGTGACTCGCCCACCTCCAGCAGCACCGTCTTCCGTGAGGGCTCCGCGCGATAGCGCTTGCCCGCCGACATCGCAAAAACAGGAAATGGAGGCGTAGGTTTTGTTAGGGTTGGTTCGCCTAACCACGGAACCTACGGCGAAAGCTTCTAAGATGGCGTAATGAAGGCGACGGAAGCGTATGGACTATTCTAGAGAGAAGCGGTGGAAATCGGCCTACGGTGAAGAGAAGCGTGAGAGAAATCGAGAAGAAATGTGCTAGGAGATCGACGGGGGAAAGGTTCGAGCTCGAGGCGAGTTCGAGAAATTTCCGCATTCGGACTTGAGGAGTGTTCGGCGAATTCGGTTCGGTTTCGTGTGTGACTCGGGGTATTTCGAGGCGCGCGCGAGATTGCTTGGGGAACAAGTTACGTTACGAATCGCATTGTGTCTTGCCAGACTATTAAACTGCTCGTACTGATTCTGGAAAATATACCAATCAGATTCTGAAAATTGTTGAAGTGTTTATTGACAACTTCAAGCAGAGCTGCGCATATCATTGGATTCGTGAGATCGTGGAGAACATGATAAGCAATAGCAAGTAGACTATTGCCGAATAAGGCGTTTACGATCCTAAGAACTGGTATCAGAGCTTGGCGAACGGGTGCGTCGATCGTCGTAAATTGACTTGGTGCGCTAAGTGGAATTAGTGGAGAAGAAGATTCGTTCACGCCTACGCCATGACGGACGAGGTGAGTTCGCGTTCCGGTGTGAGTCTTGGAGACCCGCAGTTGAAGGCTCTTCTTGAGGCCCTTGCGAGTGCCGTTTGGTGGCGAAACCGACGATCGGACTCAGTGAAGCCCAGCGCTTCAACGACAGCAACTACAATATGTGGCGAAAAAAGTTCATTCGGAGGGCAGAGGAGGTGGACCTCTTGCCGTACTACCGTCCCGACGTGGAGACGAAGGAGGGAGTTGCGCCTTCTACGACGGATACGAAGGAGAAAATTGTGGCGTTTAAAAGGCAAAGTAAACAAGCGTTTTTTCAGCTTTGTCATTCAGTTGCCGATGCAATCGCGGTCGATTTGGACCAGTTTCCAGGGGAGTTGAACTCTGCACAGCTAGCGTGGGAGTACTTGGAGTCCACGTACATGAGCACCAACGATGTCAACAAGAAGGCAATTAGGAAGCAACTGCTGGTGCTGAGCATGGAGAAAGGCGAGAAACTGATCACCTACATCAACAGAGCGAAAAGCTACAACGGCGATTTGCGAGTGATGGGAGCCGCGGAGACGGAGCATGAGATGATCGATTACATCATCCAAGGCCTTCCTAAGGAGTGGGAATCTAACATCGGTACGTTTACGTACCAAACGCTGGAGAGTTTGACGAAGCTGCAGGAGATTCCGCATTTGCTTGAGACGGTGAAGGAGATGAGGATAAAGAAAGCGGCAGCAGCAGCTAAGGAATTTGACGAGGAGTGGCCGGCTTTGGTGAATGCAACGAAAGCGTTTGGAGCGTGCTACCAGTGTGGAAAGAGGGGCATAAGGCGATAAACCGCTACGGAAATCCGCGAAGCAGGAACTACAAAGGCAAAGCGGTGGAGAACGATAAAGGAGAATATAGGGGGGGGGGGGGACAAGTGGCAGCAGAAACGAGGATTCAATGGCAAGTGCGATTATTCTGGGCGCTACGAACATCGTGCCGCAAAGTGCTACTCCAATCCGAATAACAGGGGCTACAAGGGTCCATCGCAGCAGAGAAATGTGGCAGGAAAGGCGAATGTAGCAGAAGCGGACGAGGATGACGTGATCCTTGGAGGAGCGCATCGTGCGAACGTGGTGCGGGTGCCTAACATGAATATGCGGACGGGTGGACGTGAGAAGAAGTCATGGTACATGGATAGCGGATGCACGCGGCACATGACGTTCATGTCAGATTGGATGGAGAACGTGAAAGAATCGAGTGAGCGTTATATACTTCAAACAGTGGGAAGTTACCAGTGACAGTAGAGGGTGACGTTGTGTTGCAGAGTCCGTATGGAGAGATGAGACTAGAGAGTGTGCTGCTGGTTGAGAATTTAAAGTTGAATTTGATTAGTCAGTCACACCTTGATGACTTGGGGTGCAAGATATTTTATGACAGTGGCGAGGTTACTGTGTTTGGTCCTGAGTGGGAGAAGTATGCGGATGGTTATTTCAGCGACGGATGCTATGAGATGAACGTGGTCGCGATGAACGACTTGGATGAGTTCTATGAGGACCCTGCATATACTGAGATGGGAGAATTGGAGGAGTTATCGAATGAGGTTGATGAGAGTGAGGACACGGATGATATGGCAGTAAGTGTGAAGGCAGCAGTGAAGCAGGAAGAGGAGATGGAGGCAGGAATAGTGAACGGTGGAGATGAAGTCGGTGTCAACATTTTTGCAGCAGCAATTGTGATAGAAGACAGAGCAGTAAATGCGAAGTATGTGGAAGTCGAAGGTGTGAAAGGGGACATCATGGTGAAGGGATCAAAGGCGAATGCAACTGCAAAGGGGCGAATGCTTACGAAAGAGAAACACGTCGAGGGGTACGGGACCCGAGAGGTGTTGGGTGTGAAGATGCTGAGGAGAAGCGAGAGGGTGAAGAAAATAAATCATGGTTTGGATGTCAAAGCACTCAAGTTCAAGACACATAAGCAGAGGTTCAAGGTGCAGGAGCCGCAGGGGAGCGTGAAGCCGACTTAGACCCTGTGAAGGCTACAGGGAGCAAGGGAGCAGTGTGAATGGTGTTCGTGGTTGATGAACCAAAAGGGAGATCGTTATGGTTGGTTTGCCCAACCATGGAGCCTACGGCGAAAGCTTCTACGATGGCGTAATGAAGGCGACGGAAGCGTACAGACTATTCTAGAGAGAATCGGTGGAAATCGGCCTACGGTGAAGAGAAGCATGAGAGAAATCGAGAAGAAATTTGCTAGGAGGAGGAAGAGGGAAGGAGAAGCATCGAGGACGAGATCGACGTGGAAAAATGTGGTTTGAGCTCGAGGCGTGTTCGACAAATTTCCAGATTCGGACTTGAGGAGTGTTCAGCGAATTCGGTTCGGTTTCGTATGCGACTCGGGGTGAATCGAGGCGCGCGCGAGATTGCTTGGGAAACGACTCGCGGTACGAATCGCATTTTTTGTCTTGCCTGACTATAAAACTGCTTGTATTAATTCTGGAAAATAATATACCAATCAGATTTTGAAAATTGTCGAAGTGTGTATTGACAAACTTCAAGTAGAGCTGTGCGTATAATTAGATTCGTGAGATTGTGGAGAATTCGATAAGCAATAGCAAGTAGACTATTGCCAATTAAGGCGTTTACGTTCCTAAGAGGTTTAGTTTCATGTGATTCAATGCAGCTCGACTCAAAGTTATGCCATACCTATCTTTCAATTGCTTTCAGTTTAGGTGCTTCGGGAATCGGAGGGATCACAAACTGTCAGTTGGCGTAGAGCTTGCATGCGTGGACGAGATTCATACCTATGGGCCATATGCAGTTTGCAAAATGACTCAGGCTGGTTTGCAATTCTGGTATTTCCCTTTGCCCATTTCGTCCGATCGCTGGTTTCGGCAAGGGTTCTCTCGTCATCAAAACCCCGCTAAGGACTAGTTACGCGTCTATTTTGTTTTGTGATTGTTAGTTTACACTATTTGGATTATCTAATTGTCAGAATATTATGCTGTAGCCTGTAGTGGGGTGCTCTATAGCGAGTACAACCCTTCTAGGGTTTGCTATTTGTATCCCCATTCTTGCTAGTGCAAGCCCTCCTTTGTTCATTTCTTGCTTGCCTAGCTAGGTCAACCCTAGCTATGGCTTCTCACTGTCCTTACTATCTTGACATGGTAACAGAGCGGTTACGCTCCTGTCCTGTGGGCCCACCACTTCACTGCTTCCGCTGCTACTGCTACTCCCTGTCCGCCGCGCGCCTCGTGGTACGCGGCGTTGAAATTAGGGTTTTCAGCCCGCCGTGCGCCCCGAGGCGCGCGGCGGTTTTCTGCCCGCCGTGCGCCCCGAGGCGCGCGGCGGTTCTCTGCCCGCCGTGCGCCCCGAGGCGCGCGGCGGGTTTCTGCCCCGTCACACCGCGCGTTGCTCCCGGGAGGCGATGCGACGGGCGACGGGGACCCGCGCGTCGCCCCCCGTCGCCCGTCGTGGCCTGCGCGCGGCCCGTACAGCCGGCGCGCGGCCCGTACGGGCTGCGCCAGGCCCGCGCGCGGCCCGTACGGGCTGCGCCAGGCCCGCGCGCGGCTCGGGCCGCCTGCGCGCGGTTCGGGAGGCTGTGCCAGACCCGTGGGCGGCCCGTTCTTCGCTGCCCCTGTCCTCCCCACTGTCCCCCGTGCTTCTGAAGGCGCCCCACCCCTCCTTCTGCCCGTACTCCTGGATTAGGGTTTGGGGGTGGGGGGTATGGGGGTGCAGCTTCTGTGTGCCGTTCCCTGCTCCTCCTCCTCCTCCGTCTCCCTGTGCTGCAGCTGCCGCTGAGGGGGGTGGACCTGTTGGAGCCGTCGGAGTGGTACTAAGGGGGGGGTGAAGGGGGAGTGAAGTTAGCGGTGTAGCAGCGGGTGTGTGTCAGGGGGAGTGGGATAGTTTGGGGAGGTTGAAGGGGGTGGCCGCCGTGAAGCCAGCAGCTCCAGTCGCCCGTGAGACCGTTGCGCCAGTCGCCCGTGAGCCCGTTGCGCCAGTCGCCCGTGAGCCCGTTGCTCCAGTCGCCCGTGAGTCCGTTGCTCGTCTGCCGCTACTTTCAGCCGCGGAGCCAGTTACTCCAGTAGCCCGTGTGCCAGTTGCTCCAGTTGCCAGTGTGCCAGTTGCTCCAGTTGCCCGTGTGCCAGTTGCTCCAGTTGCGCCGTGTGCCAGCAGCTTCAGCTGCCGCCCACTACCTCCTCTCCTCTCATAGTCTCTTTCCTCCTCCTCACTTGCCCGTTGTGACTACCACTAGCTTTGCTCATAATTGTGATCTTTAAACTATTGCTTCTTGAACTTGTGCTCAGAATGTGTGGTGACATTGTGATCCACCCTGAGCTTGTACTGCTTTGCTTGCTCTGCTGATTACACCCCACTTTGGCTATGGGGGTGTGTCAGAATATTATGCTGTAGCCTGTAGTGGGGTGCTCTATAGCGAGTACAACCCTTCTAGGGTTTGCTATTTGTATCCCCATTCTTGCTAGTGCAAGCCCTCCTTTGTTCATTTCTTGCTTGCCTAGCTAGGTCAACCCTAGCTATGGCTTCTCACTGTCCTTACTATCTTGACACTAATATGATCAAACATTGTACACTATTCAGCATTTCATCCATTTCTTGTGAAAGAATAATGTTAACTACTCAGGCTGTTGTTCGTTGGAATGGTGGGTTGTTGGCACAGCGGTTAATTAAATTTACACATCGTTTGCAGCAAATCACTAAACTTTAAAGAACATACAAAACGGTTGAGAAGCTTCAACGTTGTTCGCGTAAAAGACATTTTTCTTAGAATGGTCTAAGATAGTAGTGAAAATTATGTTAGGAATTGTAAATTGAGAACTACTCTGCATTCCTACCAATAGCAAGTAAATAATACAAAAGTAAGTACGAAGGCGAAAAGTCAGAAAGTGACGCGGAAGATACGCGTACGGTTGGGAGCATCTCGACTGTTGGAGCAGAGCATTAGGTAGCTGTAGAAGCAAGGATTTTGGCAGGAACATGTTTGTAACCGTCTGGAGACGCACAGTTCTGTTTTGCTGTAATAAGGGAATGTACCTCTTAGAGTACATGGCTAATTAAGTCTTTTCATTTTCCTCATGTATTGCTATATAAACTTATGTATGTGCTTGCTTTAAAACCAGGGTCTCACGTAGTTGATTTGTTTTGCAATTGATGAATGGACCTTGACTAGGATTGGTTGGCGAGGTGCGAACTTAGACGACGAGTGTAGCGAGGGGCGCGAAGGAAACACAAATCGCATGGTGCATCCAAACCTTCTAGGCTCGGATTTTGGTTCGGTGCCGAAGCACAATCACCAGCAAAATGTACGAGCTTCTCGAAAGTAAGTACTCGGCAATTTGTTTTGCAATTGATTCAGGGGCAAAATCGGAAAGGTCTCGCACACTGAATTGCTAGACCTATCAGTAAACTTCGCCTACTCACACAGGGTGACCGAGCGTCAAATGATTTACAGTTGAAGGCATATTCTCTTACATAAGACCTTAATAATCTCAGTCATTTTAAAATCTCTCTGACCTAAGGTCAACACTTCAGCTGCAATTCATTCTTGCCAACCTTCCTCAAGTGATCCTAGGCACGATCAACTTTCTGATCGCAACATGGTATGAGCGTAAATCAAGAATCCTTCGCACTGCCACCCTCGAAATATTCGGCGAACTAAGGTGGCGTCCGGCATACGCTCGCGCGTAAGAATAACCGGAGGATAAAAAAGTCGAGAAAATCCTACAGCCGAAGCTCCAACCAATCCGGTTGCGACATCCAAGCGACGACGACTGTCAGTGTCAAAGTTAACAGACAGGAATGATTGAACTAACAGAGAGATCAGTACAAATAGCAAACCCTAGAATTGTGTACCCCATATAGGCTAACCCACTGTAGCCTAACAAACCCAACATATATAATGTTTGACACACCCCCATAGGCAAAGTGGGGGAGACCTAGGGGTCACAAGACCAGTCAAGGCAAAGCAAGGCAACAACAAGCTCAGGGTGGATCTCGAGGATTCCACACAAATTCCGAGCACAAGCTAGTGGTCACAAGACCAGTTCACATGCATGTTTATAACAGAGCCAGAGATACAGCGATCACAACCTAGCAAGAGTAAACATGTAGGTATAGATATACATAGTGATCACAGTAAAAGCAAAGTCAAGAGGTAAGCAAGTGAGGTCCAGTAGGCACAAGGCCTAGTAGAGTGCAGAAGCGCTGATGGTCACGAGGCTGAAGCGCCTTGGTGAACACATTAGCAGTGTTGGCCTCAGTGGCCACGTAGCGAATACAAAGCTGACCGCGCTGCTGCAGCTCTCGAGCAAGGAAGTACCGCAGGGCGATGTGCTTTGTTCTGTGCTCCAGTCTGTGCTCCTCACACAAGGCAATGGCAGCCTTGTTGTCGACGTACAGTACTGGAGGAGAACGAGGCCGCTCTCTGAGGTCAGTCAGCAGGTAGGTCAGCCAGCGTAGCTCCTGGGCAGCCATGGCTGTAGCGTAGATCTCAGCCTCACAACTGGAGCCGAGAACAGAAGAAGAGCGTGTAGAGCGCCAAGAAACTGAGCCAGAGCCAAGGCTGAAGGTGTAACCCTGAGACGACCGCTGAGTGGCCTGGTCGTCTGCCCAAGAAGCGTCTGAGTGCCCTGTGAGCACAACTCGGTCTCGCCCTCCAAGCACTAGCCCCATGCCCGACGTACTGCACAAGTAGCGCAACACCCTCTTAGCAACATCCATGTGCTCCTTCCTGTGACGGCCAGGAGCGACATAGCGTGCAAGGATGCTAAGAGGGTATGCAAGGTCAGGTCGAGTGCAGGTTATCAGGTACATGAGGCAGCCCACAAGCTCTAGATACGGGCCACTCGGCTCTACGGACTCATCCGAAGGCAGAGCTGAGAGCGAGTGACCGGTAGGCAGAGGAGTGGACTGAGGCGAGGAGTACGTGAAGCGGAAGCGCTGGAGAACCTGCTGCACCATGTGTGACTGAGTCAAGGTGATGGTGCGACGTGCTCTGTCCCGGGTGATCCGCAAGCCAAGATAGCTTGTCAGCTCACCCAGGTCTGTGCACGTGTGTCTCCTCTGCAGCTCCGACTTCACGTAGGCGAGTCCTGCAGTGTCAGCAGTGGCAAAGACCAAGTCGTCGACGTACACGAGGATGTAGAACGGCGGCAGCGAAGTGTCGGTGCGCAGGAACAGCGACGGGTCAGCTGTAGAAGGCGCGAACCCAAGAGCCGCAAGTGTAGTCCTCAGTGTGTCGTGCCACTCACGCGGAGCCTGGCGGAGACCGTAGACCGGTCGCTGAAGCCTCCACTGGGTACCAGGAGGAAACGACCCAGTGAAGCCAGGTGGGCGGCGCAGCCAGATCTCCTCGTGCAGGCTGCCCTGCAAGAAAGCAGTGCTAAAGTCAAGTGAGTGAAGCTCGTAGTCGCGGTGAGCGGCTATGTGCAGCAGCACCCGAAGAGTGGTCATCTTCGGGGTGGGGGAGAAGGTCTGGAAGAAGTCAACTCCCTCTCGCTGACTGAAGCCTCGAGCCACGTAACGCGCCTTGAAGACAGGCGGAGAACCCGGCGGCCGCTTCACCCTGAAAATCCACATGCCACTGACGATGTTCGCCCCAGGAGGGGGAACCTCGTCGACGTAGGTGCGTGTGGACTTCCAGGAAGCCATCTCGGCGTCCATGGCCGTCTGCCACTGAGAGGAGTAGGGACCCGCCATCGCCTCAGCGTAAGTGCGTGGGGTCGGGATGTCTGGTGCATCCGGGTCTCCCTCAGGGGCAACTAGCAAGGACACGAGACGGGGTAAAGCAGCAGCAAGACACTGGAACTCCTCCTGTCTGTCCTCAAGGACGTCCGTGCCAAGAGCACGCTCACCCCCGACGGACGGAGGACAGACAGACTCAGACTCAGACTCAGCAACAAGGCTAGCAGCGTAGTCTAGACGACAGGCAGCAGCAAAGTCAACCAACTCAGCGACAAGAGCAGACGCAGCCGAGGACTCAAAGGTAGGGTCAGTGACAACAGTAGCAAGAAGACGCGTGACAGTAGGGTGCTCAGCACGATACCGGTCAGACGCAGGGTCCGGAACGTCAGGCAAAGAGGACGCAGGAGGAGACGGTAGAGGGACACGCTGAGGAGCAGTAGAGGGACGCAGAGTCATGTAGTGAGTGCTTGGGACAGGAGGAGGACGCTCACGACGGACACGACGACCAGTGCGAGCAGGACGAACAGGCGACGCAGGACGAGACTCAGGCTCACGACGCTCTGTAAGACCTCCTGTGGGACCAGTGTAAGGAGAGGGAGCAGGGAGAGGCGAGGCAGGCGGTAACTGTGACTGCGGCTGGACAGGCGGGGGACACTCTATGGAGGGAGGAGGACAAGGAGGAGGAGCCTGCCCAAGAACCTGCTGAAGGAGCGGTACGAAGTACGGTCGCGGCCGCGCAGCGTCTCCAGAAGCAGAGGAGACTCCAGCGGCCGGGTCCACAGCACCAGCAGCAGCTCCACCGGCCGGGTCCTCAGCACAAGTAGTAGCTCCAACGCCCGGGTCCTCAGCAGCAGCAGCAGCGCCACCGCTCGGGTCCTCAGCTCCAGCAGCAGCTCCACTGTCCGAGTCCTCAGCACCAGCAGCAGCTCCACCAGGTGGGTCCGCAGCACCAGCAGCAGCTCCACCAGGCGGGTCCGCAGCACCAGCAGCAGCTCCAACGTCCGGGTCCTCAGCACCAGCAGCAGCGCCACCCCCAGGGTCCGCAGCACCAGGAGCACCACTCCGAAGACTGCAGCGCCGTGTGTACCACTCGCGGATCTGCTGAATGGGGGGGAGCTCCTGGGTAGGAGGGGAAGTACCGGGACGAGCTCCAGTAGCACCTCTCCGGAGGCGGCAGTACTCGAGGTACCTCTCCTGCAGCTGCTGGGAGGAGAGGGCTCCTCCAGGTGTAGCACGCTCAGGCTCAGCACCCCCAGGCTCAGCACCCCCAGACTCAGCACCCCAAGGCTCCGCACCTCCAGGCTCCGCACCTCCAGGCTCCGCACCTCCTGGCTCAGCACCCCCAGGCTCCGCACCCCCAGACTCAGCACTCCCAGGCTCAGCACCCCCAGATGCAGCACCCCCAGGCTCAGCACCCCTAGCAGGACGAGAGTCAACAGCTACCTCGACAGGCTCACCCGGGTCTACCTGGGACACACCTGAGGGAGCGGCACCCTGAGGGGGGAGGGGGTCTGGTACCTCAGCACCTGGAGCGAGGAAGAGAGGCGGGGGGGGGAGCGGGGCAGTGCGGTAGGGGAAGAGGCGGTAGTAGGGGACGGACTCGTCAAAAGTGACGTCCTGAGAGGCCAGGACACGACGCGAGGTGGGGTGGTAGAACTGCCAGCCAGGGGCGTCCGGGACAAAGCCAAGGAAGACGCAGGGGACAGCGCGACGGGAGAGCTTGTCCGCGGACGTGTCGCGGACAAAAGCTCGGGATCCCCAGACCCGAAAACGCGACGCATCGCCAGCCTCTCCCGTCCAACGCAGTGTCGGAGAAGTCTCGGGCAGGGAGACACGGGGCCAGAGGTTGAGCTGATGCGCAGCGTACCGGACTGCAAACGGCCACAGAAAATGGGGGGCAGCCGCATGGCTCAAGGAGGTACGAGCGACCTCCATGACCAGACCAATGCGGCGCTCAGCAACCCCATTCTGCTGTGGAGAGGCCGGAAGCGTGTACGACTGCTCAATGCCCTCCTGCTGACAGAAGGCCTCCAATAGGCCAGAGGAAAACTCCCCACCTCTGTCAGAGTGCAGACGCAAGACAGGGAAGTCGGAGCGGAAACGCTCACGGAGCTGGAGACGAGATCTGCGGATCCAAGGGATCAAGACATCAGGGACATCACCCTTGGCGCGCAAGGGGAAGACCGTGGTGTAGCGCGAGAAGTCGTCAACAACAATCAGGAAGTACCTCTCCTGACCCTGACCACGGACGCGGGCTGGGCCCCACACGTCCATGTGGAGCGTCTGCAAGGGAGCAGTCGTCGGGGGAAAGGAGGAGGAGTGAGGAGCGGCGCGCTGCCGTCCCTCGACACAGGGAATACAGGGAGGAGCAGGCGAGTCGGGAAGGGGAGGGAGCACCCTGGGAAGACCAGCAACAAGGTCCCGTTTGTGCATGGCCCGAAGGCGCTACACAGACGGGTGACCAAGGCGGTGGTGCCAAAGGACAGTCTCATGTGCCAGAGAGCGACACGAGCAGGGGGCGGACAGCTGACCTGACGCAGACGCGGACGCAGCTACCTGAGGGGACTCAGTGGTCTTTGTGTAAAGGTCCGACCCCGGCTCCCGAGTGAAGGTAGCCAGGTGGCGACCCGTCCGAGCACACGTGCAGTGTGTCACGCGCTCGTAGGCAGGGGTGAACTGGTGAACACCCCCGTCCTGGAGCGCACTACCTGCCACCAAGTTCGTAGAGAACGAGGGGAGGTAGAGACCTGACAGTGTGCCGGACGGGACCGCCGGACAAGGAAGGATAGTGGAGGAGGTCGCAATGACCGGACCCCCAGAGGGGTCAGCAAGGGAGACAGCAACTGGCCGAGCGAGTGGCTCAAGGACAGTGCGGTCACGAAAGAAGGAGCGAGAAGCACCTGAGTCCAGGGTGAAGGTGTGCAGTGCTGCAGTCGACTCAGTACCAGGGGGCACGGACGCACGAGCACCTAGGGCTGCAGCCCCACCAGGACCTGTGGGAGGAGACGCACTAGCACCTAGAGCGGCAGCCGGACTGGCCTGAATGCCCGGGTCGGGCGGAACACGCAAGTACTGAGCACCTTCTCCACTAATAGACATCGCATACATGGCAGTGAGAATAGCATCAAAGTCTAGAGCCCAAATATCAACACCCCTCTTTTCCAGGTCAGCCCAGCGCGGCAGCTCAGTGGCAGCAGGAAACTGGGTGCGCCACGCGTCGGTAAGGCGCGCGAAGCAGCGCTGCGTGGGGTGCGGCCTCCCACACTGCTGGCCGCTGCGGTCACCTGTGCGAATGACGTACGTGCAGGTAAAGCCACGCTGCGCATACCACTCACGGGCGGCCTGAAGCGTCGGGGCGGGCTGCTGACTCTGCCCTCCGCCAGTGCCTCCACGACCACCACCCCCACCGCCGCCGCCCCGGCCACCTCCACCCCTGCCGCCGCCACGACCACCTCCGCCTCCGCTGCCGCCTCCACCACCACTCCCACCGCTGCTGTCTCCTCCCCCACTGCCGCCACTAGTCTCCCCAGCCGCGCCTCCACTCCCACCGCCTCCACCCCCACCTCCTCCGCCACCACCCCCACCCCTGCCCCCCTTGTTCCTGCGGCGCCCGCTCGAAGCAGACGCGGTCCCGACCTTCTCAGCACCAAGAAGGTCGACAGCAGCAGCAGAGGCGACAGAGGGGAGGAGGGGGGAAGGGGAACACCCCTCAAAGAACGGGGTGCGGGGGTCGCCACGAGAGGTGCCTACAGCGACGATGCTCGCCTCAGCTGCAAGCAGTTCCTTCTCGAGGAGGGCAACAGTGAGCTCAGTGGGGGAGCGAGAGAGGAAGTGGTCCCTGACTGCGCGCAGAGAGTCAGGGAGGCGGGTGACGATGTGGTAGAGAGTGATCCAGAGCGGGGGGGGGTTGCTAGTGAGAAACTCGGCAGGCATAGCAGCGCGAAAGCGGGCCTCACTAGTCTTAAGGTGGGTGATGAGGTCTGCGACAGTGTGAAAGGAGGCTAGGTCGGGGAACAGGTAGGGGAGAGTGAGGCGGCCTAGCGTGGCAGAAGCGGGTGAGGAGTAGCGGGCAACTACAGCGGTGTAGAGGTCCTTAGCAGTCTTGCACTGGCCGAAGTGCTCGCGCTCGTCTAGTGGCAGGGAGTTGCGAATAGCAAAGCGAGCGTGCGCATCACGGGTCTGCCACTGGGAACGCAGAGTGCTGTCAGCAGACGAGTCAGGGGCAGTGGCATGGCCTAGGGCGTGGTCGTACAGTGAGATATCTTCCTTGGCAGTGAGCTGTTAGTACAGGTGCAGGTCATCTAGCCAGGTTTCGAACTTCACCGGACGGCCCTCGGCATCGAAAGCTAGAACGGGAGGGCTAGCCATAGCGACAGTAGCAGTAGGAATCAGGCCGCTGGAACAGTGTGCGGAGAGTCAACGGGGCCGGCTGGGCCACTAGGTAAGGCGCGGGCGGGGTCGACTGTCCGTAGTGGCACACTAGCGGCAGTAGTAGGTAGCTGGGCAGCAGGAGCTGCAACGGTGCACTGGTGGCTGGTGGAGTGGCAGCAGTGTGCACGGTAGGTAGAAAATAATAGCAGTGAGAGCGTGGGCCTCGCGGGCGGCGGCTGCAGAAGCGCACGAGTGGCAGCGGCGGTGCACGAGTAGCGGTGGCGCACGGGCAGCAGCAGCGTAGGGGCAGCAACGGCGCTCGGGAGGGAGCGGTGCGCAAGCAGCAGCGGAAGAAGCGGCGGACAGGCGGCTGCGGGCAGCAGGGCGTGCGCGAGTGGGCGACGGCGGCTGCGGGCGTGCGCTAGCGGGCGACGAGCGGCTGCGGGGCGTGCGCGAGCAGGCGACGAGCAGCCGCGGGGCGTGCGCGAGCAGGCAACGGGCGGCTGCGGGGCGAGCGCGAGCAGGCGACGGGCGGCTGCGAAGCGTGCGCTAGCGGGCGACGGGCGGCTGCGAGCGAGCGGCTGCTGCGACGGCGGGCTGCGGGCCTGCGGGGCGTGCGCGAGCGGGCGACGGGCGGCTGCGGGCGTGCGCGAGGGAATGCGACCGCGCGAGCGGCTAAGGGGCGGCGCGACGGGGCCTCTAGGGCAAAAACGACGGGGCCGCGGGGCCTCTAGGCGGGGCTCGATCGACGGGGCCAGCGGGGCCGAAAAAAAAAAAAAAGATTAATAATAAAGCGCTCGAGGGTGCTACGTGGGAGGCACTAAGAAGGCACTCCGGTAGTAGGTAGGTAGGTAGGTAGGTGGGCCCTTAGGACGGTCCTAGCGAAGGACCTGCTCTGAAACCATGTCAAAGTTAACAGACAGGAATGATTGAACTAACAGAGAGATCAGTACAAATAGCAAACCCTAGAATTGTGTACCCCATATAGGCTAACCCACTGTAGCCTAACAAACCCAACATATATAATGTTTGACAATCAGTTCCATCGCACTCGAACAACTCCTATAACGACTCTCAACTCCGGAGCAAGGGCTCCTGACACTGCGGAATGGCGATGCGGGAACCTCCTCCCAACCCCCTCAACCGACTGCGACTGGGGGGGATACCGCCCTGCAAACCTTCTCTCTCAACACAAATGGTTCAACACCCAAAGTCCCACGCCCAAGCGATGACGCAATTCTCTCAGCTCAATCAAGGTCCCTGAACATATCAAAATAAAGACAAGTACTTGTTTTGACGGCAGAGCTTTCTATACCTGGATCTTTGAGCTGGAGTTGCTACTGCAGAACGCATAGAGTTTTCAATACTTTGATGGTAATTATGCAGGACCCTCGGCCGACACTAACGACGCTAGAGCGTAGGGTTACTTTGACTCACGCATGGCGTACAGCGTGTTGCCACGCAACATGTCGCCAGCAAATCAACTGGGAATTCGTTGCTACAGAACATCACCTGCTTCGGCACTTGAAGTCAGGCGACCGCCTTACCATGGTGGATCAGCCCAAGGACTCTGTGTCGTCGAGCTGATTACTTCAGCAGCTGATGGAGATCAAGATGGGACCTTGGGAGAAGGCTAACAACTACATCAACCGTTGCCAGGGCATATGCGATCAAATCCCGAAACGTGGGCGCTCGATTCGAAAGAAAATTGTGTTAACATCATGCTCTCAGGACTCGGCTCCGAATGGAGACCCTGCAAGGCGCTCCTCCAGCAACAGGGGCTATCTCGGAAGCTGCCCTTTGCGCCGCCCCTCTCGTCGAACAACAGGATGTGGATCAGTATCGCCCCACGCCGTGACAAGAACAAGAACGTCTCGCCTTCTACACCGACAACAAAGAAGAGTGACGACCGCGGCGCCTCTACTGCAAAATCGCCCTGCAAAAAAATATGGCATTTGGCCGAGCGGTGCAAATACCGCTCCGGCCCTCGCCAGCCCAACCCGAGCACTTGGGCTGGCCGACAAGATGCAAGGCAAGATATGAGTTCAGCCCAGAGCTTTCAGCTCCCTCCGCGCAACATGAACCAAACGGTTCAGCACCAGCATCAGCAGCCGGCAAAACCTGGAGTCGTGCGCAACGTTATCAGCAACTTGGCAATGCGCCACACAGAGGGAACACGCTGTTGTCGTGTGCGCACACCACCACCAGAACCAACACCACGACCAATCAGGGAATTCACAGTTAACAATCCGTTCACCCTCAGTCACGAATATGACGACGATGACAACTAGGACTAGTCTTGCTGCCTGAAAGCCCCCCACGTGTACTTGACTCACGGACAGCACCCATCGACTGGATTGCGTGCGAGCGCTTCCTAAAGTTTGATACTCCGCACAGCTGCTTGCTCGCGATGACCACAAGCACCACAACAAATGGTACATCGATAGCTGCTACGGGCAACACATGGTGGGCTCCGTACCTTTTATATCCAACGTCGTCCCAACCCCCACGGTTACGTACATCGCCGTGGCGAACATCAACCGCCTGCGTGCAAGTGCCCAAGGCATTGTTGTCCTCAAGGTGCACTGGAGCAATACGCACACCACACTCAATGATATGCTCATCGTGCACAACCTGAGGTTTAACCTCGGAATACGACGTGCAGCTCAGCACCGATCCCAAATTGCGCGACATCATATTGCACTATGCGCCGCCGACAAGCCACAAAAGCAGATCGGCCGAGCGCAAGCCGAAAATGACATTAACGTGTTGGATTTCGACATCCCCAAATGTAGCGGCGACAAGGATGAGCTGATTGACCTCATCTCGCTGCGCTTGGAGCACATCCACTACTCTGAGTGGAAGCATCCGCGCGAAGTCGCCCTGCACGACCCTGACCCTGATGGCACTTGCAGAGACTGCCGCACGTCAAATGCATCGACGAATGCCCACATCACAGGAAGGAGACTAGCCGCGATCGCTGAAGCCAAACGTTACGCGCCGTTTGACGAAGGAATGTCAACGCTAGAACTCAAAGTCATGACGCACAATGTTTTCGGCCCTCAGGAACAGACCCCAGAAGAACCACTCCCAGGAACAGCCTTGGTGCGTCTACGAGGGATTTTGCAAGGAGAACGGTGTGGAACTTACGATGCGCACGGAGTGGCGCGACCTTACACCAAGGAGTAGTTCTTGAAACTCTACCCCCATTGGCACGACCAAACGAAGAAATTTTCTGTCGTCGAAAAAGAGGAGATGGCGTGCCGCGGAACAGAGGAGCTTCGCCAGAAGATCATCGCCAAAGCGCACGGAACATTTGCCCGCGACGCATGGGATCAAGAAAGTGAAGAAAGAGCCTGCAATGACAGGGGGTGGGGCAGTAACGACGGCCGAGAAACCAGCAGCGGCGGTTTCTTGGGGCAACACTGAAAGTACTTGGGCGAATGCTGGCGGAGACTCGGGCGCTACCACTGGCGGCACAAGCGGAGGATAGGGCACTTCCGGCGAAGGCTGGGGAACATCACGAGAGGACCTAAAGGGGGAAACGGAAGAAGCAGAAGAAACCAAACTGCCGTTTGTTCTTCACGGCCGCCCCCACGCATTCCAGCGCCACCTCCGCTCCCCGCCGACATTTAGCCACATCACGGCCCCTGGGATACCATCGACCGAGGAAATGAGCCATCGACCCCGCGTCGCACCGTTTATGGACCCGATCCCGAGACGCGCGAGCCCATGCTCGTCCCCAAAACAATACCTCGACCAACATCCCTCTCTCGGTTATCCCCGATAGGGAATTTCTCGCGAATGCTGACAACGGCGAACGACGAGACGGCAGAAGCAGAAGCGCCAATGGCGCCAACTCCCGTACATGAAGAAGACCCCGATGTGGTGCGCGCACTCTACATGTGCACCTCCAGACTGCGCGCATCTGACAATCTGTGGCACCAGCACCTCGGTCATCCCTCGCGCGTGATCATGAAGAACTGCATTAAGGGGGTAGCCCCATTTTGCTTTTTGACGGTTCGAACCGTGCGTGAAACCACTATCCTGCTTTTGGCAATCGTTGACTGGCCTCTAATATGACAGCATGTTTTAACAAGACGGGATACCCTTTTCGCCCACGGTTCGAATTGTAAAAAATCAAAATGGAGCCACACCCTAAGGCAGGAGTTTTCGCACTTGGCGCACACCTGTGCCCTGACGGCTCCGAAATCATAACCACATCGCAGCCACGCACTTGCACAGTCTCTTTTGAAGCCGCACTGAGCCATTAGCCGCTCCCACTGCTAGAACCAGGAACCAACCGCTACCTAAGCTGCACTAGGTAAACAGCGATTTCATTGTCATCGGCCACTGCCGGCTGAATGACGAAGTGTATACGCTTACCTTCATCGATGCAGGAACGCACTACATGCAGATCGCAAACGTGCAATTCTGCAATAGGGCGTACGAAGTTTTTTTCATCTGGCTTGCTCACGCGCAACGGCAATCAGGGAAGAGGCTGCAATCTGGCAGACTGACGGCGCAGTAGAATTTTGCAGTAAGGAGATGAAGAATTACCTGGGGCAGAAGGGGATCTCGCACCACATCTCACTCCCCTATGCGCATCCACAGCAGGGCGTCGCTGAGCGCACTAACCGCACCCTCCTTACCAAGGTGCGTGCGCTACTGAAGCAAACGAAGCTCCCTACAACTTACTGGCCGTAGTCTATGCACCACGCCGTACGGGTGTACAACCTCCTCTCCACCACGGCTATCACGGGCAATTTGTCGCCGCACGTGAAGTGTACGCGCAAGAAAGGGGACACCTCCATGATCCGAAAAAGGGGGTGCATGGTGCAGTACCGCTCTCCTATATCAACTATTGGCAAGTTCACGAGCCTTGCTACTCCTGAAGACGAGGCTGCCGCTGCCCCTGGACCAGGACAATACCAGCGAGTTTCTAGAGATTGATCGCCACAGAGATGGCGATAATGACAATGACTACCTTCGGGAGCAGCGAAAGGAAGCAGCAGGGACCACGCGCCGCCGTCTCCGCCTGAGCCAGAGAGTAACGATGACGACGTGCAGGAGGTCGTCCCCAAGCATCGCCACGACACCACCGTATCTGTACTGCAGTTGCTGGGACAACACACCGCCATCTCCATTGTTCCGCGCGTGATCGAACCCAAAAACAAGGAAAGGCGTGCTGCCATGGATGTAGAAATCAAAGCGCTAGAGTCACGTTACACTTGGGTGCTCGTCGATCAAGCAGCAACCAAAGGGCAGCGGATCCTCTCAAGGAAGTGGATGTTCCGGGTTAAAACTGCAGCAGACGAGACATTATGCGCTTCAAGGCATGCTGCGTCATACGTGGTTATGACCAGAGGCACGGCATAGATTTCGACCAGACCTTCGCTCTGGTCAGCCGCCATACCTCCGTGCAAATTTTACTCGCGGTCGCTACAGCAAAGCACCTCCCGTTCTGCCAAATTGACGTGAAAAACACGTTCCTAAACGAGATAGTGGATGCAGTTATTTTTGTGGAGAAGCCGCACACTTACGAAGAGGGTGACCCGGGCACATGCCAGCTGAAGAAGTCGCTTTACGGGATTAAACAAGCTCCAAGGCTCTGGCAGCAGCACCTGCACAAAATCCTACTCGAAATAGTATTCACGCAGCTGCCGCACGACCCTGGGAAGTATTGTCTGTTTTTCTATGGGGGTACATCATGCTTACCGTGTACGTGGATGATTTGCACTGCACAGGATCGAGCAACACGTTGCTCAACCTGTTCGAGAAGAATCCGGCGATGCGCGTTGACATCACCACTAATCACGATGTGAAGCAATTCCTGGGCCTCAATATCTCCTACACGCCAGAAGCCATTCACCTCTCAGCCGCTATGTATGCTGAAACACTTGAGAAGTGGTTCAACATCTCCCTTGCACCACTCTCCACTCCTCACTGCACACCCAGACCGAACCACAAACCTGACAACAAAGCCCTATCCCCCACAGGCCTTCACACTTCTTGAACCAGCAAGGATGCCTGTCAAACATTATATATATTGGGTTTGTTAGGCTACAGTGGGTTAGCCTATATGGGGTACACAATTCTAGGGTTTGCTATTTGTACTGATTTCTCTGTTAGTTCAACCATTCCAGTCTCTTCTTGTTGACATGGTTTCAGAGCAGGTCCTTCGCTAGGACCGTTCTTAGGGCCCACCACTGACTACCTACCTACCTACCTATCTACTGTCGGAGCGTCGCGTTAGCGCCTCCCCCTCAGCGCCCTCGTGCGCCCTCGTTTACGGCCCCTTAAGGCCCCGTCGACCCCGCGCGCCGCCCCTTAGTGACCCGCGCGTAGCGCCTTAGAGGCCCCGTCGAGCCGTGCGCGCCCCGCTTAAGGCCCCGTTTGGCCCCGTCGACCCGCCCGCGGCCCGCTTAGTGGCCCCGTTTGGCCCCGTCGACCCGCCCGCACCCCGCTTAGAGGCCCCGTTTGGCCCCGTCGACCCGCGCGCGCCCCGCTTACGGCCCCGTTTGGCCCCGTCGACCCCGCGCGCGCCCCGCTTAGAGGCCCCGTTTGGCCCCGTCGACCCGCGCGCGCCCCGCTTACGGCCCCGTTTGGCCCCGTCGACCCGCACGCGCCCCGCTTACGGCCCCGCTTGACCCGTCGACCCCGCGCGCGCCCCGCTTAGAGGCCCCGTTTGGCCCCGTCGACCTGCTCGCGCCCCGCTTACGGCCCCGTTTGGCCCCGTCGACCCGCGCGCGCCCCGCTTACGGCCCCGCTTGACCCGTCGACCCCGCGCGCGCCCCGCTTAGAGGCCCCGTCGACCCTATCCGCCGCCCCAAAGCGGCTCCGTCGACCCTACCCGCCGCCCCTACCCGCACCGCACGCGACAGCCGCGGCCCCGCCAGCAACAGGCCGCCCGAACCGAGCCGCCCAGTCCGAGCCGAGCCGAGCAGCCAGAACCGAGCCGCCCTACCTGCGTCGCGCTGCCCACTGCGTTTAGGACTCACTTACTGCTACTGCTACGGCTACTCCTACTGCTTCTATGGCTACCCCGCCTGTACTAGCTTTCGATGCTGAGGGCCGCCCAGTGAAGTTTGATACTTGGCTTGATGACCTGCACCTCTTCCTACAGCTCACTGCCAAGGAGGATATCTCACTGTATGACCACGCCCTCGGCCATGCTCCTGCCCCTGCTACTGATGCTGACAGCACTACCCGCTCACAGTGGCAGACTCGTGACGCCCACGCTCGCTTTGCCATCCGCAACTCCCTGCCGTTAGATGAGCGCGAGCACTTCGGCCAGTGCAAGACTGCTAAGGACCTCTACACCGCTGTAGTTGCCCGTTACTCCTCACCCGCTTCTGCTACGCTAGGCCGCCTCACTCTTCCCTACCTGTTCCCCGACCTAGCCTCCTTTCACACTGTCGCAGACCTCATCACCCACCTTAAGACTAGTGAGGCCCGCTTTCGCGCTGCTATGCCTGCCGAGTTTCTCACTAGCAACCCCCCCCCGCTCTGGATCACTCTCTACCACATCGTCACCCGCCTCCCTGACTCTCTGCACGCAGTCAGGGACCACTTCCTCTCTCGCTCCCCCACTGAGCTCACTGTTTCCCTCCTCGAGAAGGAACTGCTTGCAGCTGAGGCTAGCATCGTCGCTGTAGGCACCTCTCGTGGCGACCCCCGCACCCCGTTCTTCGAGGGGTGTTCCCCTTCCCCCCTCCTCCCCTCTGTCGCCTCTGCTGCTGCTGTCGACCTCCTTGGTGCTGAGAAGGTCGGGACCGCGTCTGCTTCGAGCGGGCGCCGCAGGGGCAAAGGGGGCAGGGGCGGGGGTGGCGGCGGAGGAGGTGGGGGTGGAGGCGGTGGGAGTGGAGGCGCGGCTGAGGAGGCTAGTGGCGGTAGTGGGGGAGGCGACAGCAGCGGCGGGAGTGGTGGCAGGGGCGGAGGCGGCAGCGGAGGCGGAGGTGGTCGTGGTGGCGGCAGGGGTGGAGGTGGCCGGGGCGGAGGCGGAGGGGGTGGTGGTCGTGGGGGCACTGGCGGAGGGCAGAGTCAGCAGCCAGCCCCGACGCTTCAGGCCGCCCGTGAGTGGTATGCGCAGCGTGGCTTTACCTGCACGTACGTCATTCGCACAGGTGACCGCAGCGGCCAGCAGTGTGGGAGGCCGCACCCCACGCAGCGCTGCTTCGCGCGCCTTACCGACGCGTGGCGCACTCAGTTTCCTGCTGCCACTGAGCTGCCGCGCTGGGCTGATCTGGAAAAGAGGGGTGTTGATATTTGGGCTTTAGACTTTGATGCTATTCTCACTGCCATGTATGCGATGTCTATTAGTGGAGAGGGTGCTCAGTACTTGCGTGTTCCGCCTGACCCGGGCATTCAGGCCAGTCCGGCTGCCGCTCTAGGTGCTAGTGCGTCCGCTCCCGCAGGTCCCAGTGAGGCTGCTGCCCTAGGTGCTAGTGCGTCTGTGCCCCCTGGTACTGAGTCGACTGCAGCACTGCACACCTTCACACTGGACTCAGGTGCTTCTCGCTCTTTCTTTCGTGACCGCACTGTCCTTGAGCCCCTCGCTCGGCCAGTTGCTGTCTCCCTTGCTGACCCCTCTGGGGGTCCGGTCATTGCGACCTCCTCCACTGTCCTTCCTTGTCCGGCGGTCCCGTCCGGCACGCTGTCAGGTCTCTACCTCCCCTCGTTCTCTACGAACTTGGTGGCAGGTAGTGCGCTCCAGGACTCGGGTGTTCACCAGTTCACCCCTGCCTACGAGCGCGTGACACACTGCACGTGTGCTCGGACGGGTCGCCACCTGGCTACCTTCACTCGGGAGCCGGGGTCGGACCTTTGCTATTTGTACTGATTTCTCTGTTAGTTCAACCATTCCAGTCTCTTCTTGTTGACAATGCCTGCCTTTACCTTCGTAACCTGCAGGCCAGATCTCTCGTATATCGCGAGCCAACTGGCTCAGTACTCCCGCAAACCAATGACTGAAAATCTTCTAGACCTTTAGCGCGCCCTGCAATTCTTCATCTCAATGCCCAACATTAGGCTCTGCTACTCCAGAGTCACAACTTTCTCGTTCAACTTCATCGGCTACGTGGATGCCAATTACGCAGCTGGCCCAGACAATCGTCGCTCCAGGACTGGGTTCCTATTTCGGCTTGAGCCAATAGGGCCCATCTCCTGGAACTCGCAGAAATAGAAGCTGGTTGCCTTGTCATCGGTAGAAGCTGAATTTATCGCTGCGAATGGAGAAGTTCGCGAAGGGTTCTACCTATGGGAGCTCATGCAAGTGGCGAAAAAACCAACTTCGCCGACCTTTCGCCTGCACTATGACAACCAGAGCGCGATCAGAATCGCGAACACGCCGGGATTCGTCAATCACACCAAACACATTGCGCAGCGGTATTTCTTCTTTAAGGGCGAAGTTGACAAGGGCAAGGTCGATCTGAACTATTGCCCTACGGCTGACATGGCAGCCGACTTCCTCATGAAGTGACTTCCCTGTCAGCACTACGAGCAGTGCTTTGAACTCGGAGGAGTGGTCAAGCGAGTCAAGACTTGCTACGACAAGGAATGAAGGGGGTGTTACAAATAGTAAAATGAGAACTACTTGGCATTCTTGCCAGTAGCAAATGAAGAATAGAAAAGCAAGTACGAAGGCGAATAGTCAGAAAGTGACAAGAAGAGTCGCGTACGGTTGGCAGCATCTAGACCGACGGAGCAAAAGCATCGGGCAGCTGCAGGAGCAAGGATTTTGGCGGGAACGGGTTCGTAACTGTCTCACGTTGCACGGTTGTGTTTCGTTGCAATAAGAGAATATACCCCTTAGAGTACATGGCTAGCTAGGTCGTTTCATTTTCTTCATTTATTACTATGTAAACCTATGTATGTGCTTGCTTTGATTATATCAGTCATTTTAAATTCACTCTGACCTGGGGTGAACACTTCTACTGCAATTCACTCTTGCGAACCTTCCTGAGGTGATCCTAGGCACGATCAATTTTATGATCGCAACAAGTCATAGTAGTCTTAGAACTTCCTCCTAAAGCCTGGGATCTTATGAGCCAACTTGGCGATGAACCATGCTAAAACCAAGATGGTTTCCAAGCAGGGAGTTCCAAACAAGAAAGAACCCTGGTTTGGGAGGTGGTCAAATTCGAAATAGTGCACCAGAAAATTCTCCCAACCAATTATAGAGTAGATCCAACACGACGTATCACAAACGCCCGGATATAAACACTGTCAAGTTGAAGACAGGGGGTGTCTTTAATTGGGGTGCTTCTTATAGATGGGTGTACGACACCTGTGAGAGTGTACGAGTTTAGACAATGTCATATAAACAAACTAGGGTTTAGGGGTTCTCTTATAAACAGAAGGTTTAGGATTGCAGGGAGGGATATTACCAGCACAGGCAGCTTTGTTACATCCCTCACGTGGCACGTGATAGCGACGCATGCATCACCCCCAAGGTTGGCCGAATTCAATGAATCTGCCACTTGGGTGGTTTCTACTGGCTTTGAAAAAATTACAAAGTATATTTAAGGATTGTCCATTTATAAGAATTATAAGACACCCAAAACCTCCCCAAACACAAAACAACCCTAACATTTTTTCTAGTGTTTAAGGTAAGACATATCTGTCTTATATCTGGGTGATGACAATACTGTGATCTCCTGGTTAGAAGACCCGGGGGTCTTATCTCAAATGTGCTAAAAATGGTTTGTGTGGTCTTATTTGATGGCATATAGTGCAAAAGACCCTTGAACATAAAATATTTAAAATAAAAAATGAATTGTGTGGTGCAATGTTAAAGAAACAAAAAAATTCTGTACAGAATTTGGGATTCTATCACAACGCGGAAATCCGTCATGAGATTATCACATCCCATTCTCAGTAATCCCCATTCACACGTTATGAGATGCCTAATCGTAACAGGTACATCAACGTTTCTTGCGCGATGACCAGCACAAATGCAAGATTAACGTGGCATCTAGACTCCTTTGCCCAAAAATTTGTCTGACAAAGTGAGGTGGTTTTTTTCGTGACTCGCTAACTAGCTGACCGGTTAAACATCAGTCATGATAGCATAATGCAAAATAAGGGGAGGGGGGGGGGGGGGGGGAGGGGGGGTCCTGTTTTGAATTGAGTCAAAATACGGGTCCTCACCAAGACCGACAAAATAAAAGACCCTTGTGCCGGATTGAAGACCCGTAGGGCTTTTATGCAGGAGGTCTTCATGGCGGAATATTACGGAACATGTTTATTAGAGCAACCCGTATTAACCATAACTCCAACACCCCCCTTTGCTCAAATAAGCATCAAAGTTCACCCATCAAACAAAACACAACTTCTACAGCGAATGAAACCTTGGCCTTTGCAGCCATCACTCGCATGCCGATGCGCTCAAGGTTCCCATGCAGCTACAAGCGTGGAAGAGCTTTGGTGCACCTCGACCTCCTACAAGCGCACTGCATCCCGTACAAAGTGCTTGGTGCTCTGATGGAGAACGGGATTGTGGGCAGGAAAAACAGCAGACATATTATCACATGACAACTAGAATAGCTCCCCATCTCCCAGATGCACCTCAGCCAACAAGCCCCTCAACCAAATGACCTCATTGACCCCCTCCAATAGAGCCTTAAACTAAGCTTCAGTACTTCTGCAAGCAATACTGTCTTGTTTTTCGCTATACCAACTGATAGCTCCTCCTCCCATCTTGAAGTTGTAGGCAAAACCATACTTGTCATCAGCCTCACCAGCCCAATCCGAGCTTGTGTACCCCACAACCTCTTCACCATCATGGCGCTCATATGAAATGACACGATCAATTGTGTCGACCAAGTACCTGAGTGCTCTCAGTGCAGCGCGCATGTGAATGTGCCTTGGTGCTATGCAGTACTGTTCAAAAGTGTTGACAGTAAAGGACATGTCAAGTCGGGTAGTCACAGCAGCGTACATCAAGTTGCCAATAAGACTCTGGTGCACCTTAAAGCCGGGATCTCAAGTACTTTTTCTGTTTTGCAGTTGGTGAATAGTGCTAGGCTGGGATTGGATGGCGAGGTACAGAAGTTGACGAGGAGTGAAGCGAGGGGTGCGAGAAAAAAACAAAGTCGCAGGTTGTTTCCAAGCCTTCTAGGCACGGAAACTGGTTCGGTGCCGAAGCTGAAGTACCAGAGAATGTTTCAGATTCCCGAAAGTCTCAAGTCCCCAACAATTTGTTTTGCAATTGAATCAGGGGCAAAATGGGGAATGTGATCGGCAGCTCGGTGATCGTGTGCTGTGGGACTTGCATGAGGACAAAGTGTTAAACTGTATTATGCTTGTAGGCTGTAGTGGGGTAGCCAATATGGGGTACAACCCCAACTAGGGTTTCATATTTGTACCCAAACTTCTGCTAGTTCAACCATTCTTGCCTAGCTATTCTGAAATGGTATTCAGAGCAGGAGGTCCCTAGGACCTACCGACCGTTTTTTTAAGGGCCCACCACCGCTCGCATGCGGTTACCACGCTACCCCGTGCCCTAGCCTCGTAGCGCCCTCGTGCGCCCTCGTTAGCGCCCTCGCGCGCCCCTCGTTAGCGCCCTCGCGCGCACCCTCGTTAGCGCCCTCGCGCGCCCCTCGTTAGCGCCCTCGCGCGCCCCTTGCTAGCGCCCTCGCGCGCCCCTCACTAGCGCCCTCGCGCGCCCCTCGCAGTGTCGCCCGCCCGCCGAGCCGCCCGCTCGCAGCCCGCTCGTCCTGCTGCCCGCTTCGCAGCCCGCCCGCCCGCTCGCTGCCCGCTTCGCGGCCCGCCCGCCACGCAGCCCGCCCGCCCGCTCGCTGCCCACTTCGCGGCCCGCCCGCTTCGCAGCCCGCTCGCTCGCTGCCCGCTTCGCGGCCCGCCCGCTTCGCAGCCCGCTCGCCCGCTCGCTGCCCGCTTCGCGGCCCGCCCGCCCGCTCGCTGCCCGCTTCGCGGCCCGCCCGCTTCGCAGCCCGCTCGCTCGCTGCCCGCTTCGCGGCCCGCCCGCTTCGCAGCCCGCCCGCCCGCTCGCTGCCCGCTTCGCGGCCCGCCCGCCTCGCAGCCCGCTCGCCCCGCTGCCCGCTTCGCGGCCCGCCCACTTCGCAGCCCGCCCGCCCGCTCGCTGCCCGCTTCGCGGCCCGCCCGCTTCGCAGCCCGCTCGCCCCGCTGCCCGCTTCGCAGCCCGCCCGCCCGCTCGCTGCCCGCTTCGCGGCCCGCCCGCTTCGCTGCCCGCTCGCAGCGCCGCCCGCCCGCCCGCTACCTGCTTCGCAGCGCCGCCCGCTGCCTCACTGCCCGCTTGCTGCGTCCCCTCTGCTGCTGCCGCTGCTCTGCTGTGCCCTCACGCCTGAGCTATGGCCTCTATTCGCGTTCTTTCCTTCGATGCTGAGGGCCGTCCCGTGCAGTTCACTTCCTGGCTCGACGACCTGCAGTTGTATCTTATGAGCAATAGCACGGACCACATCTCCCTCTATGACTACGCGTCTGGTGCTGCCGCTGCTCCTGCTGCCACAGCCGAGCTTAGTGTTCGTTCCCACTGGCAGACTCGTGACGCAGCTGCTCGCCTAGCCATTCGTAGTCACCTGCCGCTAGCTGAGCTCGAGCATTTTGGCGACTGCAAATCCGCTAAGGCCCTGTACGATGCTGTCGTTGCTCGCTACTCCTCGCCTGCCACAGCCGAGCTTAGCCGCCTCATGCTGCCGTACCTGTTCCCCGATCTGTCCACCTTTACTACAGTCGCCGATCTTATCACCCACCTTCGCACTAGTGATGCTCGCCTGCGTGCCGCCCTTCCCACCGAGTTCTGCGCTAAGAACCCCCCTCCACTGTACTGGACACTCCACTTCATAGTCACCCGTCTCCCTGACACCCTCCGCTCAGTTCGAGACCACTTCCTTGCTCGCTGTCCCACTGAGCTCACAGTCGCCCTCCTAGAGGAGCAGCTGCGTCCTCCTTTTCCGAAGCCCATGTTGCATCAGCAAACCACGTGAGGAATAGTTCCTTCTCCCTAAGGTGCTCCCCCTTCTCCTTGAGAACCTCTGTTCCCTTCTGTTTCATTTGAGCCACGGCTGAGTACTGAACTCCAACGTTGGAATAGGAGTTCAAGTACTGGATGATGCGATCAGCTGCGTCCACCTTCTCCTCGGTAGGATTTTGCACCATCCTGGCCAGCTGCCCCACAGCAAAAGAAACATCTAGATTCGTGTGCACCATTGCGTAGAGCAAGCTCCCCACCATGGACTGAAAATGAGCCTGCTCCCGCTGATCCACCCCTTCATTCTCACCAGCATTGATGAGCTTGAATCTGGAAGGAAGAGGTGTAGCAATCTTCCTCCCATCCTCTATCTCGTACTTGTTCCCCATATCCTTGATGTACTTCTCCTGGTGCAGCTTCACCCATCCATTGCTGACATCCCTTTCCACATGCGTTCCCAGGTAATAATTCGCCTCCCCCAAGGTCTTGCACTTGAAGTTTTGCATCAGCTTCTGCTGCACCTTCATCACCTCCTGCTTGCTGCTCCCGAACAAGAGGATGTCGTCCACGTACACCAAGAACATGACGAGGCTCTCCTTCTCTCCTATGAGGAAGAGACTCTCGTCACACGCACTTGTCCTGAAGCCTATCTCCTCTAATACCGATGACAGCTTCTTGTACCAGCAGCGAGGTGCTTGCTTCAGGCCGTAGATGGCCTTGATCAGTTTGCACACACGTCCGGTACCGTCCTCGTCTACAAGCCCGTAGAGGAAAGTCGTTGTGATGTTTATCTTGACGATCACCCACCCACACACGGCTGCACCGGCGAGGAGGACACAAAGTGTCGGCGTCTTTGCAGTTGCAGCAAACGTTTCTTTGTAGTCCTCCTTTTCCTTTTGCTGCTACCCCCTTGCTATCAGCCTGCTTTTGTAGACCGGCACAGCTTCCTTGTTGTCGGTTTTGATCCTTAGGATTTAGCCACATCGGATGGCTTTCTTCCCCAAAGGCAACGGCACCAGCACCCACGTCCCATTCTCCATTTGGCTACTGTATTCCGCATCCATTGACGCCACCCACTTCTCCCTATCTGGTCCATTAAGCGCTTCTTCCATGGTAAGTGGTTGTGCCGGTGCGGGTGCCATGAAGCAGTAGACTTCTTCCTCCACTTCCTCATCGGAGTCACAGCTGCTTTGAAGCACCAGCAACGCGTCGGGTTGCTGCTGCTCTCCCCTTGCTCCTCCGTAATTCTTCAGCTTCAATGTGGCTGCTCGCATCTGCCTTTCGATCATGGGTGAAAGACCACGACCTGTGGGAGGGGATTTCGTTAGGGTCCTTCTTGAGGGAAGGGTGGGGGGAATCACACGAGTTATGGGGTGAGGTTCTTCAGGTGCAGCTGTTGGCTCCACGCCCTTGACCACGGGAAGCTCTGCTGCACCCTCCTCCTCGTGTGTCGTTGCAATCTCCTCCCCAACCCACTCCTCCTTTGCCTCAAACCCCATGGTTGCCTAATGCAGTTGCTGCACAATCTGCTCCTTTGGCTGCTTGGACCAGCTCCCGTAGGTGATGTCTTCCCTTAACTTGACATCCCTATTGTCGAACACGACTCCCTTGCTCGGCTCCCACAGCAACCACCTTTGCTTTATGCTGCCAACCCTAAATGCACACACCACACAACCGTTGCACCCAACTTGTTGCGATGTGCCTTGGGGATATGGGCCACAGCCATGCAGCCAAACACACGCAGCATGTCAATGGGCGGCTTCCTCCCAAGCCACCTCTCCATGGGGACCCATGACTCACCACCGACGTTGGTGAACACCCTGTTCTTAACCACCGTGGCGTGGCGCACAGCATGTGGCCACTTTGGGTTCCCTAGCCCCGACTCGATGAGGAGTGCCCGTGCCGTTTCTAACACCGTGCGGTTTGCCCTTTCCACTATGCCGTTGGACTGTGGTGTGTAAGAATTGGTGAGCTCTCGAATGATGCCCTGCTTCTTCAGCCATACAATCAGCTCCTCCCCAAGGAAATCCCCACCCCTATCAGTCCTGATCCGCATCACCTTTTTCTCAGATTGTTTCTCCACCAACGTCAGCCATTCATCGCGTATGGTGGACGGCACATGGTCCTTCTTCTTGATGGGTTATGCCCAGGTGACTCGGCTCCAATCATCCACGATGGTGAGAAAGTACTTCTCACCATGCTCCTTCACAACCGGTAGTGGCCCCACCACATCCATGTCCACAAGCTCCAGCAGTTTCTTGCCGCCACTATCAGTTGCATGGAACGGGAACCGAGTGAACTTGCTTAGCAAGCAAGTTTCACATTTGTGGGTTTCTGCTGCACCTGTCAGCTTTAGCCCCTTAACCCGTTCTTCCTTTTGCAGTTACTGCAGTGCGGGGATTGCAATGTGCCGGAGACAACGGTGAGCCGTCATCTAGTCCGTTTGACCGCTCCTCACTGAAACCTTCAGCTCCTCTGCAGCTACAGCATTGCACTCCCCCTCGGATCCACCCTCCTTGCCCCATGACATCATAGGAATCTGCCACATGGACTTGCAGATGTCATGGCTCTCGTGAAGGTCCTACAACACCTGCTTTCCCAGCTGCCTTATGAACGTCTTGGTACCGTCGGTGGTGGTGCTGACCCCACACTTGCCTAGCTTCCGGAGGGAGATGAGGTTAGCTTTGAGATCACGGACTAGAAGCACATCGCTAAGCACCACTGGTTTACCATCAGCTCCCTTCAATGCAGCACGTCCCACCCCCGTCTCCCTTGAATGCAGCACGTCCCACCCTCGTCACCTTGAGAGCGTGCCCGGACGCCGACTTCACCTCCATGATTGGTGCAGTCCCCACTTTGTCAAGGAGCTCGGCCCTTGAAGTCATGGTCCATGCCGCTCCCGAATCCAGGATCCACGTGTTGAGCGGGTGCAGTGCATCTCCAGCATGGGCGACCACTGCATCCTCATTCAGCTCTCCAACGGGGAAGAACTGTCCAGCTTCCCTCTCCTCTTGTTCAGCCGGTTCATCATCGGCAACCGCTCCGGCGCCGCTCCCATCTTGAGTCCTGTTGGAGGGGGTCCACCAGGTGGGTTTGGTCCTGCATTTAAAGCTTTTGTATACATTTGAAAGTACTGTTGCAGTTGAACAGTGTCCAAAAAGATTTCGCCACAATGAGATCGAAATAGCTTGGCGAGAGGGTTGGCGAAAATTTGAAGCGTCTAGTGAGGGTTGCGTTGTGAGGACACAAACATCCTCCCGTCACCCAAACTACAAATTGGCGCTCGCAGATAGAAAAATAAGTCGCGATGTTTCTAACGAGGCCTAGATAGAACTATACGGGAGGCGATGAGGCAGTGACTGTAACAGCGCAACCACTCACATAGTCGCTGGTGTTAGATTGCACACGTAGCTACGACAAGGACCGTCTAGTGCCCGCCAAATCCCTTCAGCTCCAGCACCGTCTGGATCATTGAGTAGCATTAGGCGGGTTTGCGGCGATCCATTCGTTGTCCTCGCCAAGTAATTCTCGCCAAACAAGCAGCTCGCGACACCCTCTTAGCACGTCACCCATTTCTCGCCTACCCCGCTGCGCGCCTCACCAGCTTAGAGCTTAGCGCCTCACCCGCGGCTCGCCTCACCCGATGCTAACATCACCCGCTGCTCGCATCACCCGCTGCTCGCCTCACCCGCTGCTCGCCCCTCAAGTTTAGCGTGTCACCCGCTTCTTGTGTAACCCGCTGCTCGCCACTCTTAGCATGAGACACTCACCTCGCGTCTCCCGCACCACATGTCCCTAAACTCGCCTCACACGAAACTCGCCTCACACGCTACGCGCCTCACACGCGACTCGCCTCACGGGCTGTGCGCCTCACGCGCTGCGCACCTCCATCGGAAAAACAGGGGGATTGGAGGGGTAGGTTTGTAATCGGGTGCTTGAAAGTTGCTTTCGAAGGAGTTACGGCAAAACTACTTTTCTGCTGCTTTCACGGTGGGCGACTTGTCAAACTTTTCGGGTGGAACACTGTGGAGGTTGTGTGGTCGACTCATACCTAAAGAAATGCTGCAGTTCGCGATGTACATTTTCGTGTTCATCGGCTGTCATTCTACTCCCGTTTCGCCCAGACTCCTTCCCACATTGCAATTCGCTCGTTTGGCACCTTGTGGGATTCGCAACCCCGATATTGAAGGAATCCAATGATTTGTCAGTGTGGTCTAAAAATAACAATTCAGTACGATAGTTTTTATACTTACCTGTTAGTTAGAAACATATGTATGTCATGTGAGTTTGTTGATATTTCTGCACCCATCTGGCAATGTATATTACAATTTTCCGTATTGGTTTATCATGTGGGCAATAAAGAATAGCCATTATCATTATATAGGCCAAGCAATCGGATCACCGTATGATCACAATCAAATATTTAAATATGAAACGGCTAATACATTCTACTTTTGAATGTAATACATATATGTGGCCCACACAAAAAAAAAAAAGCTCATTCCAACAATGAGATCTAACAAAATCGTGATTTCTTCCATACACAAGCCCCAAACTTTATCAGGGTGGCATATTGATGCAATTGTCAACAACAAACTAAGCTACACTGGTCCGAACGCTCTGAATTTGATGTGATAGGTTGCTATTACCACAGATATGTGCCCCCCCCAAAAAAAAAACTCATTCCAACAATGAGGGATAACTATTTTGTGCTTTGTTCCATACACTTCAGCAACGTCACCTATTGTTGCAATTGAAGATAGGCTTAGCTACACTATTCCGAATGCTCTGAATTTTATGTGGTAGGTTGCTAGAACTGCACATGTGTGCCCTACAAAAAAATAGCTCATTCCAACAAGGAGAGATTGTCAAATTGTGTTTTGTTCCACATACCAGACTCAAACTTCAGCAACGTCGCCTGTTCTTGCAATTGTAAACATACTAAGCTACACTGGTCCGAACGCTCCGAATCTTATATGGTAGGTTGCTCGTACCACATATATGTGTCCCACATGAAATGGCATCATTCAGAAAAGGAGAGATGATTTTTTCTTACTTTGGCCCATAAATTAGCCTCATATTACAGCATCGGTGACAAATTTTTGCATGTGCGTCGGAAAAACCAAGCTATATTCTCCAAAATTTTAGAAGTTTTTAAAGAAGTCTATTATCACTATAACTTTAGAGCAATCCAAAATTTTGAGACATGCGTTTACGGATTGCGAAACATATGAGAAACTAAAAAAAGGATGGATGATCAGATCTTAAATTGTTAAGATATCTGCTATGGTAATGCTATTCAATATGTTTTTGTAATGTAGAGAGAATCGGTCATGAAACCCATCCCTAGTCAATTATTTGATCTTAGAGTATGATTTAACGTCTATTTGTAACCATATGTGTTAGTATTTTCAGCTCTGTGTAGAGGGTCTCGGATGTATGTGTCATTGTTTATGGAACGACTCTAACTCGAAGAATGTGTAATTTGCTGTTTGTGACCACTGCATCGATATACTACTTGATTTGTCGAGCTGGCGAATTGTGCGCCTAGTAACGCGGCGCGCCCGTGCAACAAGTGGAGCTTTACTTTGCCGCATCAAATTTCTGCAGCCAATCACGTTCCCAACATGATTCTAGCATGACTTTTCCAGCCAATGAACCTCGCTTGTGTCACGTTCGCCAGCACATTACTTGCTACTCCAAGATACCTTCGCCACCTTCGAGAACCTGCCTCATCCAGCTTATCTGGGATGCAATGGTGGCATGTGTGGTGGAGAGCTAATTTTCATTTCGAAACTTTTCCTACCTCCTGACCGTTCGGCATTGGAGTGTGAGATGCAATTGTCAGGACTCAAATGTTACGGAGATTTTCTAAGTTGTTTCTGTTTTTTGTGCCCGATTTGTTTGTTTCTCACGCCAGAAATGCCAACTCGACTTCACCCTGCCCCGCCCATTTCTCGAAACGCCAGCTCGACCTCACCCTCCCTCGCCCATTTCTTGAAACACTTCACTCTCCCTCGCTCATTTCTCCAGTACTCCTTCCCCCATTCGCACTTCCTCCCACACATCTTAGTGCTCGCTGCGTGTGTCTGCTTTCTTGTCAGAAAGGCAGCGCGGCCCTGCTGCTTATGTTTTCTTGCTCTCGTCTATCAGCGCGCCCCTGCTCTAGCCCCGTCAAACCCACGTACTACTGCGCTTCCTTCTAAGCATTTTCGACTTCCGTTGGGATGCCTTTCAATAGCTCGTGTAAGTTAATCCTCGCCATTTTCAGACTTCAGTAATTGCGAAGTTTCCCCGTTTCCACCTGTTACGTTTTTGCTTTTGTACAGGTCGTTTGCAAACCTTGCTGAACGCCTTGCAACGGAAAAACCCCAGGTGCTAGGCGTGGCGGTGCGGACAGCGTTCAGCCGCTCCCTCAAAACGTTTTTCTGGTAAGAATCCATTCACGCTAGTCATCTCAGTAACAACAGTTATGTCTTTGTTCCTGTTTTTTTTTTTTCCTTCGCCTCTTGGATGTTTGCAGGTCGCGTATGATTTGTGAAGAACAACCTGTTGATGCGAAACGAATTCTTAAGCATGGGGTCGTTTGTCCCCAGGTTGTCAGCGACATTGAAGATTTTGGCAAAAGTGTCAAACCTGTACGTAGATGATTTCAGCTACTGCCAGCGCTTGCTTTATGTTCTGTTGTGCAAGAACTGATGAATCCGGCTAGATAAAGGCAGGCGGCTATAATGTAGTTTTTGGATAGTTAAATGGTGATTGTTTAGAGTTAGCTTATATAAACCTGCTACTTGCCTGTATTTTGTCAGTCGATTTTAAAAAGCGCTTCTAGCAATGACAACAAAGATTCGGAGTTCATGTGATAACAGAATGTTAAGTGTGAAATATACACAAACCTTCAGGAATCTGAAACGCTAGGATTTGAGACAATTCTGAACTAATATTTGTAACCGGTTACCCAGTTATTATCGTTGTAGTATTATATGCATTAACGCAATTATATACATAAGCGCAATTTCACAAAATGGACCTTGTAACGAAAACATGTTACCTTGTTGAGGCTAGTTATAGGATTCGGTTACAAATAACGTGCCATATTTCTTATACGGGTTTACCTGCCGAATCAATTTAGTTTTTATCGGCAATATACGACAACATGATTGGTTCGCGTCATGGTAGCACAACGAATACGCGCAGGCCACGTCAGAACCGAACTGAAAAACACACTCATAGTTACGGGAAAGTAGCTTTGGCATATCTGAGATGTGCGGCTGGATGTTTCAAACCAGAATAGGCCAATCAGTTTGACTTTCAATCAACACAATCAGCGAGTGCACACGAGACACGTGGTAGTGTAGTCACTTAGCTACGACAGAGCTGCTGTGGTCGCTGTCGAGATGTGCGGCCGCGATTTGTCGCATCAATTCGCGTTAGATTGGGGTCGAACTCAAAGCTACGACAAAGCAACAATTCTACCCTCTCCGAAGCATGTGTCAAAGAGGGTACGCAATTGCTGCTTTGCTGCAGGTTTCCCGTAACTTCTAGGGACCCTGTTTTTTCCTATGTCACGCGCTGCACGCCTCACGTGCTGCTCGCCTCACACGCTGCTCGTCTCACGCGCTGCTCGCCTCACAAGCCACTTCGTTCGTCAAGACGTCTCGCTTTCATCGGGACCGCCTTCTCTCGTTCGTCCCTCTCATTTCCCCCCTTTTCCCCCTCATTTCCCCCCTTTTTCCTCTCATTTCCCGACCTGCTCCCCCTCATTTCCCCCCCTTTCTCCCTCTTATTACCCTCCCTTCTCCCCCTAATTTCCCCCCTTCTCCCCCTCATTTCCCCCCCTTCTCCCTCTCATTTCCCCCCCCTTCTTTCTCTCATTTCCCCCCCTTCTCCCCCTCATTTCCCCCTTTCTCCCCCTCATCCCCCCCTTTCTCCCTCTCGAATTCCCCCCGACTCGCTCTGAAATCCCCTTCTTATCCCTCTCATCTCCCCCCCCTTCGCCCCCTCATTCCCCCCCATTCTCGCCCTCATTCCTCCCCCTTCTCCCCCTCATTTCCCCTTCTCCCTCTCATTTCCTGACCTGCTCCCCCTCATTTCCTCCCTTCTCTCTCTCATTTCCCCCCTTTCTCCCTCTTACTACCCTCCCTTCTCCCCTCATTCCCCCCCTTCTCCCCCTCATTTCCCCCCCTCATTTCTCTCCCTTCTTCCCCTCATTTCCCCCTTTCTCCCTCTCAAATTCCCCCCCACTCGCTCTCAAATCCCCCTCTTATCCCTCTCATCCTCCCCCTTCTCGCCCTCATTTCCCCCCTTCTCCCTCTCATTTCCCCAACTGCTCCCCTTCATTTCCCCCCCTACTACCTCTCACTTCCACCCTTGCTCCCTCTCATTTCCCCCCTTGCTCCCTCTCAGCTCCCCCCCTTCTCACCATCATTCCCCCTCGTGCTCCCTCTCATTTCCTCCCCTTCTCCCCACATATCCCCCCTTCTCGCTCTCAAATCCTCCCCTCATCCCTCTCATCCCCTCCCCCCTTCTCTCTCTCATTTCCCCTCCTTCTCCCCCTCATTTCCCCCCTTCTCAACTCTCCTTTCCCCCCTTGCTCCATCTCATTTCCCCCCATTACCCCTCTCAAATCCCCCCCTTCTCGCTCTCAAATCCCCCTTTTCTCCCTCTCATCCCCCCCCTCTTCTCCCTCTCATTTCCCCCCTTGCTCCCTCTCAGCCCCCCCCCCCCCTTTTCGCCCTCAGTTCTCCCCCTGCTCCCCCTCACTTACCCCCTTTCTCCCTCTCACTTCGCCCCCTTCCCACCCTCATTCCCGCCCTTCTCCCTATCATTCCCCCCTACTCCCTCTCATTTCCCCCTTGCTCACCATCATTTCCCCCCTTCTCCCTCCCAGTTCCCCTGCTTCCCTCTCATTTCCCCCCTTCACCCGTTCAAATTCCCCCCTTCTCCCCTTCTTCCCCCTCCTTGCTCCCCCTCCTTACAGGGTGGTTCCGTTGTTCGTGATGGCCCCCACTCCCTCCTTTCCATTCTCCCTTCCACGCTCTCCCATCTCCATGCCCACCTTCCGATGCCCACACCCATCCCCACCCCTCTCATGCCCACCCTTTCCTTGCTCCGTACCAGTTTTTTCGGCTCAGACACAAATGCGGCCACTCGTGCACCTCTCTCTTTGCGCCTGCTTCTTCTGTCCCTGCCCCTACTGTCGCTGCTGCTGCCATTTCCGGAGCTGCCCTTGCTGCCTCTGCCAGTGTTCCTTCCTCGGGCACGAGACCCCCACAACCACAACCTACTTCCCCCCTTCCACGAGGACTACAACTGCCGCAACAGTGCCATCACACAGTGGAGCTACCCGAACATTGTGTGTTGTCGAGCTCGCTTTGCCGTACGATATTAGGAACTTTTATGAGTTTCATTGGCCATTTAGGTATCTGCACTTCAACAAGTTTAGTGTAACGATTTCTCATTTCCCATTACACTAAATACATATAATAGAATTGTTTGGAAACCCATTTTCCGGAGTAGAAGCTGGGGACGTCAATAGAGGATGCCCACGATGCAGAGAACGATGAGAAGGGAACGGGAGCGCCAGGATGGGGTGGATTGGGTGTGAACGTCACGCAAATGAGATTGGCAGTACAGGGAGGAGGACATTAGGGGGAATGCATACGATTCAACACACCCTTTAGCTGTCTTATTGCCGGGGTGGGAGGGACTGAAAGAGGATCGAAGGGGCTGGAAGGGGATGGGATGGGAGGGGTTGGAAGGGGATGGGATGGGAGAGGCTGGAAGGGGATGGGAGAGGCTGGAAGGGGATGGGATGAGAGGGGTTGGAAGGGGATGGGATGGGGAGGCGGGAAGGGGAAATGAGGAGGCGGGAAGGGGAAATGGGGAGGGGGAAATGAGGAGGCGGGAAGGGGAAATGGGGAGGGGGAAATGAGGAGGCGAGAAGGGGAAATGGGGAGGCGGGAAGGGGAAATGTGGAGGCGGGAAGGGGAAATGGGGAGGGGAAAATAAGGAGGCGGGAAGGGGAAATGGGGGGGCGGGAAGGGGAATGGGGAGGGGGAAATGAGGAGGCTGGAAGGGGGAATGGGGAGGCGGGAAGGGGAAATGGGGAAGGGGAAATGAGGAGGCGGGAAGGGGAAATGGGAGGGGAGAATGAGGAGGCGGGAAGGGGAAATGAGGAGGGGGGAATGAGGAGGCGGGAAGGGGAAATGGGGAGGGGGAAATGAGGAGGCGGGAAGGGGAAATGGGAGGGGAGAATGAGGAGGCGGGAAGGGGAAATGAGGAGGGGGGAATGAGGAGGCGGGAAGGGGAAATGGGGAGGCGGGAAGGGGAAATGGGGAGGGGGAAATGGGGAGGCGGGAAGTGGAAATGTGGAGGCGGGAAGGGGAAGTGGGGAGGGGGAAATGAGGAGGCGGGAAGGGGAAATGGGGAGGCGGGAAGGGGAAATGTGGAGGCGGGAAGGGGAAATGGGGAGGGGGAAATAAGGAGGCGGGAAGGGGAAATGGGGAGGCGGGAAGGGGAAATGGGGAGGGGGAAATGAGGAGGCTGGAAGGGGGAATGGGGAGGCGGGAAGGGGAAATGGGGAAGGGGAAATGAGGAGGCGGGAAGGGGAAATGGGAGGGGAGAATGAGGAGGCGGGAAGGGGAAATGAGGAGGGGGGAATGAGGAGGCGGGAAGGGGAAATGGGGAGGCGGGAAGGGGAAATGGGGAGGGGGAAATGAGGAGGCGGGAAGGGGAAATGGGAGGGGAGAATGAGGAGGCGGGAAGGGGAAATGAGGAGGGGGGAATGAGGAGGCGGGAAGGGGAAATGGGGAGGCGGGAAGGGGAAATGGGGAGGGGGAAATGAGGAGGCTGGAAGGGGAAATGGGGAGGCAGGAAGGGGAAACGGGGAGGCGGGAAGGGGAAATGGGAAGGCGGGAAGGGGAAATGGTGAGGGGGAAATGAGGAGGCGGAAAGGGGAAATGGGGAAGCGGGAAGGGGAAATAGGGAGGGGGAAATGAGGAGGCGTGAAGGGGAAATGTGGAGGCGGGAAGGGGAAATGGGGAGGGGGAAATAAGGAGGCGGGAAGGGGAAATGGGGAGGCGGGAAGGGGAAATGGGGAGGCGGGAAGGGGAAATGGGGAGGCGGGAAGGGGAAATGTGGAGGCTGGAAGGGGAAATGGGAAGGCGGGAAGGGAAAATGGGGAGGGGGAAATGAGGAGGCGGGAAGGGGAAATGGGGAGGCGGGAAGGGAAAATGGGAAGCGAGAAGGAGAAATGGGGAAGGCAAGGGGAGATGGGGAAGGCAAGGGGGAATGAGGAAGGCGGGAGGCAAGAAACTGCGGCTGTCGTGGCTTGCGGAAACGGGGTAAGAAGGCTGTGCGAGGGGGAGGCAACTGTAATCGTGCGAGATCTCGCTGTTCGGCAGTTTCAGACGCGGCGTGCTCGTTCAAGGTGGTGTGAGGAGGCAGCGAGGTGAGGCGACGCGACGCCGCAATGGACAATGAGGCGAGGCTATAAGAGGAGGTCCGTTGTGATCGGCTCCGCGAGGTGACTAGCGCCGGCTATGCCACAAACAGCGGTTTGATGCGGCCTGACGAGAGTGGTAGGTGGAGGGATGCCGCGTTTGAAAGCTAGCGGGCGCAGCTAGCGCTGTTTCAATGTCGAACGCGTGTGATGCGGGAGAGGCGAGTGTGAGAGGGCGGAACTGGCGTTGGTGCGGACGCGTATTGACTCCATACTTCTAGTCGCGTCGCCGTTTGTATCGGAAACGGGGTTCGTTTGCGCTGCTTGTTGAATCACGAAGTGCTTATCTACGTAGTTTTCGGCCTATCATGCGTAGTGGCCTAGTTCTCGGAAACATGGTAATTTGTATAATTTTGTTGTTTCAAAAGTTTTGAACCAGCAGTCAGAGGAGATGGTGCGGGGTGTGGGGGGGATCATCTCCCTTGTGGGACGAGGGAAACGAGTTGTAATACAGTAACCAGCTTTCAAATTTCAAAACTTCTGAAACTCCCACTTGCAAATGTATACAAAACCTTTAAACCACGGGTGACCCAGTTTCTTACAATACCAGCACTTGCCCTCCATTCTCCCGGGTCCCCTTCTTCCCCCCTCTGCCGCCTCGGCTTCCACCACGTCCTGATCCTCTGCCACCTTGCTGGTTTGAGGGCTCCACCTCCTTAGACGCTCCTCTCCCAGTCCCTTGCCATTTCTTGCCTCTGCCCCTCTTTCCTCCTTGCATGGCGTAGCTTCAGCTCCTCTGCAGCCACAGCATTGCACTCCCCCTCGGATCCACCCTCCTTGCCCCATGACATCATAGGAATCTGCCACATCGACTTGCAGATGTCACGGCTCTCGTGAAGGTCCCACAACACCCACTTTCCCAGCTGCCCTATGAACGTCTTGGCACCGTCGGTGGTGGTGCTGACCCTGCATTTGCCTAGCTTCCTGAGGGAGACGAGGTAAGCTTTGAGATCAGGGACTAGAAGCAAATCGCTAAGCACCACAAGTTTACCATCGGCTCCCTTGAATGCAGCACGTCCCACCCCCGTCTCCCTTGAATGCAGCACGTCCCACCCTCGTCACCTTGAGAGCGTGCCCGGACGCCGACTTCACCTCCATGATTGGTGCAGTCCCCATTTTGTCAAGGAGCTCGGCCCTTGGAGCCATGGTCCATGCCGCTCCCGAATCCAGGATCCACATGTTGAGCGGGTGCAGTGCAGCTCCAGCATGGGCGACCACTGCGTCCTAATCCGGCTCTCCAACGCGGAAGAACTGTCCAGCTTCCCTCTCCTCTTGTTCAGCCGGTTCATCATCGGCGACTGCTCCAGCGCCGCTCCCATCTTGAGACCTGTTGTAGGGGGTCCACCGGGTGGGTTTGGTCCTGCACTTAACCATGAGTGACCCACTTTCTCACAATACCAGCACTTGCCCTCTATTCTCCCGGGTCCCCTTCCTCCCCCTCTGCCACCTCGGCTTCCACTACGTCTTGCTCCTCTACCACCTTTCTGGTTTGAGGGCTCCTCCTCCTTGAGTTGGCGCCTCCGGAAGTCCTCCTCGAGAATCTTGGTGCGCATCCACTCCAAGGTCCAGGAGCTCTGGTTTTGAGGAAGACTTAGGCCACTTGTGAATATCATCCATGATTCCACCAGCAATGATAGCATCTTCATACACTTGATTTGTTCGGGGTAAACAATTCCAGCAATGGCGAGCTTGGCGTAGAGGTCTCTCATCTTGTCAAGGACGGGTTGAACAGGTTCTCCTTCACTGTGGCGAAGGGTGGAGAGCTCCCTCTCTAGCATGAGGGTAGCTACAACTGATGTGGGGGCATGCAGATCCTCAAGCACTCTCCACGCCTTGGGTCCACACTCTTCTTCCGGGAGGAGGTGCATGATGTGTTGGCGTTGGGTGAGATCCAAATTTTGAGACAGGATTTAGTTCCCGGTGGATGAGCGCTCGTCCCACTCGTTCTGCAGCTCCGGGGTGCTGGGTCATTTCTCGGTGCCTATAATCAGCTTTAGAAGGCCTATCTGCCAAAAGTACAGCTTCATCTTCCAGGACCAGTCGTCATAGCCCTCTCGACTGAACTTGTCGACTGAGAAGTTCTTCAGCACTTCCCTTAGTAGTGGGCCCTGGTTCGTCCGGACTGTCCTAGGCGCGGAGACACAAGATTCCTGGCTGCCACTTCTCGCGGGGACTGAGTTCCCTTCTTCTCTAGGCGACCCCATCGATGGATACGTTCAAAAGGATGAAGTATCAGCTCTGATACCACGTGTTGAGTCTAAGTACTATGCGGAAGCGATTAACTCAAGCCCACAAACATAAACTAGGCAACACTTAACATCACTTGTGACCCTCCGAATATGACTGCATGTCACCTCATAGCCAAGGGCGTAAGAAAACAAGTGAGTAGTTATGCCAAGCTTGTAGCGTGAGAATTCAGGTCGAGCAGAGTTTCGGCAACACCACGTTGCGTTTCTACTCTCGTCAATACGTAGTAGTAGAATATGCACTAGTGAAAAGTCATAGAAGAATTGTTGTCTTGAAAGCAAATACAAGCATACATATATGAGAGGTACTAGGCACACAAAAGAAACACAGAAGGTAGTTCTCTAACTGTCATCCAAGTCTTCGCTTTGCTGTCATTGAAAAACGGTTGTAAAGCTGCCTCAGAATTTGGCTTGATTTGCTTCTGTAGAATAACCGTCTTCAACCTGCACTGCTGCCAAATTCTCCTGCCGACTCTCCTCGCAAACATTCATGTTTACTCGTGTGCGATCATGAACGCTCGTGCAAGATCCCTGTTTTTCAGTTACGGACTTACCGTTTTGTACTAGGACTGTCGATTCAAGGCCATATGGCCTTAATGCCCTGAACATTAAGGTCTGACTTTGCTCCAGGGTCCGAATTCTCTGGGTTGACTTTGGTCAAGTGTTGGCCTGGAACCAATCGACAGCCTTGTTTTGTACCCCTGTCGAAATAATGACGCAAAGACGCGCGAATTTCTGGCGAAATTTCCTGCTCGCCGAGCCAGCGCGAAAAATCTGTTAGTCAACCACGAAATCTCGCATGCCCCATGTGCCCCACGTGCCCCTCATCACACCGAGATATTTCTCGGTCGTGCAGGACAAGACGATCGCTGACGCGATCGTGCGTTGTCCTCCTGCGCGTGACGGAGCGATCAGATCGCTCCGTCTTGTATCGATCGTGCACACGGTGCGATCGAAACAGTAGCGACACACGTGTGGGCCCTGCGGGGCCACACGCGCATGTCAGGACCCCACGCGCGGGTCCTGACTTCGCGCACTTTTCGGTTGACCAGCACGAGGTGGTCAACGGGGCCGGTCAAAGAATCAAGCCCCACACTAAACACACTCGACATTCACAACCAGCACTCATGAAGTGACTTGAACTTTCATGAAACACAGAACTTTCATCAACGCACATGTTCGGCCATGAAAGAACATGAACGTGCATGAGCCGTCATCAACGAACATGACTCGTCCTGATCCGTCATGACCCGTCATGACCGATCATGATCCCACAGCAACAACACATGAAACGAAATGCGAAAACAAACGCACAGAAAATGCGTTACGTCATGCAGGCGGCTGGTTGCAGTGCAAAAAAAAGTAATCTCAATATTTACAATCAAATCAATGTTGGTATGTATGAACTATGAATATCTGTGAGTGTTTTTTTTAATTATTATTAACTTCCAATCACTTTTCTCCCATAGGATATTGACCAATTTACTGGGGTCGGAGCTGTACACTGCTTTTGAGAGTCTCTGCCATTTTCTTTCGGAAGGATCTTGGGGTATGTGCAACATTCTATCTGTCCTATCCTGTTTACATCTTCGCTTTGTTGTGCTCTCCAACTCAACTACATTGTCTTATGACAACGGATGCTGTTTGTAATCATTCAGCTAGTTGATCAAATTCAGGATGGTTATCAAATATATCGGGCTTCCTAATGCTAGTTGCCTGTATTGTATAGGTGATTGATATGAAACATTCATAAACTTTTTTGTTTATTGTTTTCCATCTTACAGGTTTTTCAAAGCTGATTCTCGGTTTCATTTGGCACATCATTTCTAAAAGAGTGTGGTTGCTTTAAGAAAGATCAGGTGTGCACCAAATGTGTCTTATTATTTCTGTATGAATTCTCGCACTTGATTATTATTTACATCATTTTCCATTGAAATAAGTTCTTTAATGCTTCATATTTTGATAGGTTTAGATCATTCATGCTTCTTATTTTGATAGGTCGTTTCTTTCTAAGGAAAATACTGATTGAATTTTTTTGTATTTACACATTAAGATCCTTTTGTTTGTTTTGTCTATAACTATATTTATTAGCCTTTTGTAACATTTAACCTCAATTTTTTTTTATGCTATCCCCACCTTCCCCCCCCCCCCCCCCCCAACAGAAACCTCCACAAGAACCTTGACAAGCTTTACAAATTGCATTGGCTGTCGAAAGATCAGTGTTTGTTTCACAAAAACTTCGGTATATACTGTTTTGAGTATTTTTTGTCTTACGTCTTCAAGTGGCCTTGGTGTTATATACACAGTAGGCTTCAATGTGCCTAAAACGAAAGATAGAGTGCACAGTCGGATTTCGGCACAGCGGCTTTAAACGTTCATAGCGTTCTGGTCACTGCTTCAAATGACCTGATTCAACTTGGATCTGGAGCGTTTTGAAGTCACCTACAATAGGCAATTTAGATCGCACGATTTCACCAAGTATTGACGGCACAGCGTCGGTTTGAACGAACGGCACTATGGCAGCCACTATAGTCTTAGAACACAAGATAGGAAGAGTTAGGAAGAGTTACGAGTTGGGAATGACTCCCAGCTCCTACAAACCCCAAGAGCCGAGGTACAGTGATGTGGAACAGTGCCAGACTGTCCCCAACCACGAAGGGTCTCGAAACTACCCTTCACTAGGGCCTACACCAAGTGAAATGTTACACTACACAAAGTAATGTAACTATCTTCAATTTCTTGAGGTGTACCCTTTTGGCGAGCTTCGCGATCACTTGAATGTTGACACCAGGGCTCGGTTTCTTCATCACAAACTCATCCTTGAGTTCTTGATGGGTCTGCTGCACACACCTGCGACACGCCGAACGTTCGACAAGCGACAAAATAGAAACCGCGCACGACAAAATAGAAACTGCGCGGGACACACAAAATGACCGCGTAACACGCGACTAGCGATAACTCGCTATTGACTTGACACACACACTCGACATCATGACCCATCATTCACACACTATTATAAGCATGAAATATATATTTATTTCATGCACTCATACCATTCCATGCACACACGCATGCACGCACACGGACAACAAGCCGAGTGCAAACCGTAGGGTTGCACCAACAAACTCCCCCTCGGATTGTTGGCCTTAGGATATGTTGCTCTCTCAGTTCAGAGCCATCCCAGCCAGCTTGCAACACTTCCAATGCTGCTGCTCCACCAGCCTCTTAGTCATCATGTCTGCCGGCTGCCCCGTCGTCTTCACGTAGCGCAACTCAACTTCACCCGCGGCCACCATGCTCCTCGTCCAATGCCACTTCACCCTCATGTGCTTCGTGAGGCCATGCAACACAGGGTTCTTGGCAAGAGCAATGGCACCCTGGCTGTCACAGTAGAGTGGGGTAGGTCCCTGCTGCTCCTCCCCCAATTCAGCCAACAAACGCCGCTGCCACACAATCTCCCGTACGGCACGGAAGAGTGCCATGTACTCGGACTCCACCGAGCTCAATGCTTGGTCCACCTGCTTCTTGCTTTCCCAAGCAGTTGGGCCTCCACCAACACAGCAAATGAACCCTCCAACACTTGTCATGTCCTCTGGTTCCGATGCATATGAAGCATCCGAGTAGGCGGTGAGGAACAATCGCCCGGGTTCAACACCATCCGAGCCTTTTTGGCGCCTTTGCGCCGCCGCCGAGTATTGCAGCCCAACGGTCGGTGTTTGGCCAAGGTACTTGGCCACCCTCATTCCAGCTGCTACCTGCTCCTCATTAGGGCATTGCACAACCCTAGCCAGCTGCCCGGTAGCAAAGGCGACGTCCGGCCGAGTGTTTACCGCCGCATACATGAGGCTGCCCACCAACGAGTGAAAACGGCGCCTCTCCTCTTCACCAACGCTCTCCTCCTCTGGTCCCTTCACACACTTGAACCCAGAGGGAAAGGGTGTAGCCACATGACCTTCACTCTGCCCAAAGTTGGCAGCCAACGCCTCCAGGTACTTCCGTTGGTGCACTTGCATGCTCCGCTTCTCCACGTCTCGTTCGATGTGGAGCCCAAGGTAGAAGTTCACGTCACCAAGGGACTTGCACTTGAACTTGTCTTGCAGCTTCAGCATCACCTCTTTCACTAGGTCAGAGGAGGGTGAGAAGATGAGAATGTCATCCACATAAACCACCATGAAGCTCCTCTGCTCCCCCTCGCCAAGCATGAACAAGGAGTGATCGGCCGTTGAGGGAGTGAAGCCGATCTCCTCCAACACTTCGCGCAGCTTCATGTACCATTGCCTAGGGGCCTGCTTCAGCCCATAGAGGGCCTTCTTCAGCTTCCACACTCTGCCACTACCATCATCAAACCCCTCTGGCTGCGCCATAAAAATCTCCTCCTCAAGGATGCCGTTAAGGAATGCCGTTACGATGTCCATCTGCTTCACCACCCATCCTTTGATGGCGGCTCCCGCGAATAGGGTTCGCAGCGTCGTCGGCTTCACCACAGGAGCAAACAGCTCCTTGAAGTCCACCTTCTCCTTCTGCTGGTACCCCTTGGCTACAAGCCTAGACTTGTAGCGCTCGATCTTGCCGTCGGCGTCCGACTTGATCTTGAAGAGCCACTTGGACGTTATCGCCTTACGTCCCTCCGGTAGCTCCACCAATTCAAATGTGTCATTCTCCTCAATGCTTTTCAGCTCACTCTCCATTGACTTCTTCCACTCCTCAGCATCACTACTCTCCAAGGCCTCCTTGAGAGTTGCTGGTTCTCCCGGCATCTCCACCGGAGAGAAGAACACGAACGCACTTTCCTCGTAGTCACTCTCCTCGTCGTCTCCGACCATCATTGCCGCTCCGGCCAGGGCTGTCTTGCCCTGCTTTCCCGGTGCATCATAGGTCAGCCTATTAGGGGGTTGAACTCTCCTCTTCCCCCTTCCTTCCTCCTCAGCTGCAGGGACTTGAAGGCCTTGGCGTTGCTGCGGTGTGGCTCGGTTCCGTGGAGTGCTCGTAGTGCGGGAAGGAAGTGTCGGTGCACGCTCGCTCACTTGCTGCACCTCCTCCTCTTCTTCCTCTGCATCCTTGGCCTCCTCTCCCCCATTCACAAGGGAAGATTGCCTTGTGGTGGTGCTGCCGCTGCTCAGCTCCAAAGGCAGCTCCACATGCTCCAAGCCGGAACTCTTCACCTCCCCAAACCGCACGCCTATCTTTGCCTCATTCTCCGCCTTCCAATCCTTGTACATGAAGTTTTCCATGAACTTGCAGTCCCTGCTCACCATGAACTTCTTGGTGAATGGGTCCCAAAGAAGCCACCCCTTGCTGTTTTGAGCCATGCCCAAATGCACAGCCCATATCGCCTTGGCACCAAGCTTGTTGTGCCGAAGATGCTTAGGCACGAGCGCCATGCACATGCACCCGAACACCCGAAGCATATCCACCTTTGGCTTCCTTCCAATCCACTCCACATAGGGCACCCATTTATCTGCTCCCACATGAGTCAAGGCTCTGTTCTTGGCCACACACGCGCTCCGCACCGCATCAGGCCAGAAATAGTCGGGTAGCCCGGCTTCAATGAGCAACCCGCGTGCCGCCTCCGTGATTGTGCGGTTCGCTCGCTCGGCGATGCCGTTCATTGCAGGGGAGTATGGCATGGTGATGAAGTGCCGAATACCATTCTTCTTCAGCCACAACCCAAACTCCTTGCTCAGGAACTCTCCCCCTCGATCGGTGCGGATTGACTTGACTAGACGGTCTTGTTGCCGCTCCACCATCGGGAACCAATCCGTCTTCAACGTTTCAGCCACGTCGCTCTTCTTGGCCAGCACGTACACCCAAGTCATGCGGGTATAGGCGTCCACAATAGTGAGGAAATACTCAGCTCCAGCAGCTCCAAGCTTCAGGGGGCCCACCACGTCCATCACCACCTCATCAAGCGGTGCCTTTGCCGTTGCCTCCGAACTAGAGAACGGAAACCGGGTGAACTTGGCTTGAATGCACGTCGGGCAGCCAAGCACCTCATCGGGCTCCCCCTTCACACGTATGCCAGCAACCATCTCTCCCTTGACTAGCTGCTGCAAGATAGGCAGGGCCACATGCCCCATGCGCCGATGCAAGGTGAGCCAATCACACTCCCCCGTAGCCGAAGTTGGATTGGAGAATGCCGCGCTCGCAATAGCGCCCCACATACTCTCTCCGTAGTCCTCCTCCGCTGCTGCCTCGGGGTTCTCCTCACCCTTGTGCTGCTTCTTGGCTGCTGCACCGCTCTCCTCGTGTTCACCGAGCTTGCTGGTCCCTCCAAGATTGCTCTTCTTGGGCTCAATCTCCTTAACGCGACCGTTCGCGCCAACGCCTCTACCAACCGCTTCTCCCTTGGTGCTGACGCTTGCTGCAACTTGCCTCTCCTTAGGCATAGGGACCACAGGGATCTGCCACATCTCGTTGTAGACATCCCTATCCTCCTGAGGTCCCAAAGAATCCGCTCGCCAAGCCTCGCGGTGTAGGTCTTGGCCCCCTTCGAGTTCGTGTCCATGCCGGCCTTTGCCAACCGCCGCACGGAAATCAGGTTTGCAGCAAGGCTGGGCACCCAAAGCACGTTCTTGAGGCCCACCATCTTCCCATCAGCACCCTTGAACATGGCCTTGCCCATGCCTTTCACCTCTGCTCGCTGCCCCAAAGCCGATGTGACATGCTTCACCGGTGACGGTTCAAGTTCGGTGAGCAAGTCCGCGCGAGGTGTCATGGTATAGGTAGCGCCGCTATCGATCACCCAATAGTCCAGGGGGTGTAGGGTGACCTTTCCCACAGCTGCAGGCTCTTCAAAGTCTTCATCCTTCTCTGGTGCAGCCAGTGCTTGAGTTGACACAAAGTAGAATAGACCCGGGTACCGATCGTCGCTCGGGTCCTTGTCGTTGTCTCCGCTCTTCATGTTTGCAGCTCCGCCACCGCAACCGCCACGGCCTCCACGGCCTCTTCCTCTCCCTCCTCCTGCTCCTCTACCCTCTTGGCCTTGAGCAGGGGTCCATCCTTCAGGGAGTTTGAAGCAATCGCGCCACATGTGCCCGGTCTTGTGGCAATAGTGACATTCACCGTCAAATCGGCCGCGACCGCGCCCGTAGCTCTTGTCGTCGCTGCCGTAACCGCCACTCCCGCGGCCTCCGCCAAAGTTGCTGCCACCAAACCTTCCTCCCCCTCGTCCTCTGCCTCTTCCTCGGCCATATCCACGGCCGACACTTGCTGCCCCAGCGCCATCCGCACTCGCCAACTCACGGCGGCGGAAGTCCTCTTGAAGGATTGCTCGCTTCACATCTTCGAGCGATAGGCGGGGCAGATCTCGGTTGAGGTTGATGATGAGCGAGGACCATGACTCTGGGAGTAAGGCCAGCAACTTGGTCTTCTTCTGGAGCTCACTGTAGTTCAAATCAGCTCCCTCAAGCCGCGTCAACAAGTCGAAGAATTTCTGCACCCCTTCTTCAACCGCTTCATCCTCTTCAATTCGTAGTGTTGCCATTTGCCGTTCCAACACCACAGCTACCGCCGCTGTTGCAGGAGCGTGTACACCCTTGAGAGCAGCCCATGCCTTTGGTCCCTTCTCTGGTTCACGCTGGAATGGCTTGATGTGACGGATTTGGCTGCTCCCCAACGCTTGCCCAAGTAGGAGATAGCCTTGTGCGCTCTTCCGCACCCACGGGCTCTTCTCCGGGTCGTTCTCGAGGCGCTTCTCCGTTCCTTCCATCACCTCCAGCAGGTCATAGTGGTCAAACACGTTCTCCATTCTGAAGGACCACTCAGCAAAGTTGTCACCATTGAACTTGTCAAGGCCAAACACTCTAGGCTCATCCCTAGACGGGCTAACACTTGGTTGCACGGGCGCCATGGCTGAATCACGGGGTTGGCCTTGTGCTTGGGCTTCTCCACTGCCACCAGCACCTCTGCCACCCCTTTCCTCAGGTCCAGCCATTGTCGAAACTGCTCCAAGGGGCTCTGATACCACTTGTTATATACACAGTAGGCTTCAATGTGCCTAAAACGAAAGATAGAGTGCACAGTCGGATTTCGGCACAGCGGCTTTAAACGTTCATAGCGTTCTGGTCACTGCTTCAAATGACCTGATTCAACTTGGATCTGGAGCGTTTTGAAGTCACCTACAATAGGCAATTTAGATCGCACGATTTCACCAAGTATTGACGGCACAGCGTCGGTTTGAACGAACGGCACTATGGCAGCCACTATAGTCTTAGAACACAAGATAGGAAGAGTTAGGAAGAGTTACGAGTTGGGAATGACTCCCAGCTCCTACAAACCCCAAGAGCCGAGGTACAGTGATGTGGAACAGTGCCAGACTGTCCCCAACCACGAAGGGTCTCGAAACTACCCTTCACTAGGGCCTACACCAAGTGAAATGTTACACTACACAAAGTAATGTAACTATCTTCAATTTCTTGAGGTGTACCCTTTTGGCGAGCTTCGCGATCACTTGAATGTTGACACCAGGGCTCGGTTTCTTCATCACAAACTCATCCTTAAGTTCTTGATGGGTCTGCTGCACACACCTGCGACACGCCGAACGTTCGACAAGCGACAAAATAGAAACCGCGCACGACAAAATAGAAACTGCGCGGGACACACAAAATGACCGCATAAAACGCGACTAGCGATAACTCGCTATTGACTTGACACACACACTCGACATCATGACCCATCATTCACACACTATTATAAGCATGAAATATATATTTATTTCATGCACTCATACCATTCCATGCACACACGCATGCACGCACACGGACAACAAGCCGAGTGCAAACCGTAGGGTTGCACCAACACTTGGTTACTTCTTGCATATTTTTTACTCACAAAAATGATTGTATTCTATGTTTATTTCATCCTTTTAATGCAGACTGGAACATTAATCATTGCTTTTGCTGCTTCTCTTCTTTGGACAACAAATCTTCTGAGATGGAGTTTACATCCTCACGAATCTTCCCAGGAACTTTTCTTGACGGTGAGTTACGACGAGTATTTTCCTTTTGTAAGAAGTCTGTCCTTGGGGATGGTGCTTGTTTATATCAATGTCTGTCCCTAGCAATATTTGGCAGTCAATTGCAATGGAATGCGATTGAACATGAGCTTATTAACTATATTTGCATACATTGGGAGGATTATAAAGACATGGTCCTAATGTGTCACGATTTCTCACTTACATCGGTGGATAGGTACATAAGTTATATTGAGCAACCCTCTGTATGGGGTTCAGCATGTGAAGTTAAAGTGTTTAGTGAACTTTATACGAAATCAGTTATCATATGGTTGAATAATAATGAGTGGGTACAATGTGAATGCATGGAATTTGCGAACAATGGGGATCATGTCCATTTGCTATTGTCGAAGAACCACTACACTCTTCTAGAAGAGTGTAGTGGAGGTGAAGTATTTGGCGAGTCTTTTGTTCGAAATATTGAAGATGGGGCAAGAAGTGGAAGAGGTACAGTGAACATTAGATCAACACATTTGGATGACGCAAATGTGTCTCATTTAATTTCAAGTGATGAATCAAGTGAAGGTCAACCTGCTTATGAAAATGAAGTACCAAATGATGTGGATGTACATGACATTTCAGACACTAGAATTGATTCAAATGGTGGTATTCATTTCACCATTCCTAAAATTCAAATCAAAGACGCCAAATTTGTGGGGGTCATAAAACGTGGTTCCACTTTTACGGTGAGACTAATGCTGAAACGTAAGAAAAAAAGTTGTCGACGGTTCCTCATCATAATATCATGTCGCTTGGGCACGGCGATTTGCTGTTCTAAGATCCTGCGGATGCCAAACAAAAGAACGTTTTCCGTTTGATATATATAAATATAAATATTTATATATTGTGAAAAACGGTAAGCTTGTGCCTAACGCTTTTCTTGGTACTATTTTTGAATTAAATAGTACTGACGAATTGGCACAAGAAGCCGAAAATTATGTCGGTGTTTATGAAGGATGTGATAACTATGGTTTTACATTAAAGGTGCGTGGTAAAAGCTATATGTACGAGAAGTGGGACTAAAAACAAATCTGCGGCGCCTGCAAGGCAATATCTTTTACATTTATTATTTGGTCCGAATTGTTCAAAACATTAACCATTCAATGCAGAAAATGTTTATAATAATGGTAAGCTCATTTAAGATGAACTTATGGATGAATTATTTGCTGATGTAACGATGCGATATGGTGAGGAAACAAAAGAATATGAATGTTTAAACGCAACAATTAAAAGTTTCAAAAAATCCTCTAAAGAAGGTCCTATCTGTCAGAGGTCCGCTGTGCGGAGATAACTACTACAACGGGAGCTAGTATATGGGATAGGCACGGGGTAGAAGTGATCGTACCGTTCGTTCCTTAGTCGTTCTCAAGCACTTGTGCGTTCATAGGGCAAAACTACAAGAGTTTCACTAGCAAAAGTTGAGAACAAAGGTTCAGAATAATAGCATCAACATTGGCAACACAGAAAACATCAGATCTAGCAAAGCTGCTAGTCAACTGCCAGTGCAGCACGGTCGACCGCGTGCCAGCACGACTTGGTCAACCGCGCTCCAGCAGTGCAGAGTCGCGGCTTGCCAACGTTGCAAGTCCGAAGTGCGCCAATGCTGTAGCAAGTCGGTTGCACAGCATTGCACCCGCAGGACAACGGTGCACCTGCTTCGCAGGTGCGCGCAGCTGGTTGGTGCTCCACGCCTTGTCACGAGCACAGCGCAGACGCCCAGGTCAACTCCATGCCAGCGACTGCGCCTACCAGCCACGTCGACCTCGAGATACCACCCCCGAGGTCGCTTTCGCAAAAACCATCCCGGCGACTTTCGCATATGTCGCGTGGGTATCTCGGACGGGTGGGCAACCCTGCCTGGTCGTCCAGCCCAGTCGGTCGCCGGCTACACCAAACCCGACGACCCAGGGTCGGAGTCTTCGCGTCCAGGTTGGCATCCACTCGCCCAAGACACCGAGCAGACGCCCAGGTCGGCGTCCAGCCTCCCAGGACGCCGTCCAGGCGCCCGGGACGCCGAGCAGACGCCCAGGACGCCACCCAAACGCCAAGGTTGGCGTCCATCTGTTCGGTGCCCTTCCTTCGTCGACCACCAAGTCTGGTCGACCACCAGGTCGACCACACTCCTGTCAGCCGGCCACCCAAGTCGGCTCCCTCAAGTCGGCGTCGCCAAGTCGACGCCCGTGCACGTCGACCTCGCCAGGTCGACCTCCCAAAGTGGGCGCCTTCCCCAAGTCGGCGCCCTTGCAGTGGCCCCCGTGCAGGTCGACCAGCCCCGTCGACCAGCTCGCCCACTGCTGCAGGTCGGCTGCTCCCCTCACACCCGACCACTACGTCGGCTCCGCCCAAGCGAGGACGGGGCCACACCCAACTCCCGTTGACACTCCCCTGCCGCGTTCACGCTTGGGCCCCCAGCCCACACGGCAGCACTGCTCGGAGAATAGCTCGGCGGCGTGCACACAACACACAGCACGCCGATCACCGCACCAGCCATGCAAAAGGGCGGTTCCACAAGGTGGAAAACGGTTTCCAGTGTTTATCATTTGTGCATTAACACTCTTACCACCATCAGTCTGCAATCAAGCCCCCGTTCGCTTCAGCGCCGCGTCGATTACTAGCAGCACTAGGGTTTCACCCTGGTGAAAACTCGCCTATTCAGTCAATAAAATAGACCTTCCCTCCCTGCTGCTGGATCGTCGAGTGCTGCTGGGTTGCTAAGCATTGCGCGTCCAATGGCTGCCGTTGCGCATCCCTAAAATGGTGAGGGGTGTGACGTGAATTCTGAAAAGCCTACGTTTGCACCTCATAGCCAAGGCGCAGGTTGAGGGTAGGTTGAGCGTAGGTGCGGGGTATGTTGCCGCAGGTCTGAGGGTATGTTGAGCGCAGGTTGAGCGAACGTTTCGAAGGTGACACGCAACCAGCCCAAGGCTTGAGCTTGAAGTTGCGTAACGTAGCTTTCCAGCTAGCCAATCCAAACCTCCGGAGCTTTTCGAAGCCGAGCTTTGAACCAGCCTCGTGTATCATTTGTAATATGCTGTACAATTTGCTAAGTTATTGCTTTCCATCTGTATAGCGTTTTGTTTACTGAACTCCTTTGATACTTTTTGTCAAACAATTATTTGCCATATTAATTTCAATAACATGGAGTCTGGTCACAGACTGGTTGTTACGAATATTAAATTGAGGAAAACTGTCCATTCTTACCAATAGCAAATAAATAATACAAAGAGTTGCGTACGGTTGGCGGCATTTGGAAGATCAGAGCAAAAGCATCGGGTAGTTGTAGGACGGAGGATTTAGGCAGAACAGGTTCGTAACCGTCTGGAGTCGCACGATTGTGTTTCGCTGCAATAATAGTACCCCTTTATGGCTATTTAGGACGTTTGGTTTTCCCTTTTTACTGTTGTGATCAGAGATGTAGATCGTAACCAGGATCACCTCAGGAAGGTTCGCAAAAAATGTGTGGTAGTGCTGGGCCCTTGATCTCATATCAGACTGAATATAAAATGAATGAGATGATAAACGCTGTATAAATATGAGTACAAGGGGAATACCAAAAGACCTAGCTAGCCATGTACCCTAAGGGATACATTCTCTTATGCGATGTACGAAGAACTGCAAGGCCCACTGAAAAGAAGAATCTCACCCTTTGGCTTGCGCGAGTACTGAGCCAGTTGGCTCGCGACGTAGGACAGATCAGGTCAGCAAGTGACAGAGGCGAAGAGTAGGCAGCCTAGCTGCTGCTGGTAGGTTTGGATTCCAGCGGGGGACATGGCTTTGTTGTTGGGTTTGTGGTTCGGTCCGGGAGTGCGATAAGGAGTGGAGAGTGCGATAAGGAGTGGTTCGGTCCAAGCGTGATGTTGAAGCGTTAGCCAAGCTCCTCCGCGTACTTGGCTGCCGAGAGATGAATGGATTCTTGCGTGTACGAGCTATTAAGACAGAGGAATTGCTTTATATTGTGGTTGCAGGTAATGTCGACGCGCGCCGCTAGGTTCTTTTCAAATTGTTCGAGCAGCTCGTTGCTCAATCTTGTGTAAAGCAGATCGTCGACGAAGACCGTGAGGAGGATGTAATCGCCATGGGAATCTCAACGATACATCCCTACAGGTAGTTGCCTGAATAGAGTGTTGTGCAGATACTGCTGCCAGAGCCTTGGTGCCTGTTTGATCTCGTAGAGGGATTTTCGCAGCTGGCACACACATGAATCCATTGCCTCCCGCCACTCCTTGCTGTGGGGTCACATGAGTGCTTGGCGCGGATTCTTCGGCTGGATGACACGTGGCGTTGCTAAGGTGGCGGCGTGAAGTCCTAACAGTTGCAGTCTTGAGACAATGTTGTCGTGGCGATGTTGCGGAATAACCTCCTGCACGTCATCATTGTTACTCTCTGGTTTAGGTTGTGGCGGCGCGGGATCTCTGTTGCTTCCTCCTACTCCTTCTCCTGGTTCGCGGAACTGAGGGGGATTAAGTCGCTCGTAGAAGATGTCGTCACGCGCGTTCGTGATTTCCTGGCTGATGAGATCCAGAATGAGCCACGCCTTGTATTCGGGGCTGATGCCGAGGTGAATTCCCCAGCGCGCGCGGCTGGCGAATTTGCCGATGGTTAGATTGGCGGGTGATATTGCACCATACACCCCCACACACGGAGCATGGAAGTCTCGCCCTTGGTGCCTGTCCACTTCATGTGCAGGGACAGATTCTCTGTGATGGTAGCGATAAATAGAAGGTTGTGCACACACACGGCATGGTGCATTGCGTATGTCGAGTACGTCGGGGGGAGCTTCGACTTCAAGGGTACCAATCTCAACAAGGCCTAGCTGCACACAAAACCTATAGTGGTCACAAGGCGGAAGCTCCTTGGTGAAGATGTCTGCAGTGTTGGCCTCTGACTCCACGAAGTCCAAGCGTGCCTGGCCATGACGCTGCAAATCTCGCAGGAGGAAGTACCTGATGTCGACGTGCTTCACTCTGCTCTCCAGTCGAGGCTCTCGACACAGAAGAATCGTTGCCTTGTTGTCAGAAAACAAGGTCGGTGCAGAGCTCAGCCGCTCACCAAGGTTAGTGAGCAAAAATGTCAACCAACGCAGCTCCTGTGCAGCCATGGCTCTAGCGTAAATCTCGGACTCACCAGTAGAGGTAGCGACTGAAGAGGACCGAGTGGACCTCCACGACACTGCGCCAGAGCCCAAGCTGAAAGAGTACCCCTGTGTAGACCTCTTAGTCTCGACGTTGTCAGCGTAAGAGGAGTCAAAGTGACCGGTGAGTACGACGGGTTTTCTGCCTCCAAGAACAAGCCCCATGCCTAATGTCGTCTGCTAGGTTCTTTGCCACCCTCACAGCAGCTGTCCAGTGAACAGGACGGTGTCTCCCAGTCGCAACAAAGCGAGAAAGGATGCTGAGAGGGAAGGCAAGGTCCGGGCGAGTACAAGTCATCAGGTACATGAGGCAGACCACCATCTCTGGGTAAGGACCACTGGGCTCAAACGGCTCGTCAGGAAAGGGGCCAGTGAGTCTGTGGACAACGGCGAGGGGTGTGGGCTATGCAGACGAGAACTGAAACCCGAACCGCTAGAGGACCTGCTGCACCATGTGTGACTGAGTCTGAGTGATGGTGTGAGCTGCTCTGTCCCTGGTGATCTGCAAGCCAAGGTAGTGGCGCAGCTCACCAAGGTCAGTGCACGAATGTCCGTTCTGCAGTTTGGATTTCACCTCAGCCAAAGCAACCGTATCTGCAGTGGCAAAGACCAGGTCGTTGACGTACACAAGGACAAAGAAAGGTGTGGGCCCACGACGAACAAACAGCGAAGGTTCGGCAGAAGACGACTCAAAACCAAGGCCAGATAGCGTAGAGCGAAGAAATTCGTGCCGCTCACAGGGTGCCTAGCGGAGACCGTAGACCGGTCGTCTCAGCCTCCACTTGGTCTCGGGTGGGAAGGTGCCAGTGAAGGCAGAGGGACGACACAGCCAGACCTCCTCGTGTAGGCTGCCCTGAAGAAAGGTAGGGGAAAAGTCGATATAGTACAGCTCGTAGTCTCTCTGCGCTGCCAGTAACACCCGAGAAGTAGTCATCTTCGAGGTAGGTGCGAAGGTCTGAAAGAAGTCAACTTCCTCGTGCTGACTGAAACCTATAGCCACGTAACGCGCCTTGAAGACCGGAGGAGATCCTGGTGGCCGCTTCACCCTGTAGATCCACATGTCATCGACTATGTTCGCCCTCGGAGGGGGAACCTCGTCGACGTAGAAGGCCATCTCTGCGTCCATGGCAGCTCTCCACTGAGAGGCCCAAGGCCCTGACACTGCCTCAGCGTAAGTGTTGTCAACGGGAGTTGCGTGTTGGCCCCGTCCTCGCTTGGGCGGAGCCGACTTCGTGGTTGGGTGTACGGGAGGTACAGCTGACTTGCAGCAGTGGGCGATGCCGACTTTGGCGAGCTGGTCGACGGGTTTCGCCGACCTGCACGGGGTCACTGCGATGCCGCCGACTTGGGTAAGCCTGCGGCCGACTTCAACTGGTGGTCGAAGATGGGGCTCGTCTACTTGGAAGTCGGCATCGATTTGGGGACACCGACTTGGGAGGCAGACCTCCGGCACGTGCACGCTCAGTTCCAACTCCAACACCCTTAGAACCAAGACAACGTGCAGGCACACTCTCAGCTCCAACTCCAACACCCCCAGAACTGGTACCTCCGGTAGGCGCACGCTCCACTCGAACTCCAACACTTCCTGAGGTAGCACCTCCAGGGACCTCACCACGAACACCAGCACCCTCAGAGTCTGCAGTAGCCTGTGGGGGAAGTGCTAACGGCTGCTACAGTGACTGAGAGGAGGACCCTGGAGAAGGGGGCGGCGCCTGAGCGGCTACCGGGTGGGGGGGTAGCGTGTGACACACTAGACGGGGCTAGACCAGGGGCGGGAGGGTGTATCAGAGGGGCAGGAGGGTGTATCGGAGGGGCAGGAGGGGGAGCGAGAGCCAAGAAGAGGGGGAGGGGAGGGGGGGAACCGGGAGACCACGATTGACTCGTCGAAATGGACGTCGCGAGAGTCAAAGAACTGGTGAAGGGGAGGGTGGTAAAAGATGAAGTCAGAGGAGTCGTCTGGAAAACCAAGGAAGACACAGGGAAGGGCGCGAGGGGAGAGCTTGTCCGCGGAGGTGTCGCGGACAAGCGCCAAGCAGCCCCAGACTCGAAAGCGAGACGCAACACCAAGGGACCCAGTCCAAAGACTGGTCGTTCAAGCCTCTGGTCGGGAGACATGTGGCCAGAGGTTCAGCTCGTGAGCGGCATACCGAACTACGTAGGGCCACAGAAAATAAGGCGCACGGGCGTGGATCATGGAGGTGCGTGCAATCTCCATGACCAAGCCTATGCGGCGCTCAGCTTCCCCATTCTGTTGTGGAGACTCTGGGAGGGTCCAAGACTGGGCGATGCCCTTCTCGGCACAGAATCTGGCGAGAATGCTGGAGCTAAACTCACCCCCGCGGTCAGAATTAAGACAGCTGACACGACGGTCACGAGTACCCTCTTTGGTGAGCAACCTGACCGGACCGGACACAGCTACCTGGCTGGACGCAGCTACCTGGTGGGACACAGCTACCTGTTGGGACGCTGGGCCCTGATAGGGGCCAGTGTGAAGGGTGTGGAGGCCAGAGCCTGGCTCCTCGTGAAAGGTGGCCAGGGGGGCGTACGTGTCACTGTCCACACAGGTCGTAGAGTCCCCAGAAGGCCCGAACCAAACCCCAACGTGCTGATGCACCAGAGGCTTCACACCCACCAAGTTACTGGAGAACGAGGGGACGTGAAGCCCAGTCAAGAAACCAGAGGGAGCAGCCGGGCACGGGAGTGTAGTAGAGTGGCGAGCAACGACTGGTCCCGAAGTGGGATCAGCCAGTGCTATAGAGACCGGTGCATGAAGCTGAGTGAGGGTCGTGTGGTCGCGGAAGAAACACTATGTCGCACCACAGTCCAACGTGAAAGACAGCGATGCGTCCGCCGAAGTGGCACCCGGACTAGCGTCTAAACAAGCACGTACACTAGCAACTGGCACTGGATCAACACTAGCACCTAAGCTATGAACACTCGAGCAAACGGGTCCAAAAGCACTAGAGTCAACATCAGCATACATAGCATGCACAGATCCTAACAAATCAAGCAACTGAGATGCAGACATGTCCCACAACGCAGTGCCGTGCGACTGAACAAGAGGGAGCCAGTCAGGTGCAGGGCCCCCTACGCTGTACTCCGCACAAAGACGACCAGTGAGCTCAACAAAAATTTGACCCGGCGGGTGAAGGCGGTCACAATGGTAGCCGTTGTGGTTACCGGCCAAAATGACGTACGGGCAAGGTAGGTAAGGGGCGTCACGCGACGTCTGACGCTGGCCTGGACGCTGCTACTGCACTTGCTGCTGCAAGCGCTGCGTGTCAGAATGTTATATTCGTCTAGTCTGCAGTGGGGTACTCTATAGCGAGTATAGCCCAGTTAGGGTTGGCTATTTGTATCCCACATGTATTCTAGTGCAATCCCTTCCCTCTTGCAAACTTCTCCTTTGTTCAATTCTCTTCCACGAACCCTAAACCCTAGACTATGGCGACTAAGTTATAGGACCTATTTCAACATGCTATCAGAGCGAGATCGCTCCTAGCCTGTGGGCCCACCTGCTTCCGCTGCTATCCTGCCTGCCTGCCGTGCGCACGACGCGCGCGGCGTTGGCGCGCGGCGGTTTTCTGCCCGCCACGCACTCGGGGCGCGTGGCGGTTTTCCTCTCGCTGCGCGCCTCGGGAGCGCGCGGCTGTTTCGTCACCCGTCGGGGCACCCCAGGGGCCCGCGCGCTGCCCCATCCCGTCGCCCGTCACGGCGCCCCTGGGGGCCCGCGCGCTGCCCTGCCCGTCGCCCGTCGTGGCGCCCCAGGGATCCGCGCGCGACCCCCCGTCACCCGTCGTGGCGCCCCACGGATGCGCGCGCGGCCCCCCGTCACCCGTCGAGGAGCCCTCGGGGACCAGCGCGCCGCCCCCGCCGTCCTCCGCGGCGCCCCCGGGGACTCGCGCGCCACCCCTTCACCCCGTGCGCCACGGGACTGCTTCCCCCCGCCTCTCCCCCCTCTCCTTCCTCTCCCTCCTGCGTGTGCGGCTATGGGGGTGGCAAGTATGGGGGTGGCGGGTGCGTGAGCTGTCCCCCACTCCTCCTCCTCCTCCGTCTCCCACTGCTGCAGCTGCCGCTGAGGGGGGTGGATGTGTGGGAGCCGAGGGAGTGGCGCTAGGGGGGTGTCGTGGGAGTGGAGCTAGGGGTACAGCATGGGGTGTGTGAAAGGAGTATGGGACAGTTGGGGGAGGTTGAGCGGAGGTAGCCGTCGTGACGTCAGCAGCGCCTGTAGTCTGGGGCCCTTGCCACTGGTAGCCCAGCGAGCCTGCTGCGCCAGTCGCCCGTGGGTCCGTTGCTCCTGCCGCTCGTCTTAGCCGCGGAGCCAGTTACTCCTGTAGTCCGGGGCCCTTGCCACCGGTAGCCACCGTGCGCATCGCTCCTGTTGCCCGTATGTCTGCGTCTTCACCCGTCACCTCCTATCTCCACTCCTCTCACAGTCCCTCCTCCTCCTCACTTGCCCTCTGTGACTACCTCTAGCTTTGCTTGTGCTTGTGAACTCATTCTATGACTGCTTGCTGTGCTGATTATACCCCACTTTGCCTATGGGGGTGTGTCAGAATGTTATATTCGTCTAGTCTATAGTGGGGTTCTCTGTAGCGAGTATAGCCCAGTTAGGGTTGGCTATTTGTATCCCACATGCATTCTAGTGCAATCCCTTCCCTCTTGCAAACTTCTCCTTTGTTCAATTCTCTTCCAGGAACCCTAAACCCTAGACTATGGCTACTAAGTTCTAGGACCTATTTCAACAATGCGACTGCTGCTGCTGCTGCCGCTGCTGCTGCAGCTAGGTACCAGGCTACCACTCCCGGACCTCCACTTGGTAGCCCTGCAGGTCCCCGACCACCCGGAGTGGCACCCCCACTAGACACGGGAGGGGAGTTACTTGTGGGGACTCTATTCTCGACGCCGGCTCCTTCGCTCACTCCTCCACCGCTGGCCGCCCCACCTCCGCCGCCTCCGCTACCTCCACCACTGGTCGCCCCCTTGCCGCCCCCCTCCCTTTGCCCCTAGGCCTGGTAGAGGTCGCGGCAGCGGCCGCGATCTCGGTGGCGGCAGTAGAGGCTAGGGAGGCAGTAAAAGTGGGTAGTTGCAAGACAGTGCACCCCTGAAACAGAGGAAGGGGCACAGCGCCCGAGGCTAGAGCTACCGAGCTGAAGTTGCTCTCAACGTCCTTGAGTGCAGACTCAAGGACGCTAATAATGAGCTCGCTAGGGTGCTTCAGGAGAAGCGCGTCGCGGACAAAGGCAAGGCGGTCAGGGAGGCTAGTGACGATGAAAGAAATAGTGATCGCCATTGGGAGGGGGGGAGCAGTGTTAGCTGGGTGTCGGTACAGGCAACACGATAGCTGGAGTCTAGCGAGCGCAGGTGGGTAATCAAGTCAGCAGAGCGCTCACCAAGGTCGGGAAACAGGAACGGGAGGAACAACTGATGAAGGGAGACAGTGGTGGGAGTGGAGTAGCGGGCCTTAATCGTAGTGATGAAGTCACTAGCAGAGCGAACCTGAGCGAAGTGAGTCTCCAAAGACTCAGGGAGAAGGCTGCTGAGGGCGATGGAGGTCGCTGCGTCGCGCGACGTCCAAGCAGTGAGGTCAGTTCGCGCCCAATCAAACCGCTCCCTGTGTGCGGCAGTAGCGTCAGCTCCAAGGGGATCTGGGGTGGGGGGCTTAGGGAGTTCGCCAGAAGCGTGACGGTGCGAGCGCTATGGGCGGTGCGGGCGCTTCGGGCGCGACGGGACGGGACGGGCAGGCGCAACGGGACGGGCGGGCGCTTCGGGCGCGATGCGACGGGACGGGCAGGGCGCGACGCGACGGGAGGAGACGGCCAGGGCGGACGAGATGGCCAGGGCGGACGAGACGGGCGCGACGCGACGGGACGGGACGGGCAGGGCGGACCCACGGGCGCGAAGCGACGGGACGGGACGGGACGGGACGGGACGGGACGGGCGCGACGCAACGGGACGGGACGGGCATGTGCTACTGGCGCTACGGGTCGGAACGGGCAGGCGCTACAGGACGGAACGAGTTGGCGACACAGGTCCTAGGGTACGAACCTAGCTGATACGATCTTAGAAAGCAGGAATGATGGTTACATTAGAGTTGGTTGGAGTACATATGCCTATCCCTAGAGGCTGTACCCCATATGACACACCTTACTACAGGCTAACATATTTGACATACAGTTCTAACCATGTGATCAAAAGCGTTTTGTTGCTACAAGATTGACAAGTTTAAAACACCTAACAAGATCCATAGCAACCTTGGGAGTTCCATACGAGCTATTTACTTAGTTGGTGGGAGTAAACTTGTTTATTCTGTAATTTGATTTATAACAACTTCGTTGACCATAACTGGTTTATTTGAAACGACCCTCTCTGCAGCTTACGCGGTTTCAGAAGAGTGTTTGGATGCATACACTGTACGAGACCTCTTGTATCGCGAACAAAATCCCTAGAAGCCACATCACATGCTCTGAACTCCTAGAATTCATGTCACTTATCGAGTCACAGCAGCACACGCTGCACTGGCTGACAGGCTCGAGAGCCAACTCATGGATTCGAGCATTGCTCGAAGGGCGCTGACGACGACCATGTCAGCGATGCGCAACGCCACGGATACGCCAGCCATGGCTGCCGAATGGATGCACAATCGTAATGGGGCCATGCGTAGGCAGGGCACGCCGCTGGGATGCCGATCTGATCCCACGTATGATGCCAGGCTAATTACAGCGTTACGGCGGACCACGGCGGGATCATGGCGAGCAGCAGCCAGCTACACGCCATCTCAAGACAGTCTTTGGGCGGCAAGTTCGTTCGTCGGTCCCTCGTGACGAATTCAATTCTGCTAGCCGCGAGGCGCAATGGGATCGAGAACCCTGGAACGAAACGCCCGGATTATTCATCATCTTAGCGTCCCCTTCGATTTGATCACCCAATCAGGGTAGTAATCGATCGACTCGGGCGCAGCTGGAGCGCGAATCGAATCTCTTACCCGAGCAGCCACGTGCTCAGAAGTTGTGCCTGCCCCACCAACCTTCCCCCACTCCCGATCCCCTCTGCCCGCGATCCACCTACCGGCGATCCCTTCCTTACTCGCGACCTACTCCATAACCTAACCCCCAGTCAAATCTCGCGAATCCTTCTCGCGCCGATTCGACGACATGATCCGCGAAGAGGCACCGACAGCAGCGTGAGCTGGCGAATCCGACACAATTCGTACCACTGGTAGAGTCGCTAGAATCCCCTCGAGGGGATCGCACCTGCCGTGTCCTGCACTTCGTTCGAAGCTCTTTCGTCCCGTGCAATAAAAGCAAGCCGCATGATTGCCCCATTCTTCACTCCGGCTCGTCGCTTCAAACTCTGTCGCTCCACCTTCTCCGTCCACACCATCATCGTCTCCTCTGCCGTACCTCGCCACTCGTCTTTTCCACTTCACGTCTTCGCCTCTTCTCGCCTCGCCGCACATCACGTCTCTCGCAACCCTTGGCCTGCCACGCGATCAGGGCAGCCCGATGAGCAGTGACGAGCCGCCAGTCAGCCGCGCGGATCGCGCCCACTTCAACCGCCAGGTAAGCATCCGCTTCGACTTCCAAACCTCTTAGCGCCGTCGCTGCACGTGCTCTCCGTGCTTCGCCCTTCTCCGTGCTCTGCTGCAAACACGGCTCTCGACTATTCAAGCTGATTTCGGAAACTTCCGGAAATGTGTGTTGAATTCTAGTTGACTCTTACTCGCCTCTGTGTCCCCTTCCCCTCCCCACTTTTGCCTTGTCTCTACAGGCGCGTCACCTCGCTGCTTTCAGCATACAGCTGCACCTCCTGCAAGGCCCGCCAATCACGCGCCGCCAGCTGGACGCCGCGTCGCGGCTTCTGACGCGCAGGGAGCTGTGTGACGTCATGAACGAGCGTGCTGCTGCAGGCTTGTGTGGTAACCCGCAGTGTACACGCACTGTAGATGTGACATTACGGATGAATTTCGGCGTAACTGCGGGCTCGAGTAAATTTTGCAGCAGGGGGTGTGGAGAGAGGCAGGGCGGCGGTTCTTTGCTTCCCCTGGAAGCAACGCGGAGGAGGGGGCGGATGGGGAGAGTGCTGGAGCAGGGATGACTTAACTGTCATCGTTACGGCTGTCACCACACCTGACGGCGATGGTGCTTGCGCTGGCAGCGTTGTTGCTGCTGCTTCTATTAGTGGCTTGGCTGGATCAGGTTTGGCCGTGTCAGGTTCGGCTGGATCAGGTTCTGCTGCGATGGGTTCGGCTGTATTAGGTTCGGCTGGGCCCCAGTGTGTGAGTGAAGGCAGCCGCAGTGGCACAGGAGGTGAGGCTGCTCCTGTGCTGTCAGCGCGACTGCAATCCGCTGCCGCCCGACTGTGGACTGCAGGCATGGCAGGGGCGAGTGGCGTGGCTGAGGAGAGTGACATGGGAGAGAAGGGAGGAGGAGGAGGAGGAGGAGGCAGAACGGGGGCGGGCGGATTCCTGGGTTTGGTGCTCATGGGCGGGGCTGGGGGAGATGAGGAGATGGCAATGATAAGGGGAATGGAGGGGTGTGAAGACGGGGGAGAGGAGCGGCAGAGAGGACACGCAGAAGGGCTCAGGGGAGTGCGGGGCATCAGGGAGGGCGAAAGGGGGCTGTGGACTTCAAGCACGCTTGCTGCCCCTCTTGAAGGCACTCGACCTGCACCTGCGTGCAAGCACCCCCAGGAACTTGAGTCACGGCAACTCTTTCCTGCAAGTAATGGCTTCAACTGGGCCTGCAGGGGAGCGACAGAAGCGTCTCAGGGCATCGCAGCAGTAGGCAGCGGCGTTGTCAGCAGCGGCAGAGGTGGCAACAGCGGCTGTGGTGGCAGCAGCAGCTGTGGTGGCAGCGGTGGCGCTCCCGCCACGAGCGCTGCGGCTTGTGGTGCGTGCAGCTGTGGGTCGGGGCAAGAGCCACGCGTGGGCAGCGGCAGCAGAGGGACGCGAGAGGGCAGAAGCGCCTGTGGTGGCCCTCATGCTACGAGTACTGAGACGGGCAGCGCCAGCGCACCGTGGGTTAACGGCCGCAGCAGCTGTGCCTCACAGCAACGGCCGGGGGAGGGCAGCAGGGAGGCGAGCCGGTGCAGTGGTGGCGTTAGTGCTGCTTTTTGGGAGGCCCTGCTGTGGGAGAGAGGGGGGGTTGAGCAGAGGGATGCGAGCAGCAGCGGCAACGAGAGGGGCGATTCGGAGGAGTCAGCAAGGCTTGAGAGGAGGAGGGAGGGTCAAGGGGAGGAGGATCAGGAGTGTGTTGAGATGGCGGAGCAGGCAGAGGGGGAAGCAGAAGAAAAAGGCGGTGAGGACGGAGGGGGGCGAGAGGATGGCTTTTGTGTTGAGGCGGTGGGAGGGGAGGGGGTGTGGCAGCGGCTGATGGCCCACCAAGTGCGCCAAACAGCCTGCAAGGCACATGTGCTCTCCACGCCCTTCCCCTTGCGGACTAGCCACCCTTGCATGCCTCACCCTCCACTCTCCCCGTCTGTGCATCCGCCCCCCTCGTTCTCCTCCTCCTCTTCCTCCTTTTCCTCTCTGTCGTCCTCCTCTCCTTGTCTCTACCCACCTTATCGCAGTGCCTCCTTGCTTCTCACCTCCTCCTCCTCTTCTCGCTCACCTCGCTCTTTTTCCTCCTCCTTTTCCTCCTCCTCTTCCTCTCCTTGCATTTATCCACCCTACCGCAGTGCCTCCTCGCCCCTCGCCTCCACATCCTCCTCTCCCTTTCACTCCTTTCACTCCTCGCACTCTTCCTCCTCTGCTTCCCTCCATGTGCATCCCCCATCACCCCCCACACAGCCATTCAACCAAACACACGGCCCCACCACATCGAGCCGCTGCCCCTCTGCGCCCACTCCCATCGCCTTTCTTTCACCTGCCTCCTCTGCCCTCTCCCGGCTGCCCTCTCACTCCACTCACGAGCCTACCACCCCAAGAGCCTCCCTTCCTAGTGCCCCCAGTGGGCCCGGGTTTCTTCGTCCTGCCCTGCGCACCAGCCCGCGCTATCAGCAAGGCAGGGCGGGGCAGCCTATGGGTCTGCCTCGCAGCGTATCGTGGGCGGACGCGCAGGGGAAGGCTCTGACAGAGGAGCTTCGGTTCTCCGCACGTGATGGACAGTAACAGAGAAGAGAGAGTTGGCGCAGTTGCAGACAGCTCAGCACAGGTCACCTGCAGAGCCTGCAGTGCAGGTGAGCTGCCAGAGGGGTCATGTGCCGTGGACGTGCTGGAAGGGGGGAGGGTGAAGGGAGGAGAGGAGGAAAGCAGGGGTTTGCCTGCTGCCATGCCAGCCAGTCATAAGGATTTTCATTTGACTCAAAAGACGTGCTGAGTCAACAGCATGCTGACGGCCCAGTCACCCCGGTTTTTTTTTTCCTGCTGGTCAAGCGGCGCTCCATGCACCTTGGCCATCAAATGGCTTTTGCGCCTGACTGGCTGTCGCCGCACACATCATCACTCGGCACGAGTGCCTTTCAACCCTCGGGTCAGGCCAGGGTGATCTCTCCATCGCTCGAGTGGTTTCACCTGTACACACTACTTGTGGAATGGTGGTGCCAGGCGCCTGTTTTTGTGCCGCGCAAAGGCATTCACTTGTCCAGGCTACCTGGCACCACCACCACCACCATTGCTTGCGCCGGAGTTGCTCCTCTGAAGACTCTTTTTCCTCCTGGTGTAACGCAATTTGATTTGCCTTGGCCATACGGCAACTGCAAATGATGCGCCGCTGTGCTGTCTTTTTGTGCCCTACTAGGGCATTTCATTTCACCCATGCAGCCCAGGCTACCTAGCACCACCACTGTTTGCTTGCACCAGATCTGCTTCACATGTCGTTTCGGTACTCCCTTTTCTCTTGCTGTAACGTTCTGTTCGGTTTATGATACCCGTAGAACTATTTAATGCCATGTAGGCGTCCGCAAGGCACTTGCCATGTTTTTTGTCAGAAACTAACGAGCAGGAATGGCTTCACTAGGAAGGAATGAGAGTACAAGTACGGTACCTAACCCTACAAGGGTTGTACCCTACAGACATATAAATTAGTTTTGACACACCCCCATAGGCCAAGTGGGGGATAGTAAGAGCAAGCAATGATCACAAGACCAGTCAAAAGCAACAGAGCAAAGCTCAGGGTGGATCACGAAGTCACCAACTACCGGTAGTCTGAGCATAAGTAAGTGGCCACAAGGACAGTTCACATGCAGAGTTATTAAAGCACAAACGATACAGTGATCACAACCTAGCAAAAGTAAGCATGCAGGTGTGAATGTATATATAGATCACAGTACAGAGCAAAGTCAAGTAGTAAGAAGGTTAGGCTGAGTAGGCACAAGACCTAGAGCAGTGCAAAAACGTTGATGATCACTAGACACAAGTGCCTTGGTGATAACATTAGCACTGTCGGACTGTGAGGCCACAAACGCAAGACGAAGCTTACCACGCTGCTGCAACTTTCGCGTAAGGAAGTACCGCAGAGCGATGTGCTTCGTTCTGTGCTCTTAACACAAGGCAATCATGGCCTTGTTGTCGACATACAGAACTGGAGGAGAACGAGGCCTCTCTCCTAGGTCGGTAAGCAGGTAGGTTAGCCAGCGCAACTCCTCAGCAGCCATGGCCCCAACGTAGATCTCAGCCTCACAACTGGAGTTGAGAACAGAAGACGAGCACGTAGACCTCCAAGAAACTGAACCGGAGCCAAGGCTGAAGGTGTAACCCTGTAACGACTGCTGAATAGCCTGGTCATCTGCCCAAGAAGCGTCTGAGTGTCCAGTGAGTACAACTGAACCCCGTCCTCCAAGTACGAGCCCCATGCCCGATGTACTGCACAAGTAACGCAACACCCTCTTAGCAGCCCCCCACAGCTCTGGTCGGTGTCTCCCGTGCGCAACGTAGCGTGCCAAGATGCTGAGAGGGTTCGCAAGGTCAGGTTGAGTGCAGGTCATCAGGTACACGAGGCAGCCCACAAGCTCTGTATACAGACCACTCGGCTCTACAGACTCGTCCGAAGGTGGAGCTTAGAGTGGATGGCCTGTAGGCAGAGGAGTGGACTGTGGCGAGGAGAACTGGAAGATGAAGCACTGAAGGAACTGGTGCACAATGTGTGACTGAGTCAGGGTGATGGTGCGTCGTGCTCTGTCCCGGGTGATCTGCAAGCCAAGATAGTTGCGCAGCTCACCCAGGTCAGTGCAAGTGTGTCTCTTCTGCAGCTCCGACTTCACAAGGGCCAGTGCCTCAGTGTCAACAGTAGCAAAGACCAAGTCGTCGACATACACGAGGATGTAGAACGGCGACAAAAAAGTGTCGGTGCGTAGAAACAGCGACGGGTCAGCAGTCGAAGGAGCAAACCTAAGAGCCGCAAGTGTCGTTCTCAGTGTGTCGTGCCATTCACGAGGCGCCTGGCGGAGACCGTAGACTGGCCACTTGAGACTCCACTGGGTACCCGCAGTAATCGACCAGTGAGGCCACGTGGGCGGCGTAGCCAGATCTCCTCGTGTAGGCTGCCCTGCAAGAAAGCTGTGCTGAAGTCAAGAGAGTGAAGCTCGTAATCACGTTGTGCGGCAACGTGCAGTAACACCCGAAGAGTGGTCATCTTCGGGGTGGGAGAGAAGGTCTGGAAGAAGTCAACTCCCTGTCGTTGACTGAAGCCTTGTGAAACGTAACGTGCCTTAAAGACAGGCGGAGAACTCGGCGGCCGCTTCACCCTTAAAATCCACATGCCATCGACTATGTTTGCCCCAGGAGGGGGAATCGCGTCGACGTAGTTGCCTGTGGACTTCCAGGATGCCATCTCTGCGTCCACGGCTGTCTGCCACTGAGAGGAGTAAGGACCCGTGATCGCCTCTGCGTAAGAGCGCGGGGTCAGGATGTCTAGTGCATCTGGGTTTCCCTCAGGGGCAAGCAACATGGTCGTGAGATTAGGTACAGCAGCCGCAAGACACTCGAGCTCAAACTGCCTGTCCTCAAGGACGTCCGTGCTAAGGGCACACTCACCCCCAACGGAGGGAGGACAGTCAGACTCAGACTCAGTGACAAGACTCGCATACGAAGTAGTCGAGACGACACGCAACAGCAAAGTCAACAAGCTCAGCGACTAAGGCAGACGCAGCAGCAGACTCAAAAGCAGGGTCGGTGACAAGAGTGGCGAGAACACGCGTGACTGTGGGACTAGCAGTACGAGCACGGTCGGACTCAGGGTCAGGAATGTCAGGAAGTGAGAACGCAGGAGGAGACACGCTGTGGAACAGAGGAAGGACGAAGTGCCATAGTGTGAGTGCCAGGGACAGGAGGAGGACGCGGACGAGGAACACGACGACTAGTGCGAACAACGCGAACAGGCGAGGCAGGACGAGACGCAGGCTCACGATGCTCTGTAAGAGCGTCTGTCTGCTCAGTGTACGGAGAAGGAGCAGGCAACGGGGAGCCTGGCTGTAACTGCAGCTGCGACTGGTCAGGCGGTGGACACAGTAAGGGAGGAGTAAGGCCAGTAGAACCTGGCGAAGCGCCGAGCCAGGTGGTGGCAGAGACGACGGTGGCAGCGGAACGAAAAGCAGGCGCTGCTGTGCAGTACCCCCAGCACCAGCACCTCCAGTGCCTCCAGCACCAGTACCTACAGCTCCAACGTCTCCAGCGCCAGCACATCCAGCTCCAGTAGCTTCAGAACCTCCAGCTCCAGTGCCTCCAGCACCAGTAACTACAGCTCCAACGTCTCCAGCGCCAGCACCTTTAGCTCCAGTAGCTCCAGAACCTCTAGCTCCAGTGCCTCCAGTACCAGTACCTCCAGCTCCAGCAGCTCCAGAACCTAATGCTCCGTCGCCTCCAGCACCAGTACCTCCAACTCCAGCAGCTCCAGAACCTAAGGCTCCAGCACCCTAGCACAAGCACCTCCAGCACCAGCACCTCCAGTGCCAGTACGCGAGCGGCACCGCCGAAGATACCACTCACGAAGCTGCTATGGCGAGAGAGTCTCCTGTCGACGAGACTCCCACTACTGTCGGTCCTCAGAGTCACGAGCAGTGGTACCAACGACCCCACCGCCAGTAGGACGCTCAGCGCCCCCAGAACCAACACCCCCAGACTCAGCACCCCCAGACTCAGCACCTCCAAAACCAGTACCGCCAGAGGCGTCGCCTGCAGCGTCCGCACCCCCAGGGTCACCACCCACAGCAGCACCAGGGTCGACAGCGACAGGCTGCAAAAGCGGCGAAGACAGTCGAGGCGGAAAACCCGGAGAGGTCTCCAAGCGAGGTGAGCGGTGAGTGGTCGTTGTGTCGTCAGCAAGAACGTCGCCCCTCTCAGCTGGGCCAGAGGTGTTAGAGGTGACCTCCAAAGGCTCAACCAAGGGGGGTGGGTCTACCTGAGACACACCTGAGGGAATAGGACCTTGAGGGGGGAGAGGGTCTACCTGGGGAGGACCTGGAGCGAGGAAGAGCGGCGGGGGAGGGAGCGGGGATGTGCGGTAAGGAAAGAGACGGTAGAAGGAAACGGACTCGTCAAAGGTAACGTCAAAAGAGGACAAGACGCGGCGCAAGGCTGGGTGGTAAAACTGCCAGCCAGGTGTGTCTGTGGAAAAGCCAAGAAAGATGCAGGGAATGGCGAGAGAAGAGAGCTTGTCCGCGGAAGTATCGCGGACAAGGGTATGCGACCCCCAGACCCGAAACGCCGACGCATCGCCAACCTCCCCCGTCCAATGCAGTGTAGGCGAGGTCTCCGGCAAGGAGACACGGGGCCAGAGGTTGAGCTGATGTGCGGCGTACCGGACCGCAAACGGCCACAGAAAATGGGGAGTAGCCGCATGGATCATGGAGGTGCGAGCAACATCCATGACCAAGCCAATACGGCGCTCAGCAATCCCATTCTGCTGCGGGGAGGCCGGAAGCGTGAACGACTGGGCGATGCCCTCTCCACAACAAAAAGCCTCAAGGAGACGGGAGGAGAACTCACCGCCTCTGTCAGAGTGCAGACGCAGGACAAGATGGTTCTGCTGGAACCGAGCACAGAGCTGGTGATAGACAGTTCGGATCCAGGGGATCAAGACAGTAGGGACATCCGCCTTGCTGCGCAAGGGGAAGACCGTCGTGTACCGCGTGTAGTCGTCAACAACCAGCAGAAAATAGCGCTCACGGTCCTGTCCACTGATGCGGGCTGGGCCCCACACGTCCATGTGGAGAGTCTGCAGAGGAGCAGTCGTCGGGGGAAACGAGGAGGAGTGAGGAGCGGCGCGCTGCCGCCCCTCGACGCAGGGAAGACACGGTGGTGCAAGCGAGCGCGGGAGAGGGGGCGGGGATTTGGGGAGGCCAGAGACAAGGAGGCATGAGTGCATGCTACGCAGACACGGCAAGGAGGGGTGACCAAGATGGTGGTGCCAGAGAAGAGTCTGGTGCGTGAGAAGCCGACACGAGCAAGACGCAACTACCTGACCGGACGCAGACACCTGACCAGACGCAGCAACCTGTGTAGGGGAAGTAGTTAGTGTGTACAGGCCAGACCTAGGTTTCCGCGTCAACGTGGCAAGGTGGCGTCCCGTCCAAGCACACGTTCAGATCGCCACACGCGCTCCTCCAGGAGTAGTGGTAGTGGCCATCTCCCAAATCTTGAAGGACGGCGTTACTCACCAAGTTCGTAGAGAACGAGGGGAGGTGGAGACCTGAGAGTGAGCTAGAGGGGACTGCCCGAACACGGGAGAATAGTGGAGGCACGTGCAACGACTGGGCCCCCAGAGGGGTCGGCCAGGGAGACCGGGACTGGTGCAGTGAGCGGTGTGACTGTGGTGCTATCTCGAAAGAAACAGCGCGACGCGCCAGAGTCAAGTGTGAAAGTGTGCAGGGCCTCAGCAGGAGTAGCACCTTGGACAGCAGACGCACTAGCACCTAGAGCGGCAGCCTCTATACCAGGGTCTAGATGCACACACAAGTAACATTCACCCTTAGCACTAGCAGCGCTAACATACATAGCATGCATGGCAGCAAGAATCTTATCAAAGCCAACATTGAAGACGTCTACCCCATTCCTGAGCAGGCCTAACCAGTTGGGGATCTCAGCGTCCACACCGTACTCGGTGCGCCAGGCATCCTCGAGACGCAAGAAGCAACGGGGCTCAGTGTGGCCAACCTTCCCATAGGGGAAACCAATTCGGGGACCTGTACGCCTGATGTACGTGCAACGAACACCACCCCTCGAAGGGCCACGCTGAACAAGCCACTTACGAAGATGCTGGGGCGTCAGTGCCTCAAGCTGGCGCTGCTGCTGCCGCTGTCCACCCCCAGAGCCTCCACTACCGCCGCCGCCGCCACCACCGCCACCACCGCCGCCCCCGCCGACGCCACCACCGTCGCCACCGCCGCCACCACCACAACCACCACCGCCGCCACCACCACCTCCACTTGCGCCACCTCCACCACCGCCACCTCCACCACCGCCACCTCCACCACCCTTGCCCCCCTTGCCCTTGCCGCTGCGGCGCCTCCCACTAGGAGCAGATACAGCACCAACCTCCTCAGCACGAAGGAAGTCAACAGCAGCAGCAGAGGCAATGGAGGGCGCAAGAAGAGAGGGAGAACACCCCTCAAAGAAGGGAGTGCATGGAGTGCAACGAGATGCAGCGACAGCTACGGCACTAGTCTCAGCCGCGAGGAGCTGATTCTCCAGCAAGTCGACAGTGAGCTCGGTGGGGTCAAGGGCGATGAAGTGATCCCTAACTGCGCGAAGAGAGTTAGGGAGGTGGGTGACGAGGAAGTTAAGGGTGAAGTACATAGGGGGCGGTTCGCAGCCAGAAAGGTGGGATTGAGAGCAGCGCGGAAGCGGGTGTCACGCGTGAGCCACTTGGACTGATCTAAGTGGTCGACTCTATCGGCTGGGGCGGGGAAGGATCCGGACGTATGTTCTATCAATGAAACCCCATCCCTAGCTTTGCTCTACAGGTACAGCTGGAGATCGTCGAGCCAGACATCAAAGCTAATAGGGCGACCCTCCGCATCAAAGCTAAGAACCAAAATGGTGGCCGTACTAGTAGGAGCAGCAATAACAACAGTAGCAGCAGCAGCAGCAATCGCTGTAGTAGCGGCAGCAGCAGAAGTAGTAGCAGGGCAGCGAGGCTTGGGCAGCACGGTTCGGGTTGGGCAGTACGACTCGGTAGGGCGGCGTGGCTTGGGCTGGGCAGCGCGGCTCAGCAGGGCGCAGCGCACTAGCGTGTGCTGCATTGTGGACAAGTCCGCTATGCACACATACTAGTGTGTTGAAACCCACGATTGTGGTATGATACATGTACAAGTGATTATTCTGCCCAACCTGCCTTGTGCAGCACGTCATATCCCTCCAAGAGTGCTCGTGAGCAGTATGGTACATCTGTGGATCGACGACAACAGGTTTACAAAACGTGCGTCGAAAGTTCAAAATTTGGCTACCATGCAATGGTGCCAGCAGAGGTACCAGGCTTGGGGATTGTCCAAGTGAGCTGTCTACGGCTCTGCAACTCTCGCAGAAGAAATTACCCGATGCTGATGTGCTTCACTATGCTCTCCAGTCGAGGTTCTCGACACAGGAGAATCATCGCCTTGTTGTCAGTAAACAACGTCGGTGCAGAGCTCAGCCGCTCACCAAGGTCAGTGAGCAAGAAGGTCAACCAACGCAGCTCCTGTGCAGCCATGGCTCCAGCGTAGATCTCAGCCTCAGCGGTAGAGGTCGAGACAGAGGAGGAACGCGTGGACCTCCACGAAACAGCTCCAGAGCCCAGGCTGAAGCAGTACCCCTGAGTAGACCTACAAGTACGACAGACTTTCTCCCTCCAAGTACCAGCGTCATGCCTGATGTCGTCGCTAGGTACTTCTCCAATGAACAGGACAGTATCTCCCTGGCGCAACAAAGCGAGCAAGGATGCTGAGAGGGAAGGCGAGGTCTGGGCGAGTACAAGTCATCAGGTACATGAGGCAGACCACCAGCTCTGGGTAAGGACCACTAGGCTCAAACGGCTCGTGAAGAGGTGTGCGCTGAGTCTATGGTCAACGGCAAGAGGTGTGCGCTGTACGGTGGAGTGCTGAAGCCCGAACCGTTGAAGGACCTGCTGCACCATGTGTGACTGTGAGTGAGTAATAATGCGAGTAGCTCTATCCATGGTGACCTGCAGGCCTAGGGAGTGTTGAAGCTCAGCAAGGTCAGTGCACGTGTGTCACTTCTGCAGTTCGGACTTCACGTCAGCAGAAACAACCCTGTCAGCAATGGCGAAGACCAGATCATCGACGTAGACTAGGTCCCCTTGAAGACTGGAGGAGATCCCGGTGGCCGCTTCACCTTGAAGATCCACATGCCATCAACTACGTTCGCCCCCGGAAGGGGAACCTCGTCGACGTAGGTGCCTGTGGATCTGTAGGAGGCCATCTCTGCGTCCATGGCAGCTCGCCACTGAGAGGCCCAAGGCCCTGACACTGCCTCAGTGTAAGTGCGAGGAGTCGGTATGTCAAGGGCGTCGGGGTCTCCCTCAAGGGCGAGTAGCATGGCACAGAGATGAGGGGAAGCGGTTGCCAGGAACTCCAACTCAAATTGCCTATCCTCTAGGGCGTCACAGCCAAGGGCAGACTCACCCCCGACGGCTAGAAGACTGATAGGAGGAGCAGCCACGCCACGAGTGCCGTAGTCAAGGAGGTGAGTAGTGGCGAACTCTGTGACGGCGTCAGTAAGGTCGGAGACATAGGACAGTGAGGCACGAGGGTGTGTAACAAGAGAGGCGAGAACACGAGAGAGAACAGGACGGTACGTGCGGTAGTAGTCAGTGACAGGAGTAGAGAGGGAAGCAGTGAGGGCCAACTGAAGAGGAGAAGGAAGCACAGACGGAGACGAACGAGGCGGACTAGAACGGAACAAGACAGTACGAAGGTCGGTGACAGGGGCATGGGACGAGGGACGAGCACGAGGAGAGCGAGAAGCCCAAGTGTGAGAAAGAGGAGGGGACAACGGAGGCTGAGAACGGGGGAAAACAGCTAGGGTGGGGTCAGGAGTAGGAAGCGTAAGACCGTAGACAGGAGGAGAGGGGGAGGAGGGAGGAGAGGGAGAGGGGAGACCGAGGGTCCGAGAGAAGGCCAGAGACAGGTGGCAGAGGTGGTGGCTGCTGCTGCTCCTGTTGCGGGGGCTGCTGCTGCTGCTCCTTCTTCAGCGGCTGCTGCTGCTGCTGGTCCTACTACGGCGGCGGCGACTGCTGCTACTGCTGCTCCTCCAGCTGCAATAGCTCCTGCTGCTGCCGCTCCAACTCTAGAGCGCTCTCTCTCTCTCTCCAACTCCAGCTGCTCCTCACGTGCACGGCGAAGACGGGCCTGGTGCCAGGTCAGGTAGGGGTGTGGGGGAGAAGTAGGGTCCGAGGCGGTGGTAGCGGTAGGACCACCCTCCAAAGCACCAGTCGCACCACCTCTAGAGCCAGCACCACTGAAAGCAATACGGTCAGCCCCAGGCTCTCGGTGTCCAGCAGAGGGCGCACCCGCAACCCGAGTCGTAGAACCCCCAGGGACAGCTTGACTAACACCAGCTCTTGCAGTCACGGGCTCAGCCCCAACTCTAGCACCCCCAGAACCAGGACCTTGTACAGGTACACTCTTAGCTCCAACACCAACACCTCTAGAGCTAGCACCTCCAGGGTCCTCGATACAAGCACTAGCTGTAGTAGGGTCTCTAGTAGGCTGTTAGGAGGACTCTGGGAAAAAGGATGGCACCTAAGGGGATACCGAGGGAAGGAGGGGGGGCGTGTGACACACCTGACAGGGCTGGACCAGGAGGGGGAGGCTGTACCGGAGGAGCAGGAGGGGGAGCAGAAGTCAGGAAGAGAGGGGGAGGAGGAACCGGGAGACCTCGACAGGGGTACCGGACGTAGTAGGGGACGGACTCGTCGAAACGGACGTCACGAGAGTAAAAAAATCGGTGAAGGGGAGGGTGGTAAAAGGAGAACTCAGAGGAGTCCTCGGGAAAACCAAGGAAGACACAGGTAAGGGTGCGAGGGGAGAGCTTGTCCACGGAGGTGTCGCAAACAAGCGCTAAGAAGCCCCACACACGAAAACACAACGCAGCACCAGGAGACCCAATCTTAAGACGTGTCGGCGAAACCTCTGGCCGAGAGACACGTGGCCAGAGGTTCAGCTGGTGAGCGGCGTACCGAACCGCGTAGGGCCACAGAAAATGGGGGGCACGGGCGTGAGTCATGGAGGTGCGGGCGATCTCCATGACCAAGCCTATGCGGCGCTCAGCTACCCCATTCTGCTGTGGGGACTCTAGAAGCGTCCAGGACTGGAGGATGCCCTGCTCGCGACAGAATCTGGCGAGAACACCGGAGCAAAACTCACCCCCGCGGTCAGAGTGAAGACAGCTGACACGACGACCACGAGTGTCTGCAGTGATATGAAACCACTGTATCAGTGTAGAAGTCATCTCAAACTTCTTTTCCAGGGGGAACACTGTGGTGTAGCGAGAGTAGTCGTCAACGACCACCAGAAAGAAACTCTCTCGCTCAGGGCCAAAGCGAGGGGCGGGGCCCCAGATGTCCAAGTGGAGAGGCTCGAAGGGCTCGGTGGCCGGACAAAGGGAGGAGGAGTGAGGGGTGGCGCGCAGCCGACCCTCGACGCAAGGGGCGCAAGGTGGTGTAGGCGAAGGCCGCAACGACCGCAAGACTCGCGGGAGGCCTAAGACAAGACTCTAACTAGACATAGTGCGCAGGTGAGGAATGGACGGGTGACCAAGGCGCTGGTGCCACAGAACGGTGGGGTGGGCAAGCGACCGACACGAGCAAGACGCAGCAACCATACCAGACGCTGGAACCTGACCATACACAGCTATCTGGTGGGAGGCGGCAACCTGGTGAGATGCAGGGACCTGACGGGGGGCAGTGACAGGGGTCGGAGGCAGCAGCAGCAGCTGCTGTTGCTGCTGCCTCTCTCCAGGCCGGTGTGAAGTGTGTAGAGACCAGAGCCCGGCTCAGCGTGAAAGGTGGCCAGGGGCTTGTACGTGTCACCGTCAACACAGGTCGCAGAGTGCCCAGAAGGCTCAAACCGAGCACCCACGTGACTACCCACGAGCAGCTTCACACCCACCAAGTTTCTGGAGAACGAGGGGACGTGGAAGCCCGTCAGGAAACCCGAGGAAATAGCCGGGCACGGAAGTGTAGTAGTATAGCGAGCAGTGACTGGTCCCAAAGTGGGATCAGCCAGTGCTACAGAGACCGGCGCAGGAAGCGGAGTAAGCGTCGTGTGGTCGCGGAAGAAACAGTGCGAAGCTCCAGAGTCCAGAGTGAAAGACAGCGAAGCGTCCTCCGGAGCAGCTCCTGGACTAGTACCTAAGCAAGTACCTACACTTGCAACTCGCACAGGATCAACATTAGCACCTAAGCTATAAACACGCAAGCAAACAGAGTCAGAAGCACTAGAGTCAACAACAGCATACATAGCATGAGGAGTTCCTAAGAGATCAAGCAACTGAGAAGCAGACATGCCCCACAGAGCAACATCGTGCGAATGAACATAAGGAAACCAGTCAGGGGCAGGGTCGTCGACGCGGTAGGCCGCGCGAAGAGTGTCAGTGAGCTGAGCAAAGCACTGACCCGGTGGGTGGCGGCGGTCACAGCGGAGGCCGCTGCAATTACCTGTCTGGACGAGGTATGGGCAAGGAGGGAGGGCGTTACCACGCGACACGGTCCTGATGTCAGAATGTTATTCTCTAGCCTGTAGTGGGGTGCTCTGTAGCGAGTACAACCCATCTAGGGTTTGCTATATGTATCCTCATTGCTGCTAGTGAAAACCCTCTTCTTTTGCCTAAACTGTCTCTTGCCTAGCTAGGACTCTCCTAGCTATGGCTCCTAACACTACATACTATTTTGACATGGTATCAGAGCTTAACGTTCCTGGCCTGTGGGCCCACTTCACTGCTTCCGCTGCTACTGCTACTCCCTGTCCGCCGCGCGCCCCGTGGTGCGCGGCGTCGAAATTAGGGTTTTCAGCCCGCCGTGCGCCCCGAGGCGCGCGGCGGTTTTCTGCCCGCCGTGCGCCCCGAGGCGTGCGGCGGTTCTCTGCCCGCCGTGTGCCCCGAGGCGCGCGGCGGGTTTTTGCCCCGTCACTCGGCGCGTCGCCCCCGGGAGGCGCTGCGACGGGCGACGGGGACCCGCGCGTCGCCCCCCGTCGCCCGTCGTGGCCTGCGCGCGGCCCGTACAGCCGGCGCGCGGCCCGTACGGGCTGCGCCAGGCCCGCGCGCGGCCCGTACGGGCTGCGCCAGGCCCGCGCGCGGCTCGTACGGGCTGCGCCAGGCCCGCGCGCGGCTCGGACCGCCTGCGCGCGGTTCGGGAGGCTGTGCCAGGCCCGTGGGCGGCCCGTTCTTCGCTGCCCCTGTCCTCCCCGCTGTCCCCCGTGCTTCTGAAGGCGCCCCACCCCTCCTTCTGCCCGTTCTCCTGGATTAGGGTTTGGGGGTGGGGGGTATGGGGGTGCAGCTTCTGAGTGCCGTTCCCTGCTCCTCCTCCTCCTCCGTCTCCCTGTGCTGCAGCTGCCGCTGAGGGGGGGTGGACCTGTTGGAGCCGACGGAGTGGTACTAAGGGGGGGGTGAAAGGGGAGTGGAGCTAGCGGTGTAGCAGCGGGTGTGTGTTAGGGGGAGTGGGATAGTTTGGGGAGGTTGAAGGGGGTGGCCGCCGTCAAGCCAGCAGCTCCAGTCGCCCGTGAGACCGTTGCGCCAGTCGCCCGTGAGCCCGTTGCGCCAGTCGCCCGTGAGCCCGTTGCTCCAGTCGCCCGTGAGTCCGTTGCTCGTCTGCCGCTACTTTTAGCCGCGGAGCCAGTTACTCCAGTAGCCCGTGTGCCAGTTGCTCCAGTTGCCAGTGTGCCAGTTGCTCCAGTTGCCCGTGTGCCAGTTGCTCCAGTTGCGCCGTGTGCCAGCAGCTTCAGCTGCCGCCCACTACCTCCTCTCCTCTCATAGTCTCTTTCCTCCTCCTCACTTGCCCGTTGTGACTACCACTAGCTTTGCTCATAATTGTGAACTTTAAACTATTGCTTCTTGAACTTGTGCTCAGAATGTGTGGTGACATTGTGATCCACCCTGAGCTTGTACTGCTTTGTTTGCTCTGCTGATTACACCCCACTTTGGCTATGGGGGTGTGTCAGAATGTTATTCTCTAGCCTGTAGTGGGGTGCTCTGTAGCGAGTACAACCCATCTAGGGTTTGCTATATGTATCCTCATTGCTGCTAGTGAAAACCCTCTTCTTTTGCCTAAACTGTCTCTTGCCTAGCTAGGACTCTCCTAGCTATGGCTCCTAACACTACATACTATTTTGACACCTGATCCGTGCCCCGGAACCTGCTGCTGCCCCTGCTGCTGCTGTGGCTGCTGCGAGAGGAGTGGCTGCTGCTGCTGCTGCTGTCGCTGAGTCAGGTACCAAGCCGCCACTCCAGCACCTGCAGCTGGCAACATTTGACATTAGGGTCAGGTTGTTGTACCCGACCCGTTTTGTACACCTCGGGTATTTATAGCCCGAGGTCGGGCCGGGTATGTTACGAATGGAAAAATGAGGAAAACCACTGTGCACTCCTGACAGCAGCAAGCGAAGCACACAGTATCCGGGCTGGAGGCGAAGTGTCAGACTTGTCTCGAAGCGACAGGAACAGTTGGAGGATCTGGACCGTCGGCATCAAACGACATCGGCAGTGACAGGAGCGAGGAGAAGCGCGTAAATAGTTTCGTAACTGTACGTGCCGCACGGTTGGGTTTGAATTTGAACAAGAGAACGTACCCCTCAGAGTACATGGCTAGCTAGGACGATTGGTATTCCCTTGTACTACTATTTATATGCTTGTATTTGCATGTTTTAATCATCTCAATCATTTTACATTCACTCTGATTTGAGGTCACAATCTTCTGCTGCAACACTCTAATTTCTGCTAACCATCCTGAGGTGATCCTAGCAACGATCTAGCTTCTGATTGCAACATGGTGTGAGAGCGACTCAGGACTCCGTCGCAACGCCACCACCAAAATCTTCGGCGAACTAAAAGTGGCGTCCGGCTCACACTCGCGCTTAAGAATGGCCGGTGGATCAGGAGGTCAGACAAATCTGACTGCTGAAGCGCAGCCCAACCCAGCTGCGACAAACGAGGAAACGATGACGATCGGGACCGCCGTCTTCACACAATTGGTTCAGCGACTTTCTACCCTGGAGCAAGGACTCCAAGCATTGCGGAATGGCGACGCGGGAACATCTTCCCAACCCTCTCAACCGGCCCCAAATGGCCGCGATACCGCCCCGCACACCTTCTCCGTCGAAACGAACGGCTCAACTCCCAAAACTCCTCGTCCCAGCGACGAAGCAATTCTCTTAGCTCAATCAAGGTTCCTGGGCATATAAAAAACAAAAATAAGTGTGTGCTTTGATGGCGGGGACTTCTATACGTGATGCTTCGAGCTGGAGCTGCTGATGCAAAACGCACAGATATTTCATTACTTCGACGAGAGCTATGCGGGACCAGCTGAAGTCAGCACTGACGCTAGGGCGCAATAATACAACGAGTCATTGATGGCGCACGACATCTTACTGCGCACCATGTCGTCGACGGAGCAGCTAAGCATTTGGCCGTACAAGACAACGGCTGCTCCAGCCCTTGACGCCTGGCGACACCTAAACAGTGTCTAATAACCAAAAGATTCGGTTTCTTCGAGCCGCCTGCTCCAGCAGCTACTGGAGACAAAAATGGCCCCAGGGGAGAAGGCCAATAGCTACATCAATCGCTGTCGGAGCTTACGCGATCAAATCGCGAAACTGGGAAGCACCATCTCCGAAGAAATCTTCGTGAACATTGTGCTCCAAGGGTTCGGCCCAGAGTGGCGGCCCTGCAAGGCGCCACTCCGACAGCAGGGGGTTATACAGGAAGCCACCCTATGCGCCGCCCTTCTTTTTGAACAGAGAGACATGGACCAGCAATGACCAGCACCGCGATAAGGCCGGGAACGCCTCACCTTCTACGCGGACAACACAGAGGAGCGACGGCCGCGACGCCTTTACTCGCAAAACTTGCAAAATGTCGGGCACTTGATAGAGCGATACTAATTCCTCTCTCGCCCTTGCCAGACCAATCTGAGCATCTGGTCCGGCCGACAAGACGCACGGAGTGACACGCGTCAAGCCTACGGGTATCAACCCCCATCGTGCAACCTAAACCCAACGGTTCAGCATCAACAACAGCAGCAGCAGCCATCACAGCTTGCTCCCACCTGCAACGCCATCGACAACATGACCATGACAAGCGAATCTCGCCTGTCGGAAACCTTCCTTTCCCCGGCCTGCTCCTTGACACCTCATGCTTCTGCCCTTGCTTCTCACGTCCTAAGCACCCCATCCTCACTCCTCTTATACTACTCTCCCTTCCTCATTCCCCATGTTCCTCCGTCTGCGTTGTCAGGCATGCTTCTGCTGCTGACCACTTACTGTTGGTTCTCTGTCCTCTCCTCTATGATAAGCCCGGGGCTCCCTCACATCATCCTACTCCCTTCTTAACTAATGCTAGTGCTTGCCATATCTTCCCTTTCGCACTACTTGCTCGGCTTGAGGCAAGATTTCTCGTGTTAACAAGGAAAAAATTCAAGCAATGGCGATTGCAAACCAAGAATCCCCCTATTCTACCAGATATGCACCACCCTAGTGCCTCTCCCATCTTTGCCTAGCCTGCACGCTAGCAGCTATTGCCACCTACGAGCAGGCTTACATCCACGCTGCTCCTTGCCAGCTTCCCTCCAACTGTCGCTGGGTAGTTCCAGTTGGCGCAACCTGCTCACACGGGGAACCAAACATGCATGCGCGCATTCACACATCCAAGCAGAACGTGACACCCCTCTTCCCGCTGCCGCTGCCATGCGCTGTACCGCCCTCAACACTCCTTCCACTTTTACTTAAGTACCGCCCACCCTCCTTTCCATGCACTGCCCGCCCTTCGCTTCGGCATGGGCCAATCCTCCCCCACCTCTCCACTCCCTTGCCGCTGGCCGACTCTTCACTTCCCGTTTCCTGTCCCCATCTGCTTCGTTATATACACTATGTACATTATGTACACCCCAGCTTTCCTTCCCCTTTTCACATTCAAATGAATGTGACAGCTGTTGGAAACCTTCCTTTCTCCGGCCTGCTCCTTCACACCTCATCCTTTTGTCGTTGCTTCTCACGTCCCAAGCACCCCATCCTCGCTCTCTTATACTACTCTCCCTTCCCCATTCCCCATGTTCCTTCGTCTGCGTTGTTAGGCATGCTTTTGCTGCTGACCACTTATTGTTGGTTCTCTGTCCTCTCCTCTTGCCCCCTCTCATGATCAGCTGCTGCCGTCCTCGCCCTGGTCATGGGACCACTGTATATCTTCGCCTTTCTCTGCTTGCCTGCCTTTGCTACGTTGGTAACATGATCCTTCACCCTCTTGCCGCTGCTGTCCTCCAACACCAGGACCCCCAAGTCCCTCACTTCCTTCACGGTCCATCGCTGCTGTGACACTCCTATGTCTAGCCCATCTCGCTTTGCCCGCCTCACGTACACCTCCTGGCCTTCCTCCACCTGCTCAGCTTCTCCCAACTGCTTCCCCATCTGCCTCTGCTTGTATCTGTGTATATCTCTGAGCTGCGCCACCTTCAGACTCTCAAGTGCTGCTGGCAACATCTGCTTCAGGTACGCTGCTCTTGCATCTGCCAAGGCCACCCACTTCTCTGCCGTCCCTGCTGAGACAATATCTATCAACAGGCGAGGAGCGCTCACCGGCATGATCGGCTGCTTACCGAAGAGCAAGTAATAAGGTGACACATCCTTTAATGCTGCCTGCTTATTGAACCTGTACCCTGCCATGACCCAGGGTAGCCTCCTGTCGCAATTGCCCTTGTACACCTCTCCATACACCCTAAGTCCCTTCTTTACCGTCTGCACCAGCCTCTCAATAAGCCCGTCATTCTGTGGATGGTAGCGTGATGTAGTCCGGTGCTGTATGCCATTGGAAGCCAGAAGCTCCTTGAACTCCCCCTAAAACTCTGTACCCTAGTCCGTCAGCACCTCCCCACAGGCCCGGAATCTTGTGATCACCATTTCCTCGAATGCCTCGGCTATAGCTTCTGCGGAATTCGTCACTAGTGCCCTCGCCTCCGCCCACTTGCTGACGTGCTCTATCATTAGCACAATATACTTGCGCCTCCTCCTCGACACCGGCAGCTCCCCCGCAATGTCCAATGACCACCTGTACCCTAGCTCCACAATTGCGAGCGGCTGAAGTTCAGCCTGGCTCTTTAGCAATGTCGCTTTATTGCGGCAGCACAGCTCACACTTCTCCACCCACTCTTTCACCTGCCAACACATTCTTGCCCACCACCATCTCGTCTGCAGCAGCTGCTGGGTCCTCAAGGGCCCAAAGTGTCCCAGCTTCTCATGCACCTCTTTGATAATCCCTTCTCGCTCCTCCGGCTTTGGCACTCGCTTCCACCCGTCCTTCGTCTGCAGCTGCACCTGTCCTTCATACCACCGATAGTGCTGCCCCCTCGCTCGCGCTCGTGTCCCCACTCCTCCGTCCTCCGCCGTCTCTCCCTTGATCCAAGCCAGGGTCTCCTAGTCCTACCACACATCTGCAGCACCCCTCGTAGGCCTCTCTCCCGCGCCCTTTTCCTTCACCATGGCTGACAAAGCCATCAGCGGAGGCCCCCCTTCCGTCTGCTGCTTGCTTCCCTCTCTCGGTGGGTTCCTTGACAGCCCATCTACGTGCTGCATCGTCTTCCCTGGCCTGTGCCTGACTGTGAAATCGTATTTTCGCAATTTCATTGCCCACCTTGCATTTCTGCCAATCAGCGACTGATTGCTCATCAACCATAGCAAAGGCTGGTGGTCTGTCACCAGGGTAAAGCTCCTTTCTTGCAGATACACCTGAAAGTGTCCCACGGCCCATACTGCCGCAAGCCCCTCTCCTTCGTACGACGAGTAGTTAGCCTCCGCTGGGCTGCAGGTTCTGCTCGCAAATGCCACCACCTTCTCCACTCCTCCTTCCATCTGGCTTAGCACCGCTCCCATTCCCACACTACTCCAGTCCGTGTACAACACGAACGGTTCCTTCCTGTCTGGCAGTTTCAGCACGGCCCCTACCTTCACCGCTTCCATCAATCCTTGCAGCGCTATTTCCTGTGGCTCATCCCACTTCCACTTCTGCTCCTCTCTCAGCAGTTGATTCAGCGGCCTAGCCTTCTTGCTGAAGTATTGTATGAACTTGCGGTAGTAGTTCAGAAATCCCAGCAACGCCTTGAGCCCACTCTGATCCTTTGGGCGTTCTACCCTGTCCAACACTTCGACTTTAGCCTTTTGAATACTCAAAGCACCCCTTGCCACCTCAAACCCCAAATACGCCACACTGTTGTGCCCGAAACGGCACTTCCCTTGATGACACATGAGTCCTGCGGCCTGTATCGTTGCCAAGGTTGCCTCTACATGTCTCACGTGTGACTCTGCATCCGCGGTGTGGATGATCACATCATCTATATAGCATGCCGCCCCACTCACTTCTCTCAGCACTGCATCTATCACCCTCTGGAATACTGCCGAGGCATTCCGTAGTTCGAATGGCATGTAGTTCCATTCGTACAAGCCGTCAGGACCGTGGAAGGCAGTCTTCTTCTTATCACTCTCCGCTACAGGGATCTGATTGAAACCCTGCCACAGATCCAACGTTGAGAACACCCAGCTCCTGTGCAGCTGATAAAAAATCTCCTCCGCCATGGGCATAGGGTAGCGATCTGTCGCCGTCACCTTGTTCAACCCCCTGTAGTCACCATACATTCTCCTTGACAGCACTGTGCCTGCTAGGTCCGTTCTCGCCGCCGCTACCGTCGCTGCTGCGTAATCCGATGTTGATCTGCGTATCAGTCCCGCTGCCAGCAACTCTCTGCATTTTTCTGTGCAGACATCTATATGCTGGGGACTCATTCGCCTGCGCCTCTGATAAATCGGCAGATGCATGGTGGTTGTAACGCACTTCCCTAGCTCCTGTTGGGTGTGGGCAAAGGCAGCAGCGTGTCGCCTGAGCACTGCTTCCAGTCGAATCACTGTCTCGCCCTGCATCGCCGCCCCAATATTCCATGACGGTTCCTGCTCCTTCCCCCTTTCCGCTGCCCCTTTCTCCGCTGCCGCCGGCTCTGGCTGAGCCTCAGATTTTGAACGCGTTTCCTTGCCCTGGTCCTTCCTGTCCATCCTTGCCATCGCCTCCCTAGTGTCTCCCCTTCGCCCCTCGACCGCCACTTTCCTCTCCTCCTCTGCAGCTTCACCCGGTGCCTCCTCTCCTGCTTCCGCCACTGCCGCCATGTAAGCTCCTCTTGGCCCTAGGAAGACCTCATCTGGGTCTGGAATCCAATGGTCTGTTGGATCCTCCTCCTCTTCTGAGTCTCAGTTAGTCTCTGGTTCCTCCCATTCTCCCTCTGCCTCCATTTCCTGGTCTGGGTACCTTCCTGGGATTCCCTGTGAATCGCTCAGCCTCTCGCTCCGCTTCTCCTACGGCACTCCCCTTTTCCGCATCTCCCACGCCTCCCACTCCAGATGCTCCAGCAGAATCTCAGCTTCTTCTTCCTTACTCCCTTCCTCCCGTGTCTTAGGCTCAGTAGCTGCCGCATGATCTCTCCTCCTCTCCAACCTCTTCCTTTCCTGATACCGGTTCATGGCGTCCACTAGCTAGTGCAGGGCGTTCAAGTCCATGGCGTTGCCCAGTGCCTTCTTCCGCTGCGTTTCCGTCACCTCTGGGCACGCTGTTGCTCCCGCCATGAACCCCATGGCCAGCTCCCTCTCTAGTGCAGTGGGCTCTTCCCAGACACTCTTCAGCCTGTCGTACACCATGCCTGGCCCCTCAATTCCATCCTCCTCTCTGAAGGCTCTGGAGCTGTCGTGTGCCACTAGCATAGGCCATGCTTCCCTCGGCTTTCCCACCTTGTTACAAAGGTACTGTGTTTCATGGTCTAGATGCCTAACTGGTGCAGGCGTTCGTCCTGGCTCCAATATGTCTTGCACCAGTCGGGTTCTTGACCGCTCCATCAGTGAGAGTTCATATAGCAGTGCTGCCTCTGGCATTATGCTCTGCCAATATCGTCGCGGGCGGTGTGCTCTGCTCCCATTCTGAGCCGCATCCTCGGCCACTCCTGCCCCCAGCTCCCCCCTTATCTCTTCTTCCGCCTTCTTCACTTCCTCCCTTGGATCATCCCGTGTGTCTACGTTCTCTATGATGTAGGCTACCTCCCCCTGCTTGCGCTTGATCACCTTCAGGATGCGTATCAGCTCCCGAAATAATACGCCCTGCCTTCTCCTGCCTGAGACAATCCTTGGCACTCCCACCCCGCAATTACCAGATCGATATGCCCCCAGTGCGCCAACGCATCTTCCTTAACGTCCTCCATTCTGTGGCAGATCCACTCCGCCCCTCTGTCCACTGCCCCCTCATACAACTATGATGGGTACCGCTCCTCCAGTTTCTTCACATGGTGCCACGGCATCCACCCACCTGCCTCATAATTATCCATGTAGATATACTTCTCCACTCTCAACCCTGCCTTCAGCACCGCCGCCAGTCCTGTACTGATGCCTCCGAGGAGGCTGCATCCCCACTTTGCTTCTTGCATGCCGTCTCGGCCCTTGCTCCACCCTTTCCTCTGTCCTCGGCCTTAGGCATCTCTCCCTCGGCCTCAGCCCCAGCTCCTTTCTCTTCCCGGAAGGCCCCTTCCTTGCTTCTCCCGAAAACCTCTCTGGCACCTCGACCTTTGGCAGCATCGTGTAACGCCATCGCATGTATATCGCCTCTTCTTCCGAACCTTGCCACGACACGCTTCGCTGATACTGACGATCGCTTGCTTTCCCGGTTTCCCCTGGCATCCTCCCTGCTTCTGACGTGGGCCATGCCGCTACGTCCTTTGCCGCATCTCCTGCCCCGCCGTGCGACAACTCCAATCCACCGCTCAGGCCCATGGCCCTTTCGTGGTTCACCACATCGCCCCCTTGCGCGCAGTGCACGCCCCCTTCGGCCTCTTGATTCACGCCTCCCCAAACTCCACCCACCATCGTACTTGACACCACAAGCTTTTCCTTAGGCGCGTAATCTCGGCCCGATCTTGTGGGCATGCCCTACCGACGATTGCTTGTCTGTGATAAGCCTAGGACTCCCTCACATCATCCTACTCCCTTCTTAGCTAAAGCGAGTGCTTGCCATATCTTCCATGTCGCACTACTTGCTCGGCTTGAGGCAAGATTTTTCCTGTTAACAAGGAAAACATACAAGCAAGGCGATTGCAAACCAAGAATCCCCCTATTCTACCAGATCTGCCCCACCCTAGTGCCTCTCCCATCTTTGCCCAGCCTGCACGCTAGCAGCTATTGCCACCTACGAGCAGGCTTACATCCACGCTGCTCCTTGCCAGCTTCCCTCAACCTCTAGCTACTTGTCCTCCAACTGTCACTGGGTAGTTCCAGTTGGATCCTTGGCGCAACCTGCTCACACGGGGAACCAAACATGCATGCGCGCATTCACACATCCAAGCAGAACGTGACACCCCTCTTCCCGCTGCCGCTGCCATGCGCTGTACCGCCCTCCACACTCCTTCCACTTTTACTTAAGTATCGCCCACCCTCCTTTCCATGCACTGCCCGCCCTTCGCTTTGGCATGGGCCAATCCTCCCCCACCTCTCCACTCCCTTGTCGCTGGCTGACTCTTCACTTCCCGTTTCTTGTCCCCGTCTGCTTCGTTATATACACTATGTACATTATGTACACCCCACCTTTCCTTCCCCCTTTCACATTCACATAAATGTGACACGCCGTCACCACGTGCGTACGTCGTCACCCGAGCCAGCACGCCACCCAATCGGAGCATTCAGGGATAACAATCCGTTCAAAGCCCGTCACGACTTCAGCGACGACGACAATTAGGACTGGAATCTACTAGTGCCGCAGCTTGAGAGCTCCTCGCACGTACCTGATTCACGGGAGGCACCGATCGATTGGCTCTCACGCCAACAATTCTTGAAGTTCGACACACCGCACATCGTCACGCTGCGATTGGCGCTGCTCGCACGTGACGACAACAAGCGCTACAACACCTGGTACCTGGACAGCTGTTGCGGGCAGCACATGGTTGGATCCGAGCGTTTCGTCTCCAACAACGTCCCAAACCCCACGGTCACTTATGTCATCGTGACGAACAATACTCGTCTACGAGCAAGCGCGCAAGGAATCGTCATGCTCAAGGCACGCGGAAGCCCCACACACATCACTCTGAATGATGTGCTAATAGTCTTGAACCTGCGCCTCAATCTTCTCTCCGTCGCTCAACTCATAGATTGTTGCGTCAAATTAAGTATGGACCCCCAAACGCGCGACATCCTCCTGCACTACTCGTCCCGACCAAAGCACGTAGGCAGATCGGACGCGCATACTCCGAGAATGGAGTGCACATTCTCGACATTGATATTTCCGATTGCAGCGGCAATCCGAACGAGTTAATCGACCTCGTTCCACTGCGCTTCGAGCACATCCATTGCTCAGAGTGGAAGCACCCTGACAGGAGACCGTAAGTACCGCATCATCAGCATCTGCGCAAGCTGGCGCTGCATGACCCTGACTCAGACGGCATCTACAAGGACTACCATACGCCCACCGCTTCAATCAGTGCAATCGCTGGCCGTGGGCTCGCCGCCATCGCTGACGCTGAACGATCCGCGCCTTTAGAAGAAGGAATGTTGGCACTTAAGCTGGAAGTAACCACTCAACTCGTTTTTGGCCCCGAACAGAACTCCCTTCCGGGCCCACCGTCTCAACGGCTCAACGAAATCATGCGCAGACAACACCAAGCAGCCTTCGACGCGCGCGGCTTGGCGCACCCTTACACAAAAGAGGAGTTCATGAAGGTTTACCCCCACTGCGTGACCCCGCGAAGAAGCTCACTGTCGTGAAAAAAGAAGAGTTGGCGCGCCGCGAAGCCGAAAAACTCCGCTAGAAAAGCATCGCCGAGGCGTGCGGCACACTTGCCTACGCTGCTTGGGGAGAAGAAGAAGAAAGTGCCTCCAATGAAGGGGGGTGAGGAAGGGCCGGCGGATGAAAAACGAGTGACACTTGTGGATGGGGTGCCGCAACCAGCGGCAATACAAGCGGCTACGGCACTTTCGGCGAAGCGTGGAGCGCCTGGCAAGAAGAACAAAGGGGGGGAGTAGAAATGACTGAAGGAGCCGAACCGCGCGTTGTTCCTCCCGGCCGTCCCCCACGCCTTCCCGCACCTACGCTGCCCCCACTGGACATCTAGCCGCATTGCGATCCCTGGGACACCATCGACTGGGGCAACGAACAGTCAACTCCGCATCGCACAGTCTACGGACCTGATCCCGAGCCGCGCGAGCCAACTTTCTTCCCCGGCACAATCCCCGGGACAAACATCCCACTTTCCGTAATACGTGACAAAGAATTTTTAGCGCTAATGCCAACAACAGCGAGTGACGAAGAAGAAGAAGCTAAAGAAGCATAAGCAGAACCTGCCCCACCACCAGAAGAAGACCCCGAAGCAGTCCGCACGCGCTAAATGTGCACCTCCAGATTCCGCGCCAACGATGACCTTTGGCACCAGCGCCTCGGTCACCCCTCGTACGCAACACTGAAAAACTGCATCGACGCAGGCGTATTCGCACTTGGCACTCTCCTGCGCCCTGACGGCTCTGAAATAAGGAGCACGTTACAGCCACGCACCTGCACTGTCTGCCTCAAAGCTACACTATGCCACCAACCATTCCCCCTACTGGAGCCGGGAATTAACCGCTACCCAAAGCTGCACAAGGTGTACAGCGATTTTCTCGTCGTCGGCCACTGCAGGCTTAATGACGAGCAGTACACGCTCGCGTTTGTTGATGCAGGCACCCGCTACGTGTGGGTGTTCAACATTGAATGTGAAAGTTAGAACGAGAACGGTGTGACTAACATCAATGGGAGTACAAATATGAAACCCTAGAGTTCTGTACCCCCTAAGGCTAAACCCACTGTAGCCTACAAAGCTACAACATGCATAATGTTTGACACACCCCCATAGGCAAAGTGGGGGAGAACAAGGGGTCACAAGACCAGTCAAGCAAAGCAAAGCAAAGCAAGCTCAGGGTGGATCTCAATGTCACCACACATTCTGAGCACAAGTTCAAGGCCACAAGGCCAGTTCACATGCAAGGTTACATATATATAACGCTAAACAAGCAAGGGCAGGTATATATATGTAACAGTACAAGCAAGGTCAAGAAGTAAGCAAGTGAGGCAAGGTAGGCACAAGACCTAACAGAGTACAGAAGCGCTGATGATCACAAGGCGCGAGTGCCTTGGTGAAGATATCAGCAGTGTTGGCCTCAGAGGCCACGTAAGCAAGGCGCAGCTGACCACGCTGCTGCAGCTCACGAGCAAGGAAGTAGCGGAGAGCGATGTGCTTCGTTCTGTGCTCCAGTCTGTGCTCCCGACACAAGGCCAGCATGGCCTTGTTGTCTACGTACAGCACTGGAGGAGAACGAGGCGGCTCTCCCAGGTCAGTCAGCAGGTAGGTGAGCCAGCGTAGCTCCTGTGCAGCCATGGCCCCTGCGTAGATCTCAGCCTCACAGCTCGAGCCGAGAACAGAAGACGAGCGGGTAGATCGCCACGAAACAGAGCCGGAACCAAGGCTGAAGGTGTAACCCTGTGACGACCGCTGCGTAGCCTGGTCGTCGGCCCAAGAAGCGTCTGCGTGACCAGTGAGGACCACTGGACTCTGCCCTCCAAGCACAAGCCCCATGCCAGACGTACTGCACAAGTAGCGCAACACCCTCTTCGCTGCAGCCATGTGCTCTGGTCTGTGTCTCCAAGGAGTAACATAGCGTGCAAGAATGCTAAGAGGGTATGCAAGGTCAGGTCGAGTGCAGGTCATCAGGTACATGAGGCAGCCGACAAGCTCTGGGTACGGGCCACTCGACTCTACGGACTCATCCGAAGGCAGAGCTGAGAGCGAGTGGCGTGTAGGCAGAGGAGTGGCCTGAGGCGAGGAGTACGTGAAGCCGAAGCGCTGAAGGACCTGACTGAGTCAGGGTAATGGTGCGCTGTGCTCTGTCCCGGGTGATCTGCAAGCCAAGGTAGCTGCGCAGTTCACCCAGGTCTGTGCACGTGTGTCTCTTCTGCAGCTCGGACTTCACGTAGGCAAGTCCAGCAGTGTCAGCTGTAGCAAAGACCAAGTCGTCGACGTACACGAGGATGTAGAACGGCGGCAAAGAAGTGTCGGTGCGCAGAAACAGCGACGGGTCGGCAGTAGAAGGAGCAAACCCAAGAGCCGCAAGTGTCGTCCTCAGTGTGTCGTGCCACTCACGAGGCGCCTGGCGGAGACCGTAGACTGGCCGCCGGAAGCTCCACTGGGTGCCAGGAGGAAAAGTCCCAGTGAAGCCAGGTGGGCGGCGCAGCCAGATCTCCTCGTGCAGGCTGCCCTGCAAGAAAGCAGTGCTGAAGTCAAGAGAGTGCAGCTCGTAGTCTCGGTAAGCGGCTATGTGCAGCAGTACCCGAAGAGTGGTCATCTTCGGGGTGGGAGAGAAGGTCTGAAAGTAGTCAACTCCCTGCCGCTGACTGAAGCCACGAGCCACGTAACGCGCCTTGAAGACAGGCGGAGAACCCGGCGGCCGCTTCACCCTGAAAATCCACATGCCACTGACGATGTTCGCCCCAGGCGGGGGAACCTCGTCAACGTAGGTGCCTGTGGACTTCCAGGAAGCCATCTCTGCGTCCATGGCTGCCTGCCACTGAGAGGAGTAGGGACCCTCTATCGCCTCCGCGTAAGAGCGCGGAGTCGGGATGTCAAGTGCATCCGGGTCTCCCTCAGGGGCAAGCAGCATGGACACGAGATGAGGTGAAGCAGCAGCCAAGCACTGGAACTCCTCCTGCCTGTCCTCAAGGACGTCCGTGCCAAGAGCACACTCACCCCCGACGGACGGAGGACAGACAGACTCAGACTCAGCGACGAGACTGGTAGCGTAGTCTAGGCGACAGCGAGCAGCGAAGTCGACAAGCTCAGCAACCAGAGCAGACGCAGCAGTAGACTCAAAGGAAGGGTCAGTGACGACAGTAGCAAGGAGACGCGTGACAGTAGGACGCGCAGCACGAAGGGAGTCCGACTCAGGGTCAGGAAGGTCAGGAAGAGAGGACGCGGGAGGAGAAGGCAAAGGGGCACGCAGGGGAGCAGTGGAAGGACGCAGAGACATCCGGTGCGTGCCGGGGACAGGAGGAGGACGCTGACGCGAACCACGACCACTAGCGCGAGCAGCACGGACAGGCGACGCAGGGCGAGACGCAGGCTCACGACGCTCAGCAAGACCTCCAGTAGGACCAGTGTAGGGAGAGGGAGAAGGAAGCGGGGAGGCCGGCGGTAACTGTGACTCGGACTGGACAGGAGGCGGACACGCTAAGGGAGGAGCAGGACCAAGAGAGGACGGAAGACCAAGAACCTGCTCAAGGAGCGGAACGAAGTACGGCCGCGGCCGCGCAGCGCCACCAGTGCCAGCAGGAACAGCACCAGTACCCCCAACGGGAGCACCAGCACCAGGAGGACCTCCAGCCCCAGCAGCGCCAACTCCAGCACCCGCAGCAGCACCAGCGCCAGCTGCACCTCCAGCGCCAACACCCCCAGTAGCCCCAGCTCCAGTCGGAACAACCGAAGGCCCAGCAGCTCCAGTACACTCGGTACGAGCACCTCTGGGACCCTCCACACCAGCACTCTTAGCAGCAGTAGAACCTCCAGCGCCTGCAGCACCACCAGCTCCAGCAGCACGCCGCCAGCGCCGGGCAAACCACTCACGCAGCTCCTGTGGAGAGAGCAGCTCCCGCCGGGACGAAGCACCCGAAGAACTGCCAGGCTCAGCACCACCAGACGCCACACGAGCAGGTCCAGCACCCTCAGGCTCCGCACTCCGAGACTCAGCACCCCCAGGCGCAGCACCCCCAGGCTCAGCACCCCCAGGCTCAGCACCCCCAGGCTCAGCACCCCCAGGCGCAGCACCCCCAGGCTCAGCACCCCCAGGCGCAGCACCCCCAGGCTCAGCACCCCCAGGCTCAGCACCACCAGGCTCAGCACCCCCAGGCTCAGCACCCCCAGGCTCAGCACCCCCAGTCGCAGCACCCCCAGACCCTGCACCCTCAGGCTCAGCACCACCAGCAGCACCAGAGTCAACAGCTACCTCGACTGGCTCAACTGCATCTACCTGGGACACACCTGAGGGAGCAGGACCCTGAGGGGGGAGGGGGTCTACCGGAGGGGGACCTGGCGTAAGGAAGAGCGGCGGGGGAGGGAGGGACGCAGTGCGGTAGGGGAAGAGACGGTAGTAGGGAACCGACTCGTCAAAGGTGACGTCCTGGGACGCGAAGACACGGCGCGAGGTGGGGTGGTAGAACTGCCAGCCTGGCGCGTCAGGGGGAAAGCCAAGGAAGACGTAGGGAACAGCGCGAGAGGACAGCTTGTCCGCAGACAAGTCGCGGACAAACGCCCTAGATCCCCAGACCCGGAAACCAGACGCATCACCAACCTTCCCCGTCCACAGCAAAGCAGGGGAGGTCTCCGGCATGGAGACCCGGGGGTGAAGGTTGAGCTGATGCGCCGCGTACCGAACCGCAAACGGCCACAGAAAATGGGGAGCAGCCGCATGGATCATGGACGTACGAGCGACGTCCATGATCATGCCGATGCGGCGCTCAGCAATCCCATTCTGCTGCGGAGAGTCCGGAAGCGTGAAGGTCTGGCGGATGCCTCGTGCGCGACAGAAGGCCCGCAGAAGGTCAGAGGAGAACTCTCCGCCTCGGTCGGAGTGCAGACGCCGAACAGGAAAGTCGGAGCCGAAACTCTCCTGGAGCTGGAGACGAGCTGCGCGGATCCAGGCGATCAACACCTCAGTGACGTCACCCTTGCTGCGCAAGGGGAAGACTGTGGTGTAACGCGAGTAGTCGTCAACCACCAACAGGAAGTAACGCTCGTGACCCTGCCCACGGACGCGGGCTGGGCCCCACACGTCCATGTGAAGCGTCTGCAGCGGAGCCTCTGTCGGAGGAAACTCGGAGGAGTGAGGAGCAGCGCGCTGCCGCCCCTCGACGCAGGGAACGCAGGTGGGGGCAGGCCCCGGAGGAAGGGGAGGGAGGGACCGGGGGAGGCCAGAAACAAGAAGACGGGAAGCCATGCCTCGAAGACGAGGCAGGGAGGGGTGACCAAGGCGGTGGTGCCAGAGGAGAGTCCGGTGGGACAGGAGACGACACGAGCAGGGGGCAGACTCAGGACCAGACCTGGACGCCGCAGCAAACACCTGACCCGACGCTGCTACCTGAGCAGACTCAGTGACTGGAGGAGACTCAGTAGTCAGTGTGTACAGGCTCGACCCTGGCCGACGAGCAAACGTGGCCAAGTGTCGGCCCGTGTCCGCACAAGTGCAGTGGGTCACCCGCTGACGCGCAGGGGTGAACTGGTCAACTCCTGCATCCTGGAGGTCAGCACCCGCCACCAAGTTCGTAGAGAACGAGGGGAGGTAGAGACCCGACAGGGAGCCAGACGGGACCGCCGGACACGGTAGGACAGTGGAGTAGTGAGCAAGGACAGGACCCCTAGAGGGGTCTGCCAGGGAGACCGCAACAGGCTGACTGAGCGGTGTGAGAGTGGTGTAGTCTCGAAAGAAGGAGCGGGAAGCACCCGAGTCAAGGGTGAAGGTGTGGGTGTCCGGGGACGACGCAGCACCTGAGAGCGCAAACTCACCGGCACCTGGGGCGGCAGACGCACTGGCACTGAGAGCAGCAGCCTCACAAGTACCTAGCGCAGCAGCCTCTATGCCTGGGTCAGGCGGGAAACACCGGTAACAGTCACCCTCATCACTAATAGTCACAGCATACATGGCAGCAAGAATAGCATCAAAATCAAGATCATAGATTGCAACACCCGCCCTAGACAGCTCGCCCCAGCGAGGGATCTCAGTAGCGTCGGGGAACTGGTGGCGCCACGCGTCCGTCAGACGACCGAAGCAGCGCTGGGTGGGGTGCGCGCCCCCACACTGCTCACCCGCCCGGTCGCCGGTACGGAGAACGTAGGTACAGGGGCCAGCACCCCCGCCCCGCTGACGAGCAGCGTACCACTCACGAAGCTGCTGGGGGGAAGGGGTCTCACGGGTACGCTGCTGCTGCTGCTGCTGCTGGCGAGCACCACCACCGGAGCCACCCCTCTGCGCAGCGCCACCCCGACCAGCTCCACCGCCTCCGCCGCTACCTCCTCCAGTACCGCCACCTCCGCCACCTCCGCTCCCACTGCCACCACCGCCTCCACCTCCACCTCCAGTCCCGCCACCGACGCCCCCACCCCCGCCACCACCCCCACCGCCACCCCCACCCCCTCCACCACCTCCACCTCCGCCTCCACCGCCCCCTCCAGCTCCTCCAGCACCCTTGCCCCCCTTGCCCTTGCCAGGGCGGCGTCTCCCGCTAGGGGCAGACGCCGCAGCGACCGACTCAAGACCAACGAGGTCGGCCGCAGCAGCAGAGGCAACAGAGGGCAAGAGGGGAGAGGGGGAGCACCCCTCAAAGACAGGGGTACGAGGGTCACCACAAGGGGCACCTACTGCGACTATGCTCTTCTCTGCCGCTAGAAGGCGCTCCTCGAGGAGGTCAACGGTGAGGGTGGTGGGGCAAACAGAGAGGAAGTGGTCCCTGACCGGGCGAAGGGTGTCAGGGAGCCGGGTGACTATGTAGTAGAGGGTGATGTACATTGGGGGGGGGTTCTTGGCGCAGAACTCAGCAGGAAGCGCAGCGCGGTAGCGAGTGTCACTAGTGCGAAGGTGCGTAATGAGGTCAGCGACAGTGGGAAAAGCGGCGAGGTCAGGGAAGAGGTACGGTAGGATGAGGCGGCTAAGCGCAGCAGTGGCAGGGGAAGAGTAGCGTGCAACTACAGCGTCGTACAAGGTCTTAGCACTCTTGTACTGGCTAAAGTGCGCACGCTCAGCGGTCGGCAAGTGGCGGCGCACAGCAAGGCGGGCAGCAGCATCGCGCGTGGCCCACTGGGAGCGAACAGTGGCGTCAGCATCAGCAGCAGGGGCAGGAGAGGCACCAAAAATGAGGTCAAAGAGGGAGAGGCCGTCTGCTCTGTCGCTCAGTAGGAAAAGCTGCAGGTCATCTACCCAGACGTCAAAGTCAATGGCCCGGCCCTCAGCGTCAAAGGTGAGGACACTGGGGGAAGCCATGACAGCAGTAGACTAGCAGTGAGAGCAGCAGGCAGGGGCAGAGCAGTGGTGGAGGCGCTGCTCTTACCGTGCAGGCAAGGAGGACCGAGGCGCGTCGGCAGGAACAGGGCCGCGACAGCAGGAACGGCGGCTCGGCGGCTCGGCAGCTCGGCGGCAGCGGCGGCTCGGCAGTCCGGCAGCCCAGCGGCAACGGCGGCTCGGCGGCTCGGCTGCGGCAGCGTCTCGGCGGCTCGGCTGCGGCAGCGTCTCGGCGGCTCGGCTGCTCGGCGGGGCCGCGAAGGTGTGGCGACGGGGCCGCAAAGGGCGGCGGTGGGGTCGCACAGGTGGTGCGACGGGGTCGCGGGCGGCTGCGACGACAGGGGCCGCGAGGGGCTGCGACGACGGGAGCGCAGGCGGCTGCGACGACGGGAGCGCAGGCGGCTGCGGCGACGAGGTCGCGGGCGGCTGCGACAGCAGGGTCGCAGGCGGCAGCGACGGTAGGGTCGCGGGCGGCTTTGGCGGCAGGGTCGTAGGCGGCTGCGATGCCAGGGTCGCGGGCGGCCGCAGCGGTAGGGTCGCGGGCGGCCGCGGCGACGAGGTCGCGGGCGGCGCGAAGGGCGACGGGGCCGCGACGGGCGGCGTTGGGGTCGCGGGCGGCTGTAACGACGCCGCGCAGGGCGACGCGAGGGTGGGGCCGCGGGGTCGCGAGGGTAGGGCCGCGAGGCCAACAGAGGCGGCGCCGGGGCCTAAAGGGCGGCGCGACGGGGCCGCTAAGAGAGGCGAGGGGGAGGGGCGCGACTCGGGCAGGGGCCGAGCGCGCTCCGGGCAGGAAAAAAAAAATGTGACGGTGGGCCCTAGGAACAGTTCCCACGAGGGAACCTGCTCTATACCATGTGAAAGGTTGAACGAGAACGGTGTGACTAACATCAATGGGAGTACAAATATGAAACCCTAGAGTTCTGTACCCCCTAAGGCTAAACCCACTGTAGCCTACAAAGCTACAACATGCATAATGTTTGACATTGAAGCCCGTAGCAGGGCGTACAAAGTTTTCTGCCTTTGGCTGGCGCACGCGCGCCGACAATCTGGCAGTCGAACGGAGCAGCGGAATTTTGCAGCAAAGAACTGCAGGATTTCCTGGCGCAAAAATCAAGCACCACATCTCTCATGACGAAGGTGCGGGCGCTACTTAAGCAGTCAAAACTCCCAGCCTGCTATCTACCACCGCCATTACCGGCAACCTCTCCCCGCACCTAAAGTGGACGGGCACGAGGGGCGACACATCTATGATCTGCATCAAGGGGTGCATGGTGCAATATCGCCCGCCGACATCAACCATTGGCAAATTCGTGAGCCGTGCGTGGTAGAAATCCACCTCGGCATCAGCCACGAACACAAGGCGTGGCTTATTCTAGATCTCATCAGCCTGAAAGTCACAAACGCGTGCGACATAATTTTCTACGAGCGGCTTTTTCTCAAACAATTCCACGAAGACGAGCGGACAAACGCGAATCGCGTTTACACCAACGACGGGCACAGCTACGCAACGCCCGAGGACGAAGCCGCTGCAGCCATCTTCAAGCAAGACAACAGAGGCGAATGCACAAGGGGAGATCGCCGCAGCGATGACGATGACGATGAAGACCCCTCAGGAAGAGGAATCGGCGGAGCGGGAGGAAGCAGCAGAGGCGCAGCGCCACGACCGCCACCTGAACCAGAAAGCGATGACGATGACGTACAGGAGGTCATCCTGCAGCATCGCCACGACGGCACCGTCTCAGGACTACAAATTCTAGGGCTTCACGCCGCCACTTCAATGGCGCCACGTGTCATCGAGCCCAATAATCCGCGCCAAGCACTCACGGGACCGCACAGCAAATAATGGCGCGAGGCGATGGACGCACAAATCAGGGCGCTCGAATCCCGCGACACCTGGGTGTTAGTCGATCGCGCTGCAATCAAAGGAAGAAGGATTGATGTTTCATGTAAAAACCACAGCTGACGGCACGATCAAGCGCTTCAAGGCACGTTGGGTCATGCGCGGCAACGATCAGAGGCACGGCATCGATTTCGACCAGACGTTTGCGCCGGTCAGTCGTCACAACTCCGTCTGAATCCTACTCGCCATCGCTGCCGCGAGGCACTTGCCGCTCCGCCAAATTGATGTGAAGAATGCATTCTTATATGCATTAGTGGATACGGTGATTTACGTGGAGCAGCCGCACACATACAGGGAAGGAGATTCACGTGTGTGCCAGCTGCGAAAGTCCCTCTACGGGATCAAACAAGCGCAAGGCTCTAGCAGTAGTAACATGTGCTCAACATCTTGCTTGAGATAGGCTTCAAGCAACTGCCCCACGACCCTGGGATGTACCGCCGCGATTTCCGCGGCGAATACATTCTCCTCACGGTCTACGTCAACAACTTACTTTACACAGGGTCGAGCAACGAGCTGCTCGAACAATTCGAAAAGAACCTGGGGGGGCGCGTCGACATTACCTGCAATCACGACGTGAAGCAATTCCTTGGCCTTAATATCTCCTACGCACTAGAAGCCATCCATCTCTAAGCAGCCAAGTACACTGAGGAACTTGGTAAACACTTCAACATTGCGCATGCACCACTTTCCACCCTTAATCACTCCCGAACCAAACCACCAACCCGACAATAAAGCCCTATCCCCTGCCAGAATCCACCCTTACTAACAGCAATTAGGATGCATGCTCTTTGCCTCTGTCACCTGCAGGCATGACCTCTCTAAAATCGCGAGCTAACCGTGTGTCTCTGTCACTGACTATGGCTGATGGCAGTCCGTACAGTCTCACTACATGCATGAAAAACAACTTGCGGTTTCAGCAGCAGTCACTGTGCTAGTTATGGGAATGAAATGAGCCAACTTGGACAGCTTGCCAATGACCCCAAGAATGCTGTCAAAGCTTGTAGGGGTGCGGGGTAGGTCTGTGATAAAATCCAGAGAAACACAAGTCCAGGGGATTGTGGGTATCTCCAACGGTTGCAGTAGACCAGCCGGTGCAGCGGTGTGTGCCTTGTTGACCTGACAGGTAGGGCATGAAGCGACGTACTCCGCTACACTCCGGGACAGTCCAGGCCAGTAGTAGTCACGAGAAATGGCAACATATGTCTTGTCATTGCCGAAGTGTGACCGATGGTACTTGTGTAGTAGCAGCTGGCGGAGCCTAGAGTCATCAGGTACACAAACAGCACCAGAATCTGCATGGGTCCAAAAAGGGTTGCTGGAAAGGAAGGATGGGTCACGAGGGGCTTTCTGTTGGTACAGCTGATCACGGTTGTAACCTTGGCTGAAACGAGTGATGAAGTTGCGGTCCCATGTAACCACACCCATGGCATTCAGCTCTTCTGCTGCTGGGTTGAAGCACCCTGGTTTGTACACAATCTGCAGGTTGGGAACATACTGCTCCAGAAAATGAACCCACCGCGCCTGCCGTGGTGTGATCTGTGACTGTTTTCAGGTACTCCAGTGTTCTATGATCAGTGAAGACCGTGACGGGCTGCATCTCTACATAACAGCGCCACTTCTTCAGTGCATGCACCACAGCAAGTGCCTCTCTCTCATGAATGGGGTAAGTGCGCTCTGCAGCAGTGAGCTTCCGTGACTCAAAGGCTATAGGCTGCAGCCTAGCTTTCTGCTCCTGTCAGAGAATTGCTCCAAGGGCAACGTCTGATGCGTCACACCCTATGAAGTATGGGAGCTCTGGATTCGGTACTGCTAGGGCAGGGGGTGAAGTAAGACAAGTCTTAAGCTGCTCAAAAGCTTGCTGCTGCAACGGTCCCCAAAAGAATGATGAATCCTTTCGTAAGAGATCGGTCAGAGGTGCTGTAACTGCTGCAAATCCCTTCACAAATCGCCTGTAGTAGTTAGCTAACCCCAAGAATGCCTGCTCCTCCTTCACTGTACTCGGCTGCTTCCACTCCCTCAGCACTGCTACCTTGCTTTTGTCTACCTCCAGCTTCCCATGAGAGATCACATGACCCAAAAATGACAGCTTTGTTTTTGCAAACTCACACTTGGAACGCTTAGCAAACAGTCAGTGCTCACTCAGCCATGACAGGATGACATCAGTGAAAATGCTCTGCATCATGCCTTGGAAAGAGGCTAAAGCATTGGCGAGACCAAAGGGCAACACACGAAACTCATAGCGATCGTACCGTGTTCGAAAGGCTGTTTTTAGGATGTCCTCACTTTGAATCCGCACCTGATGATACCTCGAATGCAGTTCCTTCTTCGAGAAGTACTGTGCCTCACCAACTTGCTCGAACAGCTCATCTATCCGTGGCAGTGGGTAATGGTTCTTCACTGTTATCTTTTTGAGCCCGCGGTAATTTACACACATCCGCAGAGAACCATCCTTCTTTCGCAGAAGCGTACGAAGAAGAACTAGGCTGAATGAATTCCTTACCTAACAGGTCCTCCAACTGCTTCTTGAGCTCCTTCAGCTCCACTGCACTCATCTTGTAGGTAGGTCTAACAGGTGGGGTAAATCCTGGAATCAGCTCTATCCTATGATCAGCAGCTCACATAGGAGGAATGCCAGCTGGTAGATTATCCGGAAACACCCCTGAAAATTTTTACAGCAGCTTCTCCACATCGTATGTCAAGTGCTCATCTGTGTGTGGTGCTGAAACCGTTGATATTGCTGCTTCAGATGACGAGGGCTAAACCTCTGTGATGAGACCCAGAAAGACTGCTTCCTCCCCCCGAATGGCCTTACCAAACTGCTTCGTAGAAATCAGCTGCAAGGTCAACTCCTCCTGCTGCTGCACCACTGGTATGTGAACAAATCTCCCCCCAAACAGCACCTTTGCCACCCTAATTTTTTAATCCACCTGAGGGTTCACTGCTGCCAACTGAAGTCATGACCGTCAAGCCCAATTTGTTGAAATGGAATCTTCCCATGATACTCCCCTATGTTGCAGCTGACCGGGTACAACTCAGGTCCACAGCTACGTACTACACCATCCGCCATGCGCACCGTACTTTCTGCTGTATCGTTCTGCACAGATAACTGCAATTCATGCACTAGCCGAGAAGAAATGAGAATTGATAAAGCACCAACATCTTTACCTCCTTACCATGAATCTGCCCCCGAAGTACTATTGCTCCTTCCGACTCTTGCTGCAGCGGCGTTGAAGATGGAGTCCGCAAGGTGGGGCACTCCTCACCACCAGCAACTCGCCCCGAAGCTACTGGTGAGGCTTGTTTCCCGTCTGCCTGTGCTTGGTCCCCGACCGCAGTGACTGCGACGACGACGACGCAAAGTGTGGCCGCGAGAGGTCAGCCAGCCGTTGTCCACGTCGGGGAAGCAAGCCGTGCAAGGAGAAGCAGTCGAACAAGTCGACCTCGGCGAAGGACGCCGACTCCACCTACGGCAAGAGGCGAGGCGACCAGGAGGCGTCGTGCTCTCTGGTCGACGTCGTAGAGCCGACCATTTCGCTGGCGCCAGAGGCCGGCGAGGACTTCCAGGCGGTGGCAGCAGCCGTGCAGGCGAACCCGGAGGTGGTACGAAGGAAGCCTTTGTCGACTTGGAGCCAAGCGGGGACGTCAAGTACGTGCGCGGCTTCAATGGGGTGCTGCGGGACGTTCGCGGCCGTGGAACTGTCGCTCTACAAGGGGAGGCCGGGAAGCAGGTGCTCATCCCCGACGTGCTCTACGTCCCGGGCGTGCAGGCGAACCTGCTATCCGCCGGTCAGCTGAAGGAGAAAGGCGTGAAGCTACAAGATGATGGTGGCAGAATGCTGCTCATTACAGCGATGGGGTACATGCTTGGTCGGGCCAAGTATACCGGCCGAGTCCCCTGCACCGACCTTCGTCCGTGCATAGCAACGTCGACGTCAACTCCAACCGAGATAGTAGCTCTGCGGGCGATTGTCTCAGCAACCAAGTCAACGCCGGGCAGGTGGCATGTGCGGCTTGCACATGTCGGCGTCGACACCATCACGAGCTCCGCAAAACATGGGGTCGCCACTGGCCTGGACATCAAGCCGTCAACCGGCACCGACTCTCCATGTGTCTCGTGCGTCTGCGGGAAGCTGGCATGGCACACCTTCCCCGACAAGGGCTCAGACGCTGACGACGCCCTGGCTGTCGTGCACATCGACCTGTGCGGGCCATTCCGGGTGGCTGCCAAGGATGGCAGCCTGTACTTCCTGCTGCTGAAGGAGCGCAAGTCCCGCTACGTGTGGGTGCGGCCGGTCGCCAAGAAGTCCGACGTGCTGCGGGAGTTCGAGCAGTGGCTGTTGGTAGGTGAGCGGCAAACGAAGAAGTCGCTGCTGATGCTGCACTCTGACCAGGGAGGGGAGTTCCTCGGGAAGGAGTTCACCGCCTTCGTGGACGGCAAGGGGATCATCCACGACCTGACCTGCCCCTACACCCCGCAGCAGAACGGCATGGTGGAGCGGGAGATGCGGACGGTGGTGGAGTCGGTGCAGACGATGCTGCTGCACATGGGCGTGCAGCACCACTGGTGGCACTTTGCTCAGCGACAGGCCGTCTGGGTCCGCAACTGCCTTGAGAGGTCGTCGCTTCCGTCGCGGACGACGCTGTACTAGCTGCCCATCGGGAAGAAGCCTGACCTGTCGCTCACACGCGTGTGCTGCTGCATGGCGCAGTGCCTGGTCCTCGAGCAGCAGCGGGGTGGAAAGCTCCAACCGAAGGCCCAGTGGGGCCTTCACCTCGGTGTGTCGGAGGAGAGCGAGGTTTGGGAGCTCCTCAACCTTGCCGCCAACCGGGTGGTCACCATATCGGACGTGGTGTTCTAGGAAACCATGTCTTTGGAGGTGTGGAAGTCGGAGCATGGGCTGGCATCGGGGCGGATGCGGGTCAACCCGCCGACAGACACCTCGATGGCGACACTCCCTCTTCTCGCCGCGGTCGGTGAGCTGGCTGATGAGGACGCTGAGGACGTCCGCCCCCTCTCCCCTTCTCCTGCCCCTCCTGCCCCTCCCCTTGTCGCCGACCTGCATTGGCAGATTCCGGTGTCGGGGCGCTGAGGGGAGAAGTGGGGTGGCACAAGTTAAGTGCAATGCCAGTGGTCGACGTGACGTTAAGCAAGTCGGCGTGGGAGTGAAGTCGACGCCGACAGGGGAAAAGGAGGCAGAGGTGGAGCGGCCGACAGGGGAGCAGCGAGCAGTGACGCTGACCACGGAGCAGTCGGCAATCGGGCAGTCGGCAAGGGAGCCAACGACAGGGGAGCAGTCAGCCGGGACGCTGACTGAGGTGCAGCAGGACGTTGAGGACAGTGAAGCTGGCGACGATGAAGAGGAGCAGTTGGCGGGCGTGGAGTCCACCGGCAGCGACATGGTGGAGGTGCCGATCATGCAACCTCAGTTGCGACGCTCAAGTCGGACACGGAAGCCGCCCGAGCGGCTGAGCCTTTACGCCTGTCCGCCGCCAGCTCCTTTCACCACGATGTATGACAACCCCAACAATGACCTGCTGTATGACGACGTCGAGGAGGACGTCGACCTGTCGGAGCTCGACCCTGACATGCACGCCGACCCCGAGCACCGCTGGGACATCGCGACGATGACGGTGAAGGAGGCGTTGTGGAGCTGGAAGGGCTAGGCAGTGAAGGCCGCAATGGACGAGGAGATCCACAACCTCATCGCCAACAGCACCTGGGAGTTGGTTGAGCGGCAGCGCGGCTTCATCATCATGAAGAACCGGTGGGTGCTGATGACCAAGTACCACGTCGACGACACGGTCGCTCGCGAGAAGGCGAGGCTGGTCGTGAAAGGCTTCACGCAGGTGTACGGCGCCGACTACGATGAGACGTTCGCGCCGGTGGGCAGCTACGTCACGTTGAGGATCTTCCTCAGCATCGTCGATGTGTTCGACCTTAACCTGATGCAGCTCGACATGAAGAACGCCTTCCTCCAGAGTAAGCTGGACCGGGTGTTGTACATGTACCAGCCGGACTACTACAACGACGAGACCAGCCAGGTGTGCAAGTTGCTGAAGAGCCTCTACGAGCTGAAGCAGTCGCCCCTGCTGTGGTACCAAGCGCTCAACACCATGCTGATTGTCGCCAAATGGAAGAAGAGCCAGGTCGACGAGGCGTTGTACTTCAAGGTCGGCGACGACGGAGTGGCGTGCTGGGTGCTCGTCTACGTCAACAACCTGCTCGCCACGAGCAGCAGCACCGCTGTGCTGAAGGAACTGAAGGAGCTGCTGGAGGCCGCCTTCGAGCTGTGCGAGATCTCGCCAGTGGAGAAATACCTCGGGCTGGAGATTGTGCGCGATAGGCCGGCGATGAAGCTGTGGCTGCATCTGCAGGGCTACGCCGACAAGTTGCGTAGGCGCTTCATCGACGAAAGGCAGACCAGGCGCGCCCCGAAGACGCCGGTCTCCGTCGACGCCTACGCCGAGCTGACATTCGACGACGAGGAAACTCAGGAACGCCAGAAGGAGGAGTTCCAGCAGAAGGTCGGCTCACTACAGTTCGCGGCGACAAGGTCAGACATCGCCTTTGCCTGTAGAAAGCTGGGGAGTGGCTTCACGGTGAGTGACCAGCACTGGCACGAGGTCAACCGCTGCCTCGCCTACCTCGCCAACACTTGTGACATCGCCCTGGAGTTCGGTGTTGGACCAGAGACGCTGGAGCTGGTCGGCTACGTTGACGCCGACGACGCCGGTAACAAGTAGAACCGGACGAGCATGGGTGGCTATGTGTTCGTCTGCAGAGGTGCCGCGGTCTCCAGGTCGAGCCAGCGCATCAAGTGCGCGACCTTTTCCTCGACCGAGTCGGAGTATGTGGCAGCAACCGAGGCCGGCAACGAGGGACGCGTCTTCGCTTCCTCCTTGCAAAGTTTCGGCGGCTTGATGTCGGGATACCAATTTTCCTTCGGGTGGATAACAAATCGGTCATCACGGTCACTAAGGGCATGGGGTTGACTGGCACCCTCAAGCATATGGAGCGACGCCACGCTTGGCTGCAACACATGGTGAAGCACGGGAAGTTTGTGCTGAAGTACATCCCGACCACCGAGCAGCCGGCCGACTTTCTGACGAAGGCGCTGCACTATCCGGCCTTCAACCGGTGCTCCGTCGCAATTCGCCAAGTGCGTTTGGCCGAAGTCGGCGGCGGGGACCACGATGTACAGCAATAGGTGTCGTGCCCTTTTGCACGGCTGGTGCGGTGACGGCGTGCTGTGAGTTGGGTGCACGCTGACGGGCTATTCTCCGAGTAGTACTGCCGTCTGTGCTGGGGGCCCAAGCGTGAACGCGGCAGGGGAGTGTCAACGGGAGTTGTTGTTGGCCCCGTCCTCGCTTGGGCAGAGCCGACCTAGTGGTCGGGTGTGCGGGAGCTGCAGCCGACCTGCAGCTGTGGGCAACGCCGACTTGGGAGAGCTGGGCGACAGGTGTAGTCGACCGGCACGGGGCCACTGCGAAGCCGCCGACTTTGGGACGCCGGCGGCCGACTTTGACGTAGGTTGATGACGGGGCTCGTCGACCAGGAAAGGCGCTGACTTGGTGGCGCCGAACTGGGTAGGTCGACGGAGTGGGCGTCGACCTGCATGGGACTGTCGCGGAGCTGTCGACGAGGGGAGCTCGACGGTTGCAGCTGACTGAGCTGGTCGACGGACGGGCTGCTGACCAGGATGTGTCTTTGACGAATGCGATGGTCGACGAGGGAGGACGTCAACTAGGGGCGCACTGGGTGGTCGACCAGGTTACCTCGATGAAGGTATTCGGAGGTGCGCGACCGTTGTCGAGGTCGCAATGGCAAAGGCGACCTCGGGCTGGTATCCCGAGGTCGACGTGGAGCCTCAGGCGCAATCGTCGGCCCGTTGCCTACTTAGCCGCGGTGGTGTGTACGTGAAGTTCGACGTTGCGCCAACCAACTGTGAAGTAGGTGCAATACTGGACAGCCGCTGTGCTGCAGCGTTGGCACCTCGTCGACTTGGTGCGCTGACATCTGTAGCGCTGGAGCGGTTTGGACTTTGCCGCGCTGGAACGCGGTCGACCGTGCTGCGCTGGTAGTTGACCTACTTGCATGCTAGCTCCTGATGTAGTCAGTGTTGCTTTGGTATTGCCATCATTGTTGACAACTTTTCCTAGTGAAACTCTTGCCAATTTTCCCCGTGAATGCGCAAGTAGTGTGCGCACAAGGAAACGACTAAGGAACGAATGCTACGATCACTCCTACCCCGTGCCTTGCCCGTAGTCAGGCTCCCGTTGCTAGAGTTATCTCCGTAGCACCGATTGCCACCATGCAACTGCAGAGCCTCAGAGTAGGGTTCCAGAGAACGGCGCCCACTCCTCACCAACCACGTGACTCAAGCGTAGATATTCTTCCACTAGAAAGAGCCATCGTCGAACCACCGGTTGTCCTTTCCCTTGAACAAACGTGTTCGGCAGCGATGCTTTCACATGGGAAGTAGATCCCACTACGCTTCCCGGAGCTCTAGCTATTCCTGCAGTACAGCTGCGTTCTGCAGAGCAGCCTACACTGCCTTAGCTACTAGCTCTCGAACCGCGGCATCATGCTCTGAATCGGCCATGGTGCAAAAATCACCCGGCAGCAAATCACGAGAAAAAAACAGGCTCTAGTACCAAGTGGAACAAGCTTAACGGCTCTTAGGTTTGTTCTAGTATTTGTGGCTGAGAATTCTTCCCAAGGAATTTTCCTTAGAATCAAGGAACAACAAAGAGAAAGAGAAACCAGAACCACTACTCTAATTCATACGATCACATTTCGTACATCCACACTATTTACAATTCAGACATGCGGCTCGGAATGCCGATTCGGGTGGGCAGCCCCGACATTGAGCCACATTCCTTTTCTTGTATTCACATTCGGCCATTTTCAGGTGCATTCAACTTAGTCGAGGCGCGTTATTCAGGTGCATGCTATCCTGTCATTTTTCTCCCTCTGTTGTTACTGTATGTACACCTCCGCCACGAAAATTACTGTTCCGTCAGGGGATGCTACAATCCGACTGACACCAACTGGCGCAGCTCTCGCACGAACTCGTCGTCCAACCACACCAGTCGCAGCCTTACTGCGAACGAGGTCAGCACATATCGCAATACACCTGACTAAAAACGGGCAAGAAAAATATAGAACCCAATTGGAAACGCATGCAACTCGGGAGGAATCAACCCTAAACTCGAGGGCAGTTCCGTGTTTAGGGTTGATCTCTTCCGGAAAATTAGTCCAGGTTCCCTAGGTTTTTTTTTCCCACTGCCTTACGTGACATCAACCCTAAACACCATGAAGGTTCCCGTGTTTAGGGTTGATCCCTCCCGAACAATGTCCAGGCTTTCTATGAGTTGTATTTTTTTCTTTTCGGGCTTCCCTGCCAGGCCCATTTTGTGTGTTGCGTGTGTTGCGTGTGCTGCTTGTGTTCCCCTGACGGAACAGTATTTTCAGTGGCTGATGTGTACAAACAGTGGTAACAGAGGGAGAAAAACGACGGGATAGCATGCACCTGAATAACGCGCCTCGACTAAGTTGCATGCACCTGAAAATGGCCGATTCACATTTGTACAGCTCACAGCAATGACACACGTGTCTAATTTCTAACCCTTCGATGCTGCAATTTTGCCACCTGTCCCATGCTCCACTTCGCGTAAGTCAACCAAGGCACGGCCATTATCTCCGATACTCAAAATTTTCCTGAGCGCGTTCTCAGGTGTAATCAACCTGGACTTCCTCAACGTTGATTGGTCCTCACTTTTGTGTCACATTTCTTCCGCTGGTCGAACTTTTTAGGAAGTGACAAAAACAAAACCATCCAGTTTACCCCCTTGACTTGGATATAAGTACGGAAATTTGGGTATTACGAGAATGAAACCCATATAATTCACTGGGTAGCACTCGGTAGCGCAACCGGCCGCTAAACAATGCTACCAGAAACACTAGATGACGCTACCGAGAACTGCTAGGGCATGGCACAAAAAAAAAAATAAAACCCCAAGGGAACCTAGACGTATTTTTGAGAGGGGTCAACCCTAAACACGAAAAGGGCATTGTTTTTAGGGTTGATGCCTCCCGAGTCGCATCCCTTTCCGATTGGGTTTTATTTCTTTTGTCAAGTGGGTTGCAACATGTTTTCCAAAATATTGGGCGGCTTTCCGTATTTAGGGTGGATTCCTAGCTCGTGTCTGACATCAGGTCATCGGCGAAGTGAAGGTTTGAAGACCCAAAGTGGCTCGAAATAGGGGCAAATCAACATTTGGAGGGACCAATCAGAGACCACCGGGACGATGACCTGATGTCAGACACGAGCTAGGAATGGGCTCTTAGGGTTGATCCTTCCCGGATTTCATCTAGGTTCACTACAGGTTATACATATAGTTTTTGTTTGGGACTGTATACGGAAATCATCCAGAAAAGCTTCACACTATATCGCGAAACCGTTTTTCTGTTGGTGATTACACCTGAGAACGCGCTCAGGCAAAATTTGAGTATCCGAGATAATGGCCGACCAAGGCACGAAACCTGTGTTTCGTCCTCCTTAGGTGAGTCCCCCGCGTCCTGCCCACGTCCTCCCCTGCGCTGCCCACGCTCACCCTAGCATGCGGCTGCTGCATGTTGCTGCCTCCCGTGCGCTTCACGTTGGCTCCCGCGCAGGTGCCACTTGTTACATCGGCACGCAATTGCTATCTTGTTCACCCAAGTGAAAGAAATAATGCCTATTAGTCTTGATGCGTACGTGCTCCTCATCGTGGTAGTCTTCGCGTAGGCGCGCGCGACTGACTCCCATGGCCGCCAGTGCGAGCCGCCGCGACCATTGCAATGGTCACGATCATGGTATAGCGGTCGCGGCGACAACGAGCAGTGGTGGAGAGTGCAGGTGCGTGGAATGCTGCGCGCGCCCATGGCTCGCGCGCGAGTGGCGTCCGTCGACCACCCTGCCGTGCTCCCTACCTGCCGTCTCCCTTATGCCGCCGTCCCCCTTATGCCGCCACGCGTGCTATCCCCCATGCTAACTTGCGCATGTCTTTCAGCAGCGCCGCCCGCCTCTGCTAGCACCCGCCTCTGTTGTCAGGTAGCACCCGCCTCTGCTGTCAGGTAGCACTCGCCTCTGCTGTCAGGTAGCGTCGCCTTGCTCTGGTGCCTTGCTCTGCTGTCTTGCTTGGCCGCATTGCTGTGTTAGACCTTGAGCCAGTGCCTTGGCCTGCTGTCACTTCGATTGGGTGCTCTTCACTCTGCTGGCTTCTGCTTCGCCCTGCTGCCTTCTGCTTCGCCTTGCTGCCCTCTGCTGCGCCCTGCTGCCCTCTGCTTCACCCTGCTGCCCTCTGCTTCGCCCTGCTGCCCGCTGCTTTGCCTTTGCCTTGTTTTCCATGCTGTCTTCTGCTTCTCCCTCTTGCTTTGCTATTCCACCTGTCACATCGGTCGCTGATCGCTCTCTCCACCCACCAAGGCCCACCTCAGGTGACGTGGCCATCTGCCGCGTGCCTGCTGGGTGCTGCCCTCTCACGGGAGTGCCTCACCTGCTGGGCTGGCCGCTCAAGGAATGGCAACACCTCTTGCCACTGCACGGGATGATTCAGCACGGAGTGAGAGCAGGGGCGGTGAGGGCGGGCACTCAGGTAAAGATGTGGTGCGACTGCGGATGGTAGCTTGCTCCCACATGCCTCTACCCTCCCCTGCCGCTTCTCCTGCGCCACCTGCTGCTGCTGCCACCCCTCCTCAGCCGCATCCTACTGGTGTCAAGCATGCTCCGCTCACACCCCACGGACAGCATTCTGTGGCAATTGCTCGCATTCCTCCTCCCGTGCCTGCTCCCATGCCTTCTCCCATGCCTGCTCCCATGCCTGCTCCCATGCCTGCCCTCTCCCGTGCCCTCTCCCATACCTGCTCCCATGCCTGCTCCCATGCCTGCTCCTGTGCCTGCTCCCATGCCTGCTCCCATGCCTGCTCCATACCTACTCCCATGCCTGCTCCCGTGCCCTCTCCCGTGCCTGCTCCCATGCCTGCTCCCATGCCTGCTCCCATGCCTGCTCCCATGCCTGCTCCCGTACCCTCTCCCGTGCCAGCTCCCATGTCTGCTCCCATGCCTGCTCCCATGCCTGCTCCCATGCCTGCACCTGCTGCAGCAGCGACAGAGGGACGAGTGAGAGGGAGTGGTGCTGGAGAGAGGGACGGTGGAGATAGGGAGAGGGACGGTGGGGATAGGGAGAGGGACGGTGGGGATAGGGAGAGGGGCGGTGGGGATAGGGAGAGGGACGGTGGGGATAGGGAGAGAGACGGTGAAGACAGGGAGAGGGATGGTGGGGATAGGGAGGGAGAGGGACGGTGGGGATAGGGAGAGGGGAGCGGGCGAAGGAAAGATGGCGCAGTGGCATGGAATGCAGAGGAAGGGAGAAGATGGAAAAATTATCGAGGCACAGGCCGTAGAGGGAGAGAGAGGGTGCAGGAGACATGGTGCAACGGCAGTGGCATGGGAGGCAGAGGAGGGACCGTGGCAGCAGCATCGGCACGAAGATGCAGCAGTGAGCAGAGGGAGGAGGATGGGGAGGACGCAGTGGCCGAGGGGAGAGGGGCAGTGGGTGGCGTTTGATTCGACTCAGAATTCACAAAGAGCGAATACAGTGGCGGGTGGGGCATGCAGCAGAGAAGAAGCGGGGAGGAGAGGGGGGGCAGGAGGAACAGCAGCGGGAGTGAGGACAGGGAATGGGGGGAAGGCAGTGTGAGTGGAGGAGGGGTGACAAGAGGAGCGGGTGCAGAGGGAGTGTGCAATCGATGCTGGATGAGAGCGGGGTGGTGATGGGTGGGAGAGGGGTGGTGAGGGGTGGTGATGGGCGAGTCAATGCTAACTCCTCACGAGTTTGACTCGACTCACTGCTCATGCTGCTGTGGGTTGTTGTCTCGGAGTGCCGTTCCCTTACCCTTGCCAGGGCAGATGAGGTGCGTTCATAAGCAGCCGTGCCATGCGTCCTATTTTACACTCCTGACCTTTTCCCCCCTCCCCAGCTAGCAGCAGTGCACTCCGCATGCCTGCTGCCTGTATGGCCCCTGCCCCCTGCCCCCTGCCCCTTTCCAAGCCCCCTTTCCTTTACCCCTCCCCTCTCACCTCCCCCTCTTTTTCATTCCACCCTCCTTCCCCAGCTAGCAAAATTGCACTCCGTGCATCTGCTGCCTGAGTGCCCCCCCACCCTGCCGCTGCCAGCACGTGTGTGTGAGGGAGGGGAGGCCTTGCGCTGCCTATCCCACAGGCTTGGGCGGCAGCAGTCAAGACGGCAGCAGGCAGGACGGCAGCAGGCAGGAGGGAGAAAGAGCAATGGAAGATGACGCGGGTTTGGGAGTGTGGAGGGTGGCAGGGGGTAGAATGAATCGGCACGGAGTGAGGGAAGATAATGCGAGTGAGAGTGCTGGTGAGTGTGCTGGTGAGAGTGGTGGTGAGTTGCAAGAGAGGGAGGAGGAGGAAGAAGAGTATGAGATGGAAGAGGAGGGAGATGGGAGAAAGCATGGTGAGGAGGAGGGGCTAGAGGGTGAGAGAGGAAAAAACGGAGAAGTGGCTGGAGGAGGAAACAGAGAGGGTCCGTGCAGAGGAGGAAGAGGGTAGGCGCAAGGGGTGGTGGCAGGAGGTGTCAGAGGTGTTGGAAGGGGAGGAGCATGGGGGGGAGTGGGGTGTGGTGGTGGATGGGTGCAGGGCGATGGGGCTGTAAGGGGGGGATATGAGACGTGATGAGCAGAGTGGGGGGAGGTGTGATGAGCAGCGTGGGGAGAGGTGTGATGAGCAGCGTGGGGAGAGGTGTGATGAGCAGCGTGGGGAGAGGTGTGATGAGGCACTTGGGGAGAGGAGAGGCGTGATGTGCTGCTGGAAGTCCTGTTGCTACTGCGTCTGGAGAAACTGTGGCTGCTGCAGTTGAAGAAACTGTGGCTGCTGCAGTTGGAGAAACTGTGGCTGCTGTTGCTGGAGAAAATGCGGCTACTGCTGCTGCTGGAAGTACTGCTGCTGCTGGTGGAGTTGCTGAAACGGCTGCAGCTGGGGAGGGGGGGAGGGGGTGAGCAGGCAGAGGTGAGCAGGGAGGAAGGAGGGGAGGGTCGAAATGTGCATGAGGGAGGGGAGAGGGGTAACACTATTCCAACAAGGAGGGGGGAGAGGAGCAGGGGGGATAGCAGCCATGCTGCTGCCGCTGACGGGGTGGGGGGGGGGGGGGGGGGGAGAGGGGTAAAGGAGGAGGGAGATGGCGGTGGAAGGCAGCGGCGTTCAAGGCGCAGGGAGCGGCGGCGTGCAGGCGTCGGCGTCGGTGACAAGGGCACAGGCGGTTGCGCGAATGTGCGGCGACGGGAGGCACAATCGACGGCGTAAGGTGTAACACCCAAGGCTATTATAATGGAGTTACAAGACTTTTATAATAGATCCAATACAAGATGAAGCTCTAACTAGCTCCCAAGAGCCTTGGAGGTGTCAATCTTCTTGAAGGAGTTGTTGAAATAGTTTGAGAGAATTGTGTAGGAAGGCTTGTGAGAGAACCAACCAAGACTTAGAGAAACAATCCCATTTCCAATTGTTTAGTTGGAGTGGGAGGTTGAGAATGAGCTTGGTTAGCTCAAACCCCCTCAATACACCCCTTGGTGGACTTTCCCAACCATGGTTTCCATGGTGGGATGGTCCCTAGGCTTGGAGCCTATGTGGCAAATAGTTGGGTTGGGAAAACCCAACCTAGAACCATTTGTATGGTTGTTTTTAAGATAGAGTAGGTTGTAACATTCAAGTGGCAGTTTCTGATTGGTTGGAAATCCAACCTTTGGATTTCCACTTTGATGGGTTGGAATATTCCAATCCTCTTGGTTGAGGTTTGGAATTTCCAATCCAACCTTTTCCTTCCAACCCAACCCTTCTTTCCCAATCCAACCTTTACTTCACTCGTAGCACAATTTCTATCGAGAGCAATCTCGATGAATGCCTCGAGTGTTAGTTAGCTTGGGAGTTAGGTTAGAAGTAGGTCGATGCGTTACACTCCTCCCCCCCCAGGTGGCAACGTCCTCGTTGCCCTAGGGTGCTTCTGAGGACGAGTGCTTCGAGCACGGCGCACCACATTACGACCAGGGTCAACCCCGTCCACTGGTTGTGGGCCGGCTCGTAGAGCCAGGTCTTCCATATACGCTTGAACCGCTGCTTCGGTCAAGTGTTCCTCAGGCTTCCATGAGTTGTGTTCCGGCCCATAGCCTTTCCACTGAATTAGGAACTCACGAACTGTTTTGCGGCCGCGTTGTCGATCACGGTGCGTAAGCACACGCTCGACTTCGTAAAAGAGTTCCTTCTCGAGAACGATAGTTGGTGGCGGTAAGTACTTGCCTTCAGCAACATACTTATTCAACAGAGACACGTGGAAGACGTTGTGAATCTGCAATGTCGCAGGCAACTTGAGCCTATATGCGACCTCACCAACTCGTGCAATCACCTCGAAGGGCCCAATCCAACGAGGGAAGAGCTTTCGTGCTCCCGGGATCTTAAGACGAATGTTCTTCGTACTTAGTAATACTTTGTCGCCAAATGCAAAGACGACTTCCCGGCGTTTCATGTCGGCATAGGACTTTTGCCTCTGTTGGGCAAGCTGCAGCCAATGGCGAGCGGACTTCAAAGCCGCTTGCTGTTTTTCAATAAAGTCCTTTGCGGCAGGGATTTTGAGATTCTTAATCCCATGCGTCGCAGGGGTTGTGGGGTGCCGACCACAGTTCAGGACAAAGGGTTTCTCATGTGTGCTTTCATGCACAGAATTGTTCACAGCGAATTCTACGACTGGCAACAATTCATCCCAATCGTCCTGAGTTGGGCTTATGAAAGAACGAAGCATTTGCTCAAGAGTGCGGTTGGTCCGCTCTGTCTGTCCATCCGTTTGTGGGTGGAAAGCAGACGACATCTTGAGTTTCGTTCCCAGTGTCTTAATGACCTCTTGCCAGAACCGGCTTGTGAAGCGCGGGTCTCGGTCAGACACCATCACACGAGGCAAACCGTGTAAGCGGAAAACGTGCGTCACAAACAACTTTGCCGTATCCTCCGCAGACACGTCAGTCGTCGTGGGCACGAAGTGCACCATTTTGGTCAAGCGATCAACAAACACCAGTATCGCTGTATGACCATCTCGCGTCTTGGGGAGATCGGTGATAAAATCCATCGATACACTCTCCCAAGGTTCATCGGGAATCTCGAGTGGTTGAAGCAAACCACCAGGCTTCTGTGTGCTTGGCTTGTTCCGTGCACACGTGTCACAGCGAGTTACAAACTGCTGGACCTCGATGCCCAATCCCGGCCACCAGTATACATCACTGAGAGCCCACCGGGTTTTCTTGACACCCAGGTGTCCTCCATACTTAGTGGCGTGCACTTCCGCTAGAATATCATTCCGCAGGTTCCCCACGTGTGGGACAACAATTTCTTTCTTGTGCCACCAGAGCTCATGCTCCCACAAGAGATTGTTTGTATTCTGTGGGTTCTGAAACCAAGGGTCAATATTATACCCTGCGCGGATGCGTTTCAGAAAACCACCAAAGGCAATCTCGCTCACTCGAGCAGCTGCGAGAATGTTGAAACAAGCAGCAAACACTGCTTCATGCTCATTATCATCAACACTCGTGGCTGCACCAATCGGCTGTCTGCTCAGAGGATCAGCCATGTTCGTCGAGCCCGCTCGATATCGAATATCGTAGGTGAACCCACTGAGGAGTTCAGCCCATCGAGCTTGACGGCGGGTGAGTGTGGCTTGAGTGGCAAAATAGGTGTTCGGACAGTGGTCGGTCGTGACCACGAAGTCAACACCTTCGAGATAACATCTCCGTGTTCGTAGCGCATGCACAACTGCCAACAATTCCTGTTTGGAAGTTGTATAGCGCTGCTCAGCCGAGGAAAGCTTTCTACTCTCAAATGCCACGGGGCGTCCTTCTTGCAAAAGAACTGCTCCAATCCCTACTGTCGAGGCATCAGTTACTACCTCGTAGGGCTTAGACGGGTCTGGCAATGCCAGCACTGGAGCGTTGGTCAGCATGGTTTTCACCTCCTCAAATGCCTTCTGGCACTGATCGGTCCACTGCCAAGCATTACCCTTGCGAGTAAGGGCAGTCAGTGGGGCGACTACGGAGGAATAATTCTCCAAGAAACGTCGAAAATAATTTGCAAGTCCAAGAAATGATCTGACCTGTCCCACGTCCTGTGGAACGGGCCACTGTTGGACTGCCGCCACTTTCTTTGGATCAACTTTTAGGCCATCTTTGCCTACCAAGTGACCAAGATATTCCAGCTCGCGTTTATAGAAGTGACACTTCCACAACCGAGCATAGAACTTGTGCTCTCGCAATTTTCATAACACCCACTTCAGGTGTTGCGTGTGTTCTTCTTCAGTCTTTGAGTAAACGAGGATATCATCCAAGTATACCAAGACGAATTGGCCGATTGCCTCCCGAAATACGTCATTCATTGCACGTTGAAATGACGCTGGAGCATTTGTCAAGCCAAAACTTAACACACGCCACTGAAAATGTCCAAACGGCGTTCGAAAAGCCGTTTTGGGAACATCTTCCTCAGTGATGCGCAGCTGATGATAGCCTTGAGCTAAGTCCAGCGCGCTGAACCACTGAGCTCCTTGGAGCCGATCAAACGAATCCTCTATGCGTGGTAGAGGGTATCGGTTCTTCACCGTAATCTTGTTCAAGGCACGGTAATCTACGCACATGCGTAATCCTCCGCCCTTCTTGTTAACGAACAAAATCGGTGCTCCGTAAGGGGATGCACTGGGTTCAATCCATCCTTTTCTGAGGTATTCCTCGATCTGTTGTTTAGCCTCCTCGTACTCAGCTGGACTGAGGCGATACAGAGGTCGAAAGGGTGGAACCTTTCCTGGTTCAACAGGGATGGTATGGCCCACTGCGCGGTCAGGTGGAAGTCCATCGGGGATGGCTTCAAATACTTCCTTGAATTCATCTGCCAGTATTTTCATTTGAGGAGGGAAATCCTCAATTGCTGGCTCCGAGGCCTCGACATTTTCAAGCTGTACCACGAATAGTGTATCAGCTGATTTAACAAAATGCCCGAACTGGTTGGCCAACACACACAGCGCGCTAGGACGTTCCGGCGTCTGTGTGTCTGTGAGCAAAGAATCATTGACTTGCCACTGGATTGCCTTTCCGTTCTTGTTGAACGAGACAATGTTGTACTGGAAGTCCAGAATGACTTCGTTGGCTCGCAACCAATCCATGCCCAGGATGAGGTCGACACCTGACAAAAGTGGCAGGACATACACGCGAATTGTTTCGCTGTAATCCTATACATTCATGTCGATATGTGTCTGTCCTTTACTTGGAATGACACGATCGTCACCCAAGCGAATGGGACAAGACGGTCCTGCAACGAGGACGTTGTGCATCGTAACCCAAGTTTCATCAAAAAGAGAAACCGACGCGCCCGTATCGACGAGAATCCTAGCTTCGTCCCCGTTCATGCGTCCAGATAACAGTAGATTCTGTTGGAATCTTGGACGAATGGGACAAACGACAACTAGTTTAGGGGGTCGATAGTACGCCCTAAATTTGTTGTGAGCACGTCCAAACCTTTGGGAGCTGGTCCACCAGACATGGTGCCCTTTGTCCCACGTTGCCAGGATATGCCATTCGTGAAATCGGCGGAATAATTCTCCTTTCACGATTCGAGTCACCAATCCCACTGATGTGAGCGGGTGCTCTTGGACACAACGGTCCACAATATCCATGATTGCTGGCAACTCGTTGAACGAGCAAGAGATGATTGAAAATTTATCTCTCAAAGATTCAATTGAAATGTTTTCAAGTGGGTATGATCGAGTTTTAAAAACAGATTTTTCATTAATAGAAGAGGCATACAAACAAGCGATTTTGCAAGATGCAAGCTTCTCTAGCTTTAGCAAATCCTCATCACGAAGGACATAAGCCTCACCTACTCGATCTCGCTCACCAACTAGGTACCCACCCCCTAGTTGGACTTCGGAAAATCCTTCGAACCCGAAGGGCCCGAACCATCCGGCTTCTTGCCCTGGTTGGGCTTGCCGGAGTTCTTGACGGACTTCCTCCAGCGGCAGTGGTAGGCCTTGTGGCCGGGCTTGCCGCAGATGCGGCAGCCCGCCGGAGGCTTATCCTCATCCTGAGGATCCTTGGGAGGCCCAGCGTGGGCCCTCTTGGACTGAGTCCCAGATGATTCTCCCCTCTACTGATAAGGCCTCTTCCAAGAGCCACCGCCCCTGGGTGCCTGGGTCCTGCTACCACCCCCCCTAGGGCCTTCGGCACTAGGCTGCTGCTGAGCACGAGTGTTCTTGAGGTCCAGGTACGCCCGGAAGTGGACATCCGTGCTGATGACCTGCTCCTTACACTCCTTGTAGGTCTTCCACTTGTGCTCCCCCTTCACCACATGCACACGCTTGATGTGCTCGGGGAGACCCTTGAAGAACTGGTGGATGACCTCGCTCTCAGGAAGAGCAGTCTTCAGCAGCGACAGAGTTTTCTCAAACTCCTTGGCGTACTCGCGTACAGGCTGGTCACCGCACTGGATGTTCTCCAGGCGGCTACGCACCTCGAGCGCCGGGTGCTGCACCAGGAACGCCGTCAGCATGGCCGCTTTGAACTCCTCCCAGCCAAAAGGATGGCCATTCGCCTCTGCGTGGCGCTTGTTGGCATACACCAACTTGCTCGCAGTGTCGTCCAGGGCAAGGGTCGCAGCGACCACGCGAGCCTCGCTACGCACATTGTGGATGGACATAAAGTCCTCCGCAATGGAGAGCCAAGTCTCAACGTCAGTTTTGCCATGGACAAAACGAGGCAGGGCCGAAGGGCAGGAGCCAAAGGCATTTGCAGCTGCAGTAGGAGGCTCAGCACGGGCTCTAGTAGGAGGAGGAACCGCAGGAGATGCAGCAGCAGGTGCAGCCTGGCTGTTAGCGGCATTGGCTACTCGCTCTGCTGCAGGAGCAGGCTGATAGAGGTTGCCACGCCGGATCTCCCTGTACTGAGTCTGAAGCACAGAGATGCTTTTCTCATGCTACTTGAGCTGATCCTGTACGAACTGGAGAGTGGTCTGCAGGTCCTGAATGAAGCTGGAGGTGTCGTTTCCCTTAGGAATCAACTGCACCTCCCTGGTCAGCTGCTCAATCAAGGCCTGAAGCTTCACAGAATCAGCCTCCAAGTTTTGGATGCGGCACTGCTGCTCCCCAATGAGGATATTCTGCTCTGTGATTTGAGTCTGGAGCTTAACAGCGATGTCCTCAGTCTCATTGGAAACACCCTCGTCAGAGCCAGCCCCATCCTCATTTTCAGCATCAGCATCAAGGTCAGCTTCACTTCCATTGATCTCCATGTCAACCACGAAATCCTCAAGGTTGAGATCAATGTCAGCAGCAGCAGCAGCATTATCTCCCTCATTGCCAGCAATGGGCACCTCCTTAGTAGCATCCATCTCTTGACCAGAAGCCATGAAATAGGTTAAGGAGAGGAGATCTCAACAGATCCTTTAATAATATTTAAGAAATCTGATTACTCTTATAGAATAATCCAATACAGAATCTCTTAAGATTGACTTGTTTGCTAAATCTCCCTATCACCTCAATGATTTGGAAAGATATACTCAAAAGAGTAATCATCAACAAGTTCTTGTAGATCTGAAGATACTCTTCCACCAAAGGTGGTTTAGAGTCTTCCACCAAAAGGTGGGTAAGAGAAATAAATTTCTCTTCAAATTTCTTCTCAAAGTTGGTGAAGAAGACCAAGATGCTTGTAGATCTTGCAAGCTCTAATGATGTGTTGAAGAAATTGAAGCTTGAAGTTTGGAGATTTTGTAGAAACTTTTGTAGATCTTGAAGAACCACTTGTAGATCTTGAAATTTCTTCAATATCTTCAAGATCTTGATATCTCCTTGGATGAAATCCTAGGTCCCCAAGCTAGGATCCTCTAAAAAAAAATAATCCAAGTAGCAAATGGCCACACAAGGCCAAGAAAGAACCTTGCTCTAGATACCAATGTAACACCCAAGGCTATTATAATGGAGTTACAAGACTTTTATAATAGATCCAATACAAGATGAAGCTCTAACTAGCTCCCAAGAGCCTTGGAGGTGTCAATCTTCTTGAAGGAGTTGTTGAAATAGCTTGAGAGAATTGTGTAGGAAGGCTTGTGAGAGAACCAACCAAGACTTAGAGAAACAATCCCATTTCCAATTGTTTAGTTGGAGTGGGAGGTTGAGAATGAGCTTGGTTAGCTCAAACCCCCTCAATACACCCCTTTGTCAGAATATTATGCTCTAGCCTGTAGTGGGGTGCTCTATAGCGAGTACAACCCTTCTAGGGTTTGCTATTTGTATCCCCATTCTTGCTAGTGCAACCCCTCTCTTTCGCCTAAACTCTCTTGCCTAGCTAGGACTCTCCTAGCTATGGCTCCTAAGACTACCGCTTATCTCAACATGGCATCAGAGCTTAACGTTCCTGGCCTGTGGGCCCACTTCACTGCTTCCGCTGCTACTGCTACTCCCTGTCCGCCGCGCGCCCCGTGGTGCGCGGCGTCGAAACTAGGGTTTTCAGCCCGCCGTGCGCCCCGAGGCGCGCGGCGGTTTTCTGCCCGCCGTGCGCCCCGAGGCGCGCGGCGGTTCTCTGCCCGCCGTGTGCCCCGAGGCGCGCGACGGGTTCCTGCCCCGTCACTCGGCACGTCGCCCCCGGGAGGCGCTGCGACGGGCGACGGGGACCCGCGCGTCGCCCCCCGTCGCCCGTCGTGGCCTGCGCGCGGCCCGTACACCCGGCGCGCGGCCCGTACGGGCTGCGCCAGGCCTGCGCGCGGCCCGTACGGGCTGCGCCAGGCCCGCGCGCGGCCCGTACGGGCTGCGCCAGGCCCGCGCGCGGCCCGTACGGGCTGCGCCAGGCACGCGCGCGGCCCGTACGGGCTGCGCCAGTCCCGCGCGCGGCTTGGACCGCCTGCGCGCGGTTCGGGAGGCTGTGCCAGGCCCGTGGGCGCCCCGTTCTTCGCTGCCCCTGTCCTCCCCGCTGTCCCCCGTGCTTCTGAAGGCGCCCCACCCCTCCTTCTGCCCGTTCTCCTGGATTAGGGTTTGGGGTTGGGGGGTATGGGGGTGCAGCTTCTGTGTGCCGTTCCCTGCTCCTCCTCCTCCTCCGTCTCCCTGTGCTGCAGCTGCCGCTGAGGGGGGTGGACCTGTTGGAGCCGTCGGAGTGGTACTAAGGGGGGGTGAAGGGGGAGTGGAGCTAGCGGTGTAGCAGCGGGTGTGTGTCGAGGGATGTGGGACTGTTGGGGGAGGTTGAGGGGAGGTTGCCGTCGTGTCGTACGCAGCGCCTGTACTCCGGGGCACTCACTCCCGGTAGCTCAGAGAGCCGGTTGCGCCGTCGCCTGTGGGTCCGTTGCTCCTGCTGCTCGTCTTAGCCGCGGAGCCTGTTACTCCTGTACTCCGGGGCACTCACTCCCGGTAGCCACTGTGTCGCACCAGAGCCGTCTGTTGCCCGTGTGACTGCAGCTTCAGTCGTCGCCTCCCATCTACTCTCCTCTCGCCAGCCCTCCTCCTCCTCACTTGCCCGTTGTGACTACCACTAGCTTTGCTCATAATTGTGAACTTTAAACTATTGCTTCTTAAACTTGTGCTCAGAATGTGTGGTGACATTGTGATCCACCCTGAGCTTGTACTGCTTTGCTTGCTCTGCTGATTACACCCCACTTTGGCTATGGGGGTGTGTCAGAATATTATGCTCTAGCCTGTAGTGGGGTGCTCTGTAGCGAGTACAACCCTTCTAGGGTTTGCTATTTGTATCCCCATTCTTGCTAGTGCAACCCCTCTCTTTCGCCTAAACTCTCTTGCCTAGCTAGGACTCTCCTAGCTATGGCTCCTAAGACTACCGCTTATCTCAACACCCTTGGTGGACTTTCCCAACCATGGTTTCCATGGTGGGATGGTCCCTAGGCTTGGAGCCTATGTAGCAAATAGTTGGGTTGGGAAAACCCAACCTAGAACCATTTGTATGGTTGTTTTTAAGATAGAGTAGGTTGTAACATTCAAGTGGCAGTTTCTGATTGGTTGGAAATCCAACCTTTGGATTTCCACTTTGATGGGTTGGAATATTCCAATCCTCTTGGTTGAGGTTTGGAATTTCCAATCCAACCTTTTCCTTCCAACCCAACCCTTCTTTCCCAATCCAACCTTTAGGGCGCGTGTCTTTTGCTGTAGACATTCGGATTTTTGGTTGAACTTTTGCTGGTTACCCGTTTCGCAACCGTCGCGAATTTTTTTCGCGAATACGTTGTGTGTCCAAGGACAACATCGGGGGTATTGAAATCACGAATCCCAAGCTGAACTTTCTTCAACAATCATGTTGGCACGAAAACGCAAGCGTGTGTCCAGCTGACCACATACGACGAAGATGCGAAGTCTGAGACGCTCGCAGCTAGCATCGTGCGCACTAGCGACGTCGTCAGATTGAGTGCCGGCTTCGGCAACACACACGTGGCAACCTACGAGACTCCAACCCAAACCGGGTAACCTACGAGAATAGGCCGCGACTCGGCCGGGGCTCAAAAGTTCAACTTCAATAGGTGAACTTTTGTGTGTCCTGTGATTCTCGGGGGTGTTGGAGCCGCGACTCGGTTTGAAGATGTGGATACACTCGAGCCTAGGTCGACCTAGGTTCAAATGCATACAGTTCAACCCAAAATCCGAGTTTTGCTTATAAAAACCAAAAGACACGCGCCCTTACTTCACTCGTAGCACAATTTCTATCGAGAGCAATCTCGATGAATGCCTCGAGTGTTAGTTAGCTTGGAAGTTAGGTTAGAAGTAGGTCGATGCGTTACATAAGGGGCCACGACGGCGGGATTGGGCACTGGCGGCGAGCAGGCCATAGCGACATGAGGTGCAGGCGGCGGCGCAAGGGGCCGCGACAGCGAAATCAGGGTCAGCGACAGCGAGCAGGCCGCGGCGACGAGCGGCACAGGCGACGGCGGAAGGACCGCGGTGGCGGGATCGAAGGCGGCGGCGGCGTGCAGGTCGCGACGACAAAGGGTGCAGGCGACGGCAGAAGGGCTGCGGCGGCGGAACTGAGGGGCGTCGACGTCGAGCTGTCCGCGGCGACGAGAGGCACATGTGGCGGCGAATCGGCCGCCACGGTGGAATCAAAGGTGGCGGCGGCGAGCAGGCTGTGACGACGAGCGGCGCTCACCCCTATGGCCCAGTGGGTTGCATTTGGGGCCTCCACCACAATTGGGTAGGATTGGCACCCCAAAGTGCAAGGCTACACCCAATGTTGGGTGTAGTCCCAACCCAACTGTACACCACAATTGGTGTACAGTCACAAGTACTTAGCATGCTATATATATATTTCTAACATGTGCCACATCGTTGCCAGGTTTCACTGCTCTCGCTTCTACCCTTCCTTCTATCACTCGTGGCTTCCCTTCCTTCTCGCTCTCCTGCTGAGTGCGGCACTATTTCCGCTCTGTCACTTCCTTTTCCCATCCACCCTATGCGTCATGGCATCTTCCCCCCCCCCCCCCCCCCCCCCCCCCCCCCCCCCCCCTCGGTATATTCCCTCTCCCTCATCGCCTTTTCCCTGTGCCCCAAGACTCACCTCATTCACACCCACCCCCCACCCGTCCCACACCCTTCCCACTCCCCTCCCACACCTCTCCTACACCCCATCTACTCCCCTCCCCACCCCCCCGTCCCCATCTTCCCACTACTTGCCAGTGCCTTGAGGTGACTTTTGTTTCGACTCGTATCTACCCCCGCCCCCTTCATCTACCCCCCTTGTTCGCCAGAAAACCGTGTCTGCATCGTCCCACCAGCGTCCAGCTGCTCAAAGTGACTGAGTCAACTCAAACTCCTCCCTCCCCTCTTTTTCTACCCCCTCCCCTAGACAATGGCGCTTGCATCGTCCCAGCAGCTGCCAGTGGCTCCAAAGTGGCGCCTCTCCTCTTCTCCCGCCCCCTGCTGCTCCTCCTGTGCGCCTGCCACCCATGCCGGGCGGCAAGGCTTGGCGCGTCTGCAGATTTGTCACAGCAGAGCCCACAGGGAGGGGGTACGGTTGTGAGGGGAGGGGCGTTGTGGGAGGTGGAGGGGAGGGAGGGGCAGAGGCGGGTGCAGCGCATGGTGTGCGAAAGAGAGGGGGTGGAGGTCGATGCAAGTAGTCTGGGATGGGTAGAGGACGGGAGGGGGATAGGGAGGGAGGGGGTGCTTCTGACGTGGAGAGTGAGGGGGATGAGATGAAGGGGAGGAGAAGTGGGAGGAGAAGAAAGAGGAGAAGGGGGAAGCGAAGGGGGAGAAAAGGAGGGAGAGGGCGGAGTGGGGGGGGCAACAGGGAGTGGGTCAGTGGGTGTGCAGGTGGCATGTGGAGTGATGCACAAAGAGGGGCGAATGTGTGGAGAAGCAGGGCAGGGGGAGTAGCAGTTGTGCAGGTGGATTGGCAGCGGCAGAGGGGGTGGCGACGACAAGAGGGCAGAACAAGGAAGGGACGTGGATGGGAGAGAGGTGGAGAAGGAATTAGAAGGAGGTTAGGGAGGTGGAGCGGAAAGAGGTGGAGGGGAAAGAGGAGGAGGGGAGGGATGAGGAAGAGAGGGTACAGGCGTTTTGCGAATACAAAATGCAAGCGAGAGTGGTGGGATAAAATTCAAGCAGGGGAGGTGCAAGCAGGGGAGGTGCGAGCAGGGGAGGTGCGAGCAGGGGAGGTGCGGGCAGGGGAGGTGCGAGAAGGGAAGGTGCGAGAAAGGGAGGTGCGAGCAGGGGAGGTGCGAGCAGGGGGGGTGCGAGCAGGCGAGGGGGGGGGGGGGAAGACGGGAGGGCGGGAGACGGGAGGGCGGGAGATGGGAAGGGCGGGAGACAGGAGGGCGGGAGACGGGAGGGTGGGAGGGTGGGCTGTGGGAGGGTGCGAGATGGGAGGGTGGGAGATGCAAGGTAAAAAAAAAATGGTTATCGTAAAATTCTATCCGTCAAGTACGGGCGCAATTTACGGTGCTTTTGGCAAAAAATACGGTTGTTTTTTGTTGGAAAATTTTTATGCTATTTTTTTCTCCATAAACTTCTAGAAATCTTATAACGATGACCAGGAGGGTGACAACATACTAAACTAAAGAGAAACAAGCCTACAATGGACCACTACACTACCATTGCTATGCTATGTCTACCAAGTACCCCCATACGCTAAAATCCCCCATAGGTCTACTAAGCTCCCCATACTCAAGAAAAAAAAACCACTCGAGTGGATTTGGGGGCACGAAATTTACAAGCAAGGTGACAGTTGGGAAATGTTGAAATTCGCTATACACAAACTCGGTTTCAAATCTTCGGTCGTGTATTTTTTAACCAACGTAATTTTGCAAGGTCAAACCGTTTGTTATCGTAGTTTACGACTGTAAATTACGATACCATAATTTACGGTAAAATTTCGAAAATATAGTGAGTTTTTTAACCTTGGGGAGATGGGAGGGTGGGAGACGGGAGGGCAGCAACTCACGGTTCCTCTGCGCCTCGTGGGAATATTCCGGCTCTTTAAAACGCCTAGGATTATATGCTTATGTGCTTAGTACATTCCTTGCCATGTTCACCCAAGTGCTTTTCTCTCCCTGTGCTGCCTGTCCTTAGATGGTTCACCTCCAGCCAGCGGTTGGCTCATCGCTTATGCAAACAGCAAAGCACCCTGTTGGCACCATGGGCAAGCAGGGGGCATGTGCAGCATAGCAGGGGCTACCATGTGCGGCAGAGCAAGGAATGCCATGCGCGACATAGCAAGGGCTCCAAGCGCGGCACAGCAAGGGCTGCCATGCGCGGCACAGCAAGGGCTGCTGTGGCGAGTGGTAGAAGTCTCTGCGGTTGATGCCTTGCTGGATGCCCACCAGTCCCTGCAAGCACTCGCACCACTTGCATCGACACTTGCACCGACACTTGCACCAACACTTGCACCGACACGTGCACCGACACGTGCACCGACACTTGCACCAAGACTTGCACTCGGCCCTGTGCTTTCCCCCCCACAACACTAACATGCATTGATGGATGCACACACCAAAGAAAGCTCTAAGTGACGTTACACATTTAAGTTTACGATTCTCACAATACAACTTCATTATATCAGAATTGCCCATGCAAAGTATAAACATCTCGGATCAAACATGTAAATTGATCCATAGTTCAATCCATGTTATTCCACGCCCTCTGTACTGCAGCTATTATTGGAGTTCATGTTACATGACATACGAAATATGATCAATGTCATACAGACACTTTTTATCTGTAATTGGTTCAACCAACCCAAAAGAAAATGTCTTTGACCTGTGTGACTGAGTAGGAGTGATGGTGCGAGCTGCTTTGTCCTTGGTGATCTGCAAGCCAAGGTAGCTGTGCAGCTCACCAAGGTCACTGCACGTGTGTCTCTTCTGCAGTTCGGACTTCACCTCAGCCAGAGCAACCCTGTCTGCAGTGGCAAAGACCAGGTCGTCGACGTACACAAGTACAAAGGAAGATGTGGAACCGCGGCGAACAAACAACGACGGGTCAGCAGTAGACAGCTCAAAACCGAGGTCAGTAAGTGTAGAGCGAAGAGTGTCGTGCCACTCACGAGGCGCCTGACGGAGACCGTAGACCGGTCGCCTCAGTCTCCACTGGGTCCCAGATGGGAAGGTGCCAGTGAAGCCAGATGGACGACGCAGCCAGATCTCCTCATGTAGGCTACCCTGTAGAAAGGCAGTGGAAAAGTCGAGGGAGTGCAGCCTGTAGTCTCTCTGCACTGCAACGTGAAGTAACACCCGAAGAGTAGTCATCTTTGGGGTAGGCTCGAAGGTCTAAAAGAAGTCAACTCCCTCGCGCTGACTGAAACCTCTAGCCACATTGAGTGCCTTGAAGATCGGAGGTGGTCCCGGTGGTGTCGGTGTACGTTCGCCCCCGGAGGGGAAACCTCGTCGACATAGGTGTATGTGGATCTGTGGGAAATCATCTCACCGTCCATGGTAGCTCTCCATTGAGAGGCCCAAGGCCCTGACACTGCCTCAGCGTAAGTGCGAGGAGTCGGTATGTCAAGGGCGTCAGGGTCTCCCTCAGGGGCGAGGAGCATGGCACAGAGATGAGGTGCAGTGGCTACCAGGAACTCTACCTCAAAATGCCTGTCCTCTAGGACGTCACAGCCAAGGGCAGACTCACCCCCGACGGCCAGAGGACTGGTGAAGAAGCAGCCACTACACAAGTGACGTAGTCAAGGCGGCGCGTAGCCACGAACTCAGTGACACTGGCAGTAAGGGCGGAGACAGATGACAGAGAGGCATGAGGGTGCGTAACAAGAGAGGTGAGAACACGAGAGAGAACAAGTCGGTATGTGAGGTAGTAGTCAGTGACAGGAGTAGAGAGGGAAGCAGTGACAGGAGAAGGAAGCACAGACGGAGAAAGACGAGGAAAACTAGAACGAAACAGGACAGTACGAAGGTCTGTGACGGAGACAGAGGACGAAGGACGAGCACGAGAAGAGTGAGAAGCCCAAGTATGAGAAAGAGGAGGGGAAAACGGAGGCTGACAACGGGGGAAAGCAGTCGGGGTGGAGTCTGGAGGAGAGGGGGTGGAATAAGGAGGAGGGGAGGGGAGACCAAGGGCCCGAAGGCCAGAGACAGGTGGCGTAGGCGCCGCTCCTGCTGCTGCTGCTGCTGCTGTTGCTGCTGCCGCTGCTGCTGCTGCTCCTGCTGCTGCTGCTGGTGCTGCTGCTCCTCCTCCTGCTGCTCCTCCTCCTCTAGGTGCTGTAGCTCCAGCTGCTGCCGCTCCAACGCTAGCCTCTCTCACTCCAACTCCAGCTGCTCCTCACGTGCACGATGAAGAAGGGCCTGGTGCTGGGTTAGGTAGGGGTGGGGGGGCGGAGTAGTGTCCAAAGTGGTGGTAGCCCCAGGACCGCTCTCCAAAGAACCAGTCGCACCAACCCTAGAGCCAGCACCTCCAGCAACAACGCAGTCAGTCCCAGCCTCTCCAGGTCTAGCAGAGGGCGCACCCGCACCCCTCGTAGCACCCCCAAGGAAAACTCGACTAACACCAGCTCCCCGAAGACTAGAACCTCCTGCAGACACGGGCTCAGCTCCAACTCCAGCACCCCCAGAACCAGACCTCGTGCAGGCACACTCTCAGCTTCAACTCCAACACCTCTAGAGGTAGCACCTCCAAGGTCCGCGCTACGAACACCAGCACCCTCAGAGTCTGCAGCAGCCTGTGAAGGAAGTGCTGACAGCTGCTGCGGTGACTGTGAGAAAGACTGCGGTGAAGGGGACGGGACCTGAGGGGCTACCGAGGGGGGGGGGGGGGAGCGTGTGACACACCTGACGGGGCTGGACCAGGGGGGGGGGGGGGAGGCTGTACCGGAGGAGCAAGAGGGGGAGTGGGAATCGGGAAGAGAGGGGGAGGAGGAACCGGGAGATCGGGTGTAGTAGGGGACTGACTCGTCAAAACGGACGTCACGGGAGTTAAGGAACCGGTGAAGGGGAGGGTAGTAAATGGTGAACTCAGAGGAGTCATCGAGATACCAAGGAAGACACTGGGAATGGCGCGAGGCGAGATCTTGTCCGCGGAGGTGTCGCGAACCTGCGCCAAGCAGCCCCAAACACGAAAGCGCGACGCAACTCCAGGGGATCCGGTCCAAAGACTGGTCGGTGAAGCCCCTGGCCGTGAGACACGGGGCCAGAGGTTCAGCTGGTGAGCGGCATACTGAACCGCATAGGGCCACAGAAAATGGGGCGCACGGGCGTGGGTCATGGAGGTGCGGGCAATCTCCATGACCAAGCCTATGCGGCGCTCAACAACCCCATTCTATTGTGGAGACTCTGGGAGGGTCCAAGACTGGGCAATGCCCTGCTCGGCAGAGAATTTGGCGAGAATGCTGGAGCAAAACTCACCCCCGCGGTCGGAGTGAAGACAGCTGACACGACGGTGACGAGTACCCTCTGTGTTGAGCAACCACCGGATCAGTGTAGAAGTCACTTCGGACTTCTTTGCCAATGGGAAAATGGTGGTGTAGCGAGAGTAGTCGTCAAAGACCACAAGAAAGAAACTTCTCGCTTAGGACCAGGGCGAGAGGTGGGGTCTCAGACGTCCAAGTGGAGATTCTCGAAGGGCTCAGTGGTCGGATGAAGGGAGGAGTGAGGGGTGGCGCGCACGACGCAAGGGCCGCAAGGTGGTGCACCCGAAGGTGGTAGGGACGGCAAGACTCGGAGGCCTAGGACAAGATGCTGACTAGACATAGTGCGAAGGCGAAGAAGGGACGGGTGACCAAGACGGTGGTGCCACAAAACGGTGGGGTGGGCAAGCAGCCGGCACAAGCAAGACGCATCAACTAGGCTGGACGCTGTAACCTGACCAAACACATCTACCTGGGGGGACGCAGCAACCTGGTGGGACGCTGGGACCTAACAGGGGGCAGTGACAGGGGTCAGAGGTGGCTGCTGCTACTGCCTCTCTCGGGGGTCAGTGTGAAGCATGTAGAGAGCAGAACCCGGCTCCGGGTGAAAGGTGGCTAGGGGGGCGTACCTGTCCCCGTCCACAAAGGTCGCAGACTACCCAGAAGTCTCAAACCAAACACCAACGTGCTGACGCGCTAGAGGGCGCACACCCACCAAGTTCTTGGAGAACTAGGGGACGTGGAGCCCAGTCAGGAAGCAGCCGAACACGGGAGAGTAGTAGAGTGGTGAGCAATGATGGGTTTCGAAGTGGGATCAGCCAGTGCTATAGAGACTAGTGCAGGAAGCGGAGTAAGAGTCATGGGGTCGCAGAAGAAACACTCAGACGCACCGGAGTCCAGCGTGAAAGACAGCGACACGTCCGCCGAAGTGGCACCTGCACTAGCACCTAAACAAGCACCTACACTAGCAACAGGCACAGGATCAACACTAGCACCTAAGCTATGAACACGCGAACAAACAGAGCCAGCAGCACTATAGTCCACAAGAGCATACATAGCATGTGGAGTTCCTAAGCGATCAAGTAACTGAGAAGCAGTCATCTCCCAGAGAGCAGGACCATGCTAGAGAACATAGGCAACCCAGTCATGGGCAGGGCCGTCAACGCCGTAAACCGCGCAAAGTGTGTTCGTGAGCGGAGCAAAGCACTGACCCGGTGGGTGGCGGCGGTCACAGCGGAGGCCATTGCGAGTATCTGTCTGGATGAGGTAGGGGCAGGGTGGGTGGGCGTCACCACGCGACAGCTGACGCGGTCCTGACCCCTGCCTTGGAACCTGTTGCTGCCCCTGCTGCTGCTGTGGCTGCTGCGAGAGGAGTGGCTGCTGCTGCTGCTGCTGCTGCCGCTGAGCCAGGTAACAGGCCGCCACACCAGCGCCTGTAGCTGGCAGTCACGCAGGCACCCGACGAGCCTGAGAATCGCCTCCACCAGCTGCAGTAGAGGAGCCACTAGAAGCTGCACGAGGCGCTGCACCAACACTTGCACTCCCGCTACCGCCACTCGCTTCGCCACCTCTGCTGCCTCCGCTGCTGGTCTCACCCTTGCCGCCCCTTCTGCCACTCCTAGCCCTAGACCACGCGGAAGTCGTGACAGCGGCCGCGGTCTCATCAGTGGCGGTAGCGGCGAGGGAGGCAGTAAAGGTGGGCAGCTGTGGGACACTGCACACGTGAAACAGTCAGGGGGGCACAACATCCGAGGCGGAGGCTACCGAGCAGAGGTTGCTCTCGATGTCCTTGAGCGCAGACTCAAGGACGCCGATAATGAGCTCACTAGGGTGCTTCAGAAGAAGCGCGTCACGAACTGTGGCAAGACGGTGAGGGAGGCTAGTGGCGATAAAATAATAAGTAATCGCCATGGGGGGGGGAAGTGGTGCAAGCTGTTCCTCTGTGCAGGCAGCGCAGTAGCTGGAGTCTAGCAGACGCAGGTGAGCGATCAAGCCAGCAGAACACTCAAACAAGGCGAGGTCAGGAAACCAAAACGGGAGGAACAGGCAACCAAGAGAGACAGTAGTGGGAGTGGCGTAACGGGCTTTCATCGCAGTCAGGAACTCGCTAGCGGCCAAACCTGGGTGAAAGTGGGTCTCCTCAGACTCAAGGAGGAGGCTGCTGAGGGTGATTTAGGCGGCAGCGTTGCGCGACTTTCAGGCCGTCTGAGCAGCGCACTGACGCGCGAAATGCTCCCTATCGGTCGTGGTTGGGTAAGCACCTAGGGGTTCAGGGGCAGCCAACACAGGAAGGTCACTGGAGGCGTGTGCCCAAAGGGACTCGTCCGCGTGGCACTGACTCTCTAGCAGGCGCTGCGCACGGAGGAGTGTACAGTGAGAAGTGCCATAGCTGTGCAGGCATGCGCTTAGTTAAGATTGTGCACACAGATTGATTTTCAGGGTCTTCCACCCTATGGTTAGAAGCTGCATGTGACTGCAAGAGCTGTATTATTGGCTGCAGCTATATGCCTACCTCCCTCACTTTTCCTCTGAATGTTCACCTTTGAAGAGAAGAAAACTGAAGACCAAGTGAAGACCAAGAGTGAAGAAAATATTGAAGGATCAGGAGCTATGAAGCTTGGATGCTTGTTGTATTTTCTAGATTTAGACCAGTGATTTGTTAAGCTTGGGAAAGCATCGGGACGGTGCTTCTTGGGGGGGGGAGTTATGTAACAGGTTCGGAATTCACCACGCAATGAACGTGGGAATTTCCAAAAGGGGAAGATGATGTTGCCTAGCTAGCTCTGAAACCAATGAAACTGGGGCTACGGCGCAGCGACGCACGGCGCGGCTGGCCTGGCCGGCCTAGCGCCTGAGGAGAAGGCGCCGTAGCTAGAAAGGAAGAAGAGAACGTTGGCAGCGGAAGGGAACTAAGCTAGAGAAGCCTAGCTCCAGTAGAGTAGATGAGAGAATAAGCAAGAGGAAGATTCTTGGATTAGAATAGGGAATCAGATGATACAAGAATATGAGAGGAGATATTTATGCTAGGAAGATGGAAGGCGACTTGGATAGGAAAACCGTGTCGCTATGTTATTTGCTTAGCATCTTGGCATAGCGCCTCGATGCTATGCCCTGCTGGATCTTATGGTATGACGAGGATAGGAGAGTGTTCTCAGGGCTAGCAAGTGCTGAGTTCGGATCTAGCTAAGAGATACAACTTCTCTCCTATTCGGAGATTCCTATGCATGCTAGCATGGCGAATCTCGTCTTGTTACAGCAATAAAGATCCAACCCACCCCCCTCTCTCACCTCACCAGCCTTACTAGTCATCGCCGCACCTGCCTTGCAGGTCCTCACAGCCTCGCCGGGCAGGCGGTCTCGGAAACGCCTCAGCCAGCGCATGATTTAACTATGCCGCGCATGGGCCGAACCCAAAGTCGCTTGATCGCGCGCCCTGCCCTGCTGCTTCTGCGATAGTCGGCCTGCTCGCCTTCCCCGCTCTGTTGTCCTGCGCTGCCCTCAATGATCACGCCGCTGCTTGTGTGCAAGAACAAGGGCGCTAACCACGATGAGCGCGGCCAACATGATTACTACTACCCGCGGCGGTGGAAGAAACAGTGAGAGTGAGAGAGATTAATGTCGGAAAGAACGAACAGGAATGATGAACTAACAGTGCAAAACAGTACAAGTACCTAACCCTAGAATTGTGTACCCCGTATAGGCTAACCCACTGTAGCCTACACAAGCATAACATATATAATGTTTGACACACCCCCATAGGCAAAGTGGGGGAGAACTAGGGGTCACAAGACCAGTCAAGGCAGAGCAAGGCAAAACAAGCTCAGGGTGGATCTCAAGGATTCCACACAAATTCCGAGCACAAGCAAGCGGTCACAAGACCAGTTCACATGCAGGTTTATAATAGAGCAAGAGGTACAATGATCACAACCTAGCAAGAGTAAACATGCAGGTATATATATAAAGATCACAGTACAAACAGAGTCAAGAAGTGAGCAAGTGAGGTCCAGTAGGCACAAGACCTAGGAGAGTGCAAAAGCGCTGATGGTCACAAGGCTGAAGCGCCTTGGTGAACACATCAGCAGTGTTGGCCTCAGTGGCCACGTAACGAAGACGAAGCTGACCACGCTGCTGAAGCTCTCGAGCAAGGAAGTACCGCATGGCGATGTGCTTCGTTCTGTGCTCCAGTCTGTGCTCCTCACACAAGGCAATGGCAGCCTTGTTGTCAACGTACAGCACTGGAGGGGAACGAGGCCGCTCTCCCAAGTCAGTCAGCAGGTAGGTCAGCCAGCGTAGCTCCTGGGCCGCCATGGCTGTGGCGTAGATCTCAGCCTCACAACTGGAGCTGAGAACAGAAGAAGAGCGTGTAGAACGCCAAGAAACTGAGCCAGAGCCAAGGCTGAAGGTGTAACCCTGAGACGACCACTGAGTAGCCTGGTCGTCCGCCCAAGAAGCGTCTGAGTGTCCAGTGAGTACAACACGGTCTCGCCCTCCAAGCACTAGCCCCATGCCCGACGTACTGCACAAGTAGCGCAACACCCTCTTAGCGGCATCCATGTGCTCCTTCCTGTGACGGCCAGGAGCGACATAGCGTGCAAGGATGCTAAGAGGGTATACAAGGTCAGGTCGAGTGCAGGTCATCAGGTACATGAGGCAGCCAACAAGCTCTGGATACGGGCCACTCGACTCTACGGACTCATCCGAAGGCAGAGCTGAGAGCGAGTGACCTGTAGGCAGAGGAGTGGCCTGAGGCGAGGAGTACGTGAAGCCGAAGCGCTGAAGGACCTGCTGCACCATGTGTGACTGAGTCAAGGTGATGGTGCGCCGTGCTCTGTCCCGAGTGATCCGCAAGCCAAGGTAGCTTGTCAGTTCACCCAGGTCTGTGCACGTGTGTCGCTTCTGCAGCTCCGACTTCACGTGGGCGAGAGCCTGAGTGTCAGCAGTGGCAAAGACCAAGTCGTCGACGTACACGAGGATGTAGAACGGCGGCAGCGAGGTGTCAGTGCGTAGAAACAGCGACGGGTCAGCAGTAGAAGGAGCGAACCCAAGTGCCGCGAGTGTCGTCCTCAGTGTGTCGTGCCACTCACGTGGCGCCTGGCGGAGACCGTAGACTGGCCGCTGGAGCCTCCACTGGGTACCAGGAGGGAACGACCCAGTGAAGCCAGGAGGGCGGCGCAGCTAGATCTCCTCGTGCAGACTGCCCTGCAAGAAAGCAGTGCTGAAGTCAAGAGAGTGAAGCTCGTAGTCTCGCTGAGCGGCTATGTGCAGCAGCACCCGAAGAGTAGTCATCTTCGGAGTGGGGGAGAAGGTCTGGAAGAAGTCTACTCCCTCGCGCTGACTGAAGCCTCGAGCAACGTAGCGTGCCTTGAAGACAGGAGGAGAACCAGGCGGCCGCTTCACCCTGAAAATCCACATGCCACTGACGATGTTCGCCCCAGGTGGGGGAACCTCGTCGACGTAGGTGCGTGTGGACTTCCAGGAAGCCATCTCTGCGTCCATGGCTGTCTGCCACTGAGAGGAGTAGGGACCTGCCACCGCCTCTGCGTAAGAGCGCGGGGTCGGGATGTCTGGTGCATCCGGGTCTCCCTCAGGGGCAACTAGCATGGACACAAGATGGGGCAAAGCAGCAGCAAAGCACTGGAACTCCTCCTGCCTGTCCTCAAGGACGTCCGTGCCTAGAGCACACTCACCCCCGATGGACGGAGGACAGACAGACTCAGACTCAGCAACAAGGCTAGCGGCGAAGTCTAGACGGCACGCGGCAGCAAAGTCAACCAACTCAGCAACCAGAGCAGACGCAGCAGAGGACTCAAAGGTAGGGTTAGTGACAACAGTGGCGAGGAGACGCGTGACAGTGGGACTGGCAGCACGACGGGAGTCAGACTCCGGGTCAGGAAGAGTAGGGAGAGAGGACGCAGGAGGAGACGGCAGAGGGACACGCTGAGGAGCAGTGGAGCGACGCAGTGTCATGTAGTGAGTGCCAAGGACAGGAGGAGGACGCTCACGTGTGCCACGACGACTAGTGCGCGCAGGACGAACAGGCGACGCAGGACGAGACGCAGGCTCACGACGCTCGGTAAGACCTCCTGTGGGACCGGTGTAAGGAGAGGGACCAGGGAGAGGCGAGGTAGGCGGTAACTGTGACTGCGACTGGACAGGCTGCAGACACTCTACGGAGGGAGGAGGATAAGGAGGAGGAGCCAGACCAAGAACCTGCTGAAGGAGCGGGACGAAGTACGGTCGCGGCCTCGTAGCGTCTCCAGAGCCAGCAGGGACACCAGCACCGGGGACCTCAGCACCAGCAGCAGCGCCACCGTCCGGGTCCGCAGCACCAGCAGCAGCTCCACCGGCCGGGTCCGCAGCACCAGCAGCAGCTCCACCGTTCGGGTCCGCAGCACCAGCAGCAGCACCACCGGTCGGGTCCTCAGCACCAGCAGCAGCTCCACCGTGCGGGTCCGCAGCACCAGCAGCAGCTCCACCGCCCGGGGCCTCAGCACCAGCAGCAGCTCCACCGTCCGCGTCCTCAGCACCAGCAGCAGCTCCACCGTCCGGGTCCTCAGCACCAGCAGCAGCTCCACCGTCCGGGTCCTCAGCACCAGCAGCAGCTCCACCGTCCGGGTCCTCAGCACCAGCAGTAGCTCCACCGTCCGGGTCCGCGGCACCAGGGGCTCCACTCCGAAGACTGCAGCGCCGCGTGTACCACTCTCGGATCTGCTGAAGGGAGGGGAGCTCCCGGGGAGGTGGGGAAGCACGGGTACCGGCGCCAGGAGCACCCCTCCGGAGGCTGCAGTACCGGAGGTACCTCTCCTGCAGCTGCTGGGAGGAGAGGGCTCCTCCAGGTGTAGCACGCTCAGGCTCAGCACCACCAGACTCAACACCACCAGACTCAGCACCTCCAGGCTCAGCACCCCTACTCTCAGCACCTCCAGGCTCAGCACCTCCAGGCTCAGCACCCCCAGTCTCAGCACCCCCAGGCTCAGCACCCCCAGTCTCAGCACCCCCAGTCTCAGCACCTCCAGGCTCAGCACCTCCAGGCTCAGCACCCCCAGTCTCAGCACCCCCAGGCTCAGCACCCCCAGTCTCAGCACCCCCAGGCTCAGTACCCCGAGGAGGACGCGACTCGACGGCTACCTCGACAGGCTCAACGGGGTCTACCTGAGACACACCTGAGGGAGCGGCACCCTGAGGGGGGAGGGGCTCTACAACAGCAGCACCTGGCGCGAGGAAGAGAGGCGGAGGGGGGAGCGGGGCAGTGCGGTAGGGGAAGAGACGGTAGAAGGGGACCGACTCGTCGAACGTGACGTCCTGAGAGGGGAAGACACGGCGCGAGACAGGGTGGTAAAACTGCCAGCCAGACGCGTCAGGGACAAAGCCAAGGAAGACACAAGGGACAGCGCGACGAGAGAGCTTGTCCGCGGACGTGTCGCGGACAAAGGCACGAGATCCCCAGACGCGGAACACCGACGCATCGCCAACCTCTCCCGTCCAACGTAGTGTCGGCGAGGTCTCTGGAGCGGAGACACGGGGCCAGAGGTTGAGCTGATGCGCGGCGTACCGGACAGCAAACGGCCACAGAAAATGGGGGGCAGCCGCATGGACCAAGGAGGTACGAGCGACCTCCATGACCAGGCCAATGCGGCACTCAGCAACCCCATTCTGCTGTGGAGAGGCCGGAAGCGTGAACGTCTGCTCAATGCCCTCCTCCTGACAGAAGGCGCGCAAGAGGTCGGAGGAAAACTCACCGCCCCTATCAGAGTGCAGTCGCAGGACCGGAAGGTCCGAGCGAAAGCGCCGCTCCAGCTGGAGACGAGTAGCGCGGATCCAAGGGATCAAGACATCAGGGACCTCACCCTTGGTGCGCAAGGGGAAGACCGTGGTGTAACGCGTGTAGTCGTCAACTACCAGCAGAAAGTAGCGCTCCCCGCCCTGTCCACGAACGCGGGCGGGGCCCCACACGTCCAGGTGGAGTGTCTGCAGAGGAGCCTCCGTCGGGGGAAACGCAGAAGAGTGAGGAGCGGCGCGCTGCCGCCCCTCGACACAGGGAATACAGGGAGGAGCCGGCGAGGGTGGGAGGGGAGGTAGAACCCTGGGAAGACCAGAGACAAGGTACCGCTGGTGCATGGTCCGAAGGCGCTGCACGGACGGGTGGCCAAGTCGGTGGTGCCAGAGGACGGTGTCGTGCGCGAGAGACCGACACGAGCAGGGGGCAGACAGCTGACCTGACGCAGACGCAGACGCAGCCACCTGTGGGGACCCAGTGGTCAGTGTGTACAGGTCCGACCCTGGCTCCCGAGTGAAGGTAGCCAGGTGACGACCCGTCCGAGCACACGTGCAGTGTGTCACACGCTCGTAGGCAGGGGTGAACTAGTGAACACCCCCGTCCTGGAGCGCGCTACCTGCCACCAAGTTTGTAGAGAACGAGGGGAGGTAGAGCCCTGACAGTGTGCCGGACGGGACCGCTGGACAGGGAAGGACAGTGGAGGAGGTCGCAATGACCGGACCCCCAGAGGGGTCAGCGAGGGAGACAGCAACTGGCCGAGCAAGTGGCTCAAGGACAGTGCGGTCACGAAAGAAACAGCGTGAAGCACCTGAGTCCAGGGTGAAGGTGTGCAGTGCCTCAGTCGACTCAGTACCAGGGGGGACAGACGCACGAGCACCTAGAGCGACAGCCTCACCATCACCTGAGGGAGCAGACACGCAAGTACCTGCAGCGGCAGTCTCACTAGCACCTGGAGCGGCAGTGGGCAGAATGCCCGGGTCGGGCGGAACACACAAGTACTGAGCACCCTCTCCACTAGTAAACATGGCATACATGGCAGTGAGAATAGCATCAAAGTCTAGAGCCCAGATATCAACCCCCTTCCTCTCCAGATCAGCCCAGCGGGGCAGCTCAGCGCCATCAGGGAACTGGGTGCGCCAAGCGTCGGTAAGGCGCGCGAAACAGCGCTGCGTGGGGTGCGGCCTCCCACACTGCTGACCAGTGCGGTCACCAGTGCGGATGACATACGTGCAGCTAAGACGCTGGGCATACCACTCACGGGCCTCCTGGAGCGACGGAGTGTGCTGCTGGCTCAGACCACCGCCAGCGCCTCCACGGCCACCACCACTGCCGCCACCTCCGTGACCACCGCCTCCCCTGCCGCTGCCACGACCACCTCCGCCCCCACCGCCGCCCCCGCCCCTGCCACCACCCCCGCCGCTGCCGTCACCACCCCCACTGCCGCCACTAGCCTCTCCAGCCCCTCCTCCACTCCCACCGCCTCCACCCCCACCGCCCCCGCCGCCACCTCCACCCTTGCCCCCTCTCGTCCTGCGGCGCCCGCTCGAAGCAGACGCGGTCCCGACCTTCTCAGCACCAAGAAGGTCGACAGCAGAAGCAGAGGCGACAGAGGGAAGGAGGGGGGAAGGGGAACACCCCTCAAAGAAAGGAGTGCGGGGGTCACCACGAGAGGCACCTACAGCGACGACACTCGCCTCGGCTGCAAGTAGCTCCTTCTCGAGGAGGGCAATGGTGAGCTCAGTGGGGCAGCGAGCTAGAAACTGGTCCCTGACTGCGCGCAGAGAGTCAGGGAGGCGGGTGCTTGGTGGTAGAGAACAAGCCAGAGCGGGGGGGGGTTGTTAGCTAGGAACTCGGCAGGCATAGCAGCGCGGAAGCGGGCCTCACTAGTCTTGAGGTGGGTGATGAGGTCAGCAACGGTGTGGAAGGAGGCCAGGTCGGGGAACAGGTAGGGGAGGGAGAGGCGGCCTAGTGCGGCAGAAGCAGGCGAGGAGTAACGAGCAACTACAGCAGTGTACAGCTCCTTAGCAGTCTTGTGCTGGCCAAAGTGCTCGCGCTCATCTAGCGGTAGGGAGTTGCGAATGGCAAAGCGAGCGTGAGCGTCACGAGTCTGCCACTGTGAGCGCTGAGTGCTGTCAGCAGTAGTAGGAGGTGCAGTAGCGTGGCCTAGGGCGTGATCGTACAGTGAAATATCTTCCTTGGCAGTGAGCTGTAGGTAGAGGTGCAGGTCATCGAGCCAGGTGTCAAACTTCACTGGGCGGCCCTCAGTATCGAAAGCGAGTACAGGAGGAGTAGCCATAGCAGCAGTAGCAGTGGCAGTAGCAGCAGTAGGAGTAGCAGTAGCAGTAGTGTAGTGCAGGTAGGACAGCGCGGCTCGGCTAGGGCTGTGCGGCTCGGCTAGGGCGGCGCGGCTCGGTTCGGGGCGCGCGGCTCGGCTCGGACTGGGCGGCTCGGTTCGGGCGGCTCAGCTCGGATCGGGCGGCTGTAGCGGTCGCGGGCCGTTGGGGCCTTTAGGGGCGAGCGTGGGGCCGTACGGGGCCTTTAGGGGCTAGCGCAGAGCCGTGCGGGGCCGTAAGGAGCGAGCACGGGGCCGATCGGGGCCGCTAGGAGCGAGCGCGGGGCTTAGTCGGGGCCTCTAGGGGCTAGCGCGGGGCCGTTCGGGGCCTCTAGGGGCGAGCGCGGGGCCGTACGGGGCCGTAAGGGGCGGGCGCGGGGCCGTTCGGGGCCGTAAGGGGCGAGCGCGGGGCCGATCGGGGCCGCTAGGAGCGAGCGCGGGGCCGTTCGGGGCCGTAAGGGGCGAGCGCGAGGGCCAATCGGGGTTGTAAGGGGCGGCGCGCGGGGCACTAAGGGGCGGATCGCGGGTCGCGGGGCCTCAGGGGGCCGTGAAAAACGAGGCGCCCTAGGGCGCAGGTAGGTAGGTAGGTAGGTAGGTAGTGGTGGGCCCTAAAAAAAACGGTCCTAGCGAAGGACCTGCTCTGAAACCATGTCGGAAAGAACGAACAGGAATGATGAACTAACAGTGCAAAACAGTACAAGTACCTAACCCTAGAATTGTGTACCCCGTATAGGCTAACCCACTGTAGCCTACACAAGCATAACATATATAATGTTTGACAATTAACAGTGTGGTCGGCAACTGGTCTAACATTTCCTCGGGAACTTCATCAGCATATGGTTCTTCTTAAACTACTTGTTCGAGTTCCTACTTTTACGCGCGCGCACAAGAATAGTCTTCATATAACGATCACTCAACTTACGGGGGTCTAAAGCAGTGGCGCCGTGTGCAAGTCGCGGGTAATTTTCAGAGTCAGAAGCACTTTTAATCCGGACAGCCGCAAAACGATCGCCATAATGCAATGGCGGATTTCGCTGATTTAGCAAATCTGCTGGCGCGGTTGAAATATATGTGGCAGCACTACTACTAATTGCGGATGGTGGTGAGTACTAGGTAGTCGCAAAATCAGGGCGCATTCGTATCCGGTGTCAGACATCAAGTCATCATCCCTTAGTCTCCAATTTGTCTCTTCCTAACCTTCAATCGCCCCACAAACGAGCCACTTCGGGGTTTCTGAACCTCAAATTCGTGTCCAGCCTTGTGTCTGATACGGGATACAAATGAGCCCTAAGACTTATTGAGCTTGATGGGGAATGTTGCTCGCAAGTTAGGGCGTGGAACATTTGGGGTTTTTTTTCCGAACGAGCGTAGGGTTCGGAAAACTACCGCTCTGAAACGTTTTGAAACCTACTTGAGCAAAGCGTTGGACAAATTTACCATTTTCAACCGTTCGGGCGATGCGGTTCGTTTGGAAATTTTCTCAAATGTTCCAAATGTTAGGGTGAAAGGCTCTGTGGAAGTGTAGATTTCGGATTTGGATGGGGGGTATGATTACGGTATATATCAGTTCAAGGGTACTACTCCCATTCTTGGAACACTGGAGGGGTTTTTAGTCTTCCAGGAAGGCTTACTATAGCTGTCCTTCTTTCAAAGGACTTCATCTCAACTTGCGCACACTTTCCGCTCATCCGCTTCTGATCGGCGTTGCGTTTAGCGATGACGTTTGATTTTTTTATTGCATCTGCTGCCCCGGTCCATGCTGCCTGTAGGATTTCGGCGAACTATTGTGCACGTGGCACGGAGTTGTCAGGATTCGAGGTCATGGGTACTGTGGGGTCTTGTCCGTAGTTGAGATAAAATGGTGACTGTTGGGTCGTGGCGAATGGCGAGTTGTTGTACGCAAACTCGATGAGTGGCAGTTGCTGTTCCCAGGTGCCGGGATCGTCGCACGTGGCTCGGATGAGTTGCTCCATGGTCTGGTTTGTCCGTTCGATCTGTCCGTCGGTCACGGGGTGGTACGAAGAACTGAACTATAGCCGTGTGTCGAACTGCTGCCACAGGTTCCGCCAGAAGTTGCTGGTGAATTTCGTGTCTCTATCGCTAATGATTGCTGCTGGTATCCCGTGTAATCGAACGATGGTGGCGATGAAAAGCCGAGCTGTTTCTTCGGCTGAGATGGATTTCTTGCATGCTGCGAAATGCACCATTTTCGTCAACCGATCAACGACGACCAGGATCACGTCGTTCCCACTTGCCCCGGCCGGTAACCCTGTGACGAAGTCCATCGTCACCTGCTGCCAAGCACGCTCTGGGGGTGGTATCGGCTGCAACTGTCCTGCCGATCGCTTCCGTGATGATTTCATGAGTTGGCAGGTGGGACACGATGCCACGTGTCGCTGTACGTCGGTCAACATTTCGGGCCAGTAGTAGTGTCGCTGCAGGTGCTCCCGTATTTTTTCTACCCCGAAAAGACCTGACACGCCAAACGCGCCATGTCGGGGACGAACCGACAGACGTAGTTGATGAACCCTAAAAAACTCTGCAGTTCCGTGAGATTTGTCGGGGAATGCCATGCCTGAACCGTATCCAGCTTCTTAGGGTCAATTTCGACCCCAGCCTCCAAAATCATGTGCCCCAGAAATTCTAACCAGTCCTGAAAAAACTCACACTTCGATCCCTTGGTCAGTAAGCAGTTGTCGTCTAAAATCTTAAAAATGGCTTCTAAGTCCGCTAAGTGCTGCTGCTTATCCTGGCTGTAAACCAGTATGTCGTCGAGGTAGACGATGACACACTTATCTAACAGTGGCCGAAACACCTCGTTCATGGTCATTTGAAATGTCGCAGGTGCGTTGGTCAGCCCGAAGGGCATCACGGTGTACTCGAAGGATCCGTACCTAGTGTGGAAAGCTGTCTTGGCGCAGTCCGATGGTTCGACTCTAATCTGGTGGTAACCTCCCCGTAAGTCAATTTTCGAAAACACTCAAGCTGTTCGCAGTTGATCAATCAGTTCGTCGGCGCGGGGAATCGGGTTACGCGGTTCAGTGCTCTGTAGTCAATACACATTCAAAATCCTTCGTCTTTTTTCGGTGTGAACAGTATCGGTGCGGCGAATGGTGACGAGCTCGGTCGGATGAACTGCTTCTCTAACAGGTAATCTAACTGCTTCCTCAGTTCGTCGAGCTCGGGCTGTGTCAGTCTGAACTGTCGTTGTACGGTTGGCTGTGCCCCTGGTTCTAACTCGATGTAGTGGTCGTATGCTCGCTGAGGTGCCAGTCCCTCCGGTAAGTCATCAGGGAAAATCCCCGGGTATCGTTTCAACAGCTCCTGTAGTTCAGGTGGTACTGCTGCTATGAGTTTCTGAAAATCACTCAGCGCCTGTGTTTCTTCCACCACTGCTATGTCTACTGCGTACACGTGAGCTCCAGCGGCGACAGCCCGTTTCATCGTGATGGCGTTGACGTGGACCGTTGAAGACTCGGGCGACTGCCAGCGAGGTAGTTCTACCCAGTTACCGCTACTTCGCACGGTGCAGCTACTAGTCGTCAAGTCAATTCGCGGGTTATACCGTCGCAGCCAATCACGTCCCAGTAAAATGTCGTGCCCATCCAGCGTCGTCGCGAGCATTTCCTGTGTAAACCCGAAGTTACCCCCGAAGCGGACTTTTACTCTCTCCATTTTAGTCTTCCAGGAAGGCTTACTATAGCTGTCCTTCTTTCAAAGGACTTCATCTCAACTTGCGCACACTTTCCGCTCATCCGCTTCTGATCGGCGTTGCGTTTAGCGATGACGTTTGATTTTTTTATTGCATCTGCTGCCCTGGTCCATGCTGCCTGTAGGATTTCGGCGAACTATTGTGCACGTGGCACGGAGTTGTCAGGATTCGAGGTCATGGGTACTGTGGGGTCTTGTCCGTAGTTGAGATAAAATGGTGACTGTTGGGTCGTGGCGAATGGCGAGTTGTTGTACGCAAACTCGATGAGTGGCAGTTGCTGTTCCCAGGTGCCGGGATCGTCGCACGTGGCTCGGATGAGTTGCTCCATGGTCTGGTTTGTCCGTTCGATCTGTCCGTCGGTCACGGGGTGGTACGAAGAACTGAACTATAGCCGTGTGTCGAACTGCTGCCACAGGTTCCGCCAGAAGTTGCTGGTGAATTTCGTGTCTCTATCGCTAATGATTGCTGCTGGTATCCCGTGTAATCGAACGATGGTGGCGATGAAAAGCCGAGCTGTTTCTTCGGCTGAGATGGATTTCTTGCATGCTGCGAAATGCACCATTTTCGTCAACCGATCAACGACGACCAGGATCACGTCGTTCCCACTTGCCCCGGCCGGTAACCCTGTGACGAAGTCCATCGTCACCTGCTGCCAAGCACGCTCTGGGGGTGGTATCGGCTGCAACTGTCCTGCCGATCGCTTCCGTGATGATTTCATGAGTTGGCAGGTGGGACACGATGCCACGTGTCGCTGTACGTCGGTCAACATTTCGGGCCAGTAGTAGTGTCGCTGCAGGTGCTCCCGTATTTTTTCTACCCCGAAAAGACCTGACACGCCAAACGCGCCATGTCGGGGACGAACCGACAGACGTAGTTGATGAACCCTAAAAAACTCTGCAGTTCCGTGAGATTTGTCGGGGAATGCCATGCCTGAACCGTATCCAGCTTCTTAGGGTCAATTTCGACCCCAGCCTCCAAAATCATGTGCCCCAGAAATTCTAACCAGTCCTGAAAAAACTCACACTTCGATCCCTTGGTCAGTAAGCGGTTGTCGTCTAAAATCTTAAAAATGGCTTCTAAGTCCGCTAAGTGCTGCTGCTTATCCTGGCTGTAAACCAGTATGTCGTCGAGGTAGACGATGACACACTTATCTAACAGTGGCCGAAACACCTCGTTCATGGTCATTTGAAATGTCGCAGGTGCGTTGGTCAGCCCGAAGGGCATCACGGTGTACTCGAAGGATCCGTACCTAGTGTGGAAAGCTGTCTTGGCGCAGTCCGATGGTTCGACTCTAATCTGGTGGTAACCTCCCCGTAAGTCAATTTTCGAAAACACTCAAGCTGTTCGCAGTTGATCAATCAGTTCGTCGGCGCGGGGAATCGGGTTACGCGGTTCAGTGCTCTGTAGTCAATACACATTCAAAATCCTTCGTCTTTTTTCGGTGTGAACAGTATCGGTGCGGCGAATGGTGACGAGCTCGGTCGGATGAACTGCTTCTCTAACAGGTAATCTAACTGCTTCCTCAGTTCGTCGAGCTCGGGCTGTGTCAGTCTGAACTGTCGTTGTACGGTTGGCTGTGCCCCTGGTTCTAACTCGATGTAGTGGTCGTATGCTCGCTGAGGTGCCAGTCCCTCCGGTAAGTCATCAGGGAAAATCCCCGGGTATCGTTTCAACAGCTCCTGTAGTTCAGGTGGTACTGCTGCTATGAGTTTCTGAAAATCACTCAGCGCCTGTGTTTCTTCCACCACTGCTATGTCTACTGCGTACACGTGAGCTCCAGCGGCGACAGCCCGTTTCATCGTGATGGCGTTGACGTGGACCGTTGAAGACTCGGGCGACTGCCAGCGAGGTAGTTCTACCCAGTTACCGCTACTTCGCACGGTGCAGCTACTAGTCGTCAAGTCAATTCGCGGGTTATACCGTCGCAGCCAATCACGTCCCAGTAAAATGTCGTGCCCATCCAGCGTCGTCGCGAGCATTTCCTGTGTAAACCCGAAGTTACCCCCGAAGCGGACTTTTACTCTCTCCATTTTTTCCCGAATGGCCAGAGGCGTTTTGTCGACTAAGCATGCATCAATCTCCGGTAAACACCGACTAAGTGGCAGTTGTAGCTTTTGTGCAGTCGCGGTATTAACTAAACTGTTACTTGCCCCTCCGTCTATGAATATTTTCACTGCTGCTCCCTGTATTTTCCCGTGGATCAGTACTGGGCAATCCGTCGTTATACCCTTCTTATTCAGCCGAGCCCGATCGATAGCATGAATCGGTACTGTGACTCGGTGAGGGTCGGTGAGGTTGGGCGAGCAGGTAATCTCGTCAGTAGTTGGCCCGTTTTCTACTGGCTGCAGGCGTTTCCCTGCCTCTGAGAGTCCCTACCCTGCTCTGTTCCACGGCGCCTTTGCTCCTCTGAGCACTCGCTCTTGCGATGGCCCGGCCTGTTGCAAGCAAAGCAGCGCCCCTTAACGGCGCAGCAGCTGCATTCGTCGCAACGGCATGTACGGTGGCGTGCTCGGTCGGCCCCCAAGGGCGATGTCCGTAGTAGGACCCCGGTCTCGATCGGTGCAATATGTCAATTTTCTTGGCGAGCGAGAGAATCTTGTTGAAATTCGAGAGTCCGTGGAGCATGATTTCGTGCAAGATGTCCGGCTTCAGCCCCCCGACGTAACGGTCCACCCGCTCCGCTTCGTGCATGTAGCCGACCTGCTCGCATAATGCGAGAAAACCGCTCGTGTAGTCTTGAACCGACCCGAGCTGCCGCCAAGTGCGTAGTCTCTGACGCGCCGAGATTGAAGCTGCGATCGGCTCGAAGCACACCCAAAGCCCTGCGCACCACACACGTGCTGTACTAGGTGGTTTCGCAAAATGAGCTCCAGGTGACAGCTGGGCTCGTGGGCTCTCCCTCTCGCGACGGCGGCTCGTAGGCGCGTGGCGACGTCACGATGACTCGCCACCAGTCCATGGCGGGGCCTCTGAGCAGTGAAACAGCATAGCGTATCTTCGCTGCGTCGTCTTCGACGTAATTCACGTCGAAGAAGACGTTCATCGTGAAAGTCCACGATTGAACCGTCGGGCCTCCCCGTTGGCTCGGATCAAAACAGGGAGGGTGCTGGGGCTTGAGTAGGATCGGCATTGTGACTTCGTTGTTGCTGCTCGTAGCTGCGAACATCACGTGCCGACGGTTTTCGCGAGGCCCCGGCGTGCTTGGGATGGCCCTGTTTCTCTCCATGCCCGGAGTGATTGATCGGCGCCGTCGCTGGCTGCGCTTGAGCGCTGTCCCACGCTGTCGTGTTGCGATGGTGTTCCGGATGAGATCTCGATTCGCTCGTCCGTTTGTGCAGGTGCATCTGTTGGAGTTGGTGCAGGTGCGTTGGTCGCGGATTGCCGGCGAGCGGTGTCGAGTTCCGCTGTGAGCGTCGCAACTTCGAGAGCGGAATTATCGAGTTGGCTCACGAGGCGGTCGAGCTGCTCCTGCGTCAACGTTGCGAGCATGAATTCAGCCATGGCGGGGGTGTCGGGCAAGCTCAGCGAGAGCCTCTGTCGTGGCCGTGCGTGCTTTTGAGAGAGCACTTCGAGCAGCGGTGCTGGCTCACTGAGAGACGTCTACCCCCTCTCCCCCCCACCAAAAAAATTGAGATAGTGGGGAAGCGAAGGTGTGGATGCGGTCCGAGAGTAGATCGTAGGCTCTCGATACCAAGTGTTACGAGTGCAATTGAGCGAGCGAGCGAGAATTGCACTATCGAAGCAAAACAGTACATTGAGCAAAGGAATGAGCGAGGACTAAATAGCGATGGCCTGAGTGGTAACGGTAACGAAAGGTGGTTGGTGCGCGACGGGCCTGGGACTGAGGTCGGGACTGAGGTCGAGAAGTGTCGAGGCGGAGGCCCGGAGCGCGGGTCACCAGCCGAGCCGTGGGGTTGGGGTGCGACGGGCGAGGTGGCGGGAAATGAGTCGAGGCGAATGTCGCGAGTGGTAACGGTGGCGACTGTGGTGAGTACAGTGATGTACGCGCTAAGCAGGGATGCGGCGTAAGGGAATGGAAATTTCCTTACATAACTAAACAAACCCAGCTCATCAATCTAACATAGAATATGTGCACAGAACTTCCTCTTAGACACCCAGGCAGGGAAACCAGTTCCTTGACATCTATATTTTTAATAGGCACATCGATTATTTATTTCAAAAAAAGTTAGTGACGAACCAAATGGGCTACGGTAGCCTCGGACGGAACGACTAGGGCATCTGCAAGGGCATCCTCGAGTAACGAAGAGAGGTGCAGCTGCAATGCAGCCTATATCCCACCTACCCCGGTTCCATGCTACTCCTGTCTCGTCGTTCTCATCTTGCTGTTGGCCTTGGCCTTCAGCTTATTTGTCTCCTTCATCACCTTCTCCATCTCTTCTCATCCCTATCTAATGAATCCCCCCCCCCTCTCTTATTTCTCCTCATCTTACTTATTCTTCTCGTCCTTCCTCTTATTCTCCTCGTCCTTCCTCTTATTCTCCTTGTCCTTCCTCTTATTCTCCTCGTCCTTCCTCTTATTCTCCTCGTCCTTCCTCTTATTCTCCTCGTCCTTCCTCTTATTCTCCTCGTCCTTCATCTTCATCGCGAAAAAGGAAAACTGAGTTTTTTGGCCTCCGAAGGTTTTTCTGCGTCGGCCTTGCGAGAATGTTGCGGAAAGCTGCGGGAAAACAACGCACTCAAATCGCAACATTCCGCCCACCAAAAAGGCGCGCGTACATCATATGGAAAATATTGACTACGCAGTAACAATACCGCAAAGCTTTCGGAAACCCGAAGCGCACACCTACACCCCGATTCGCTCTCCCCTTCTCAAATTTCCCGCACAAATGTCCGCGGTATGGTAAGTGCGGTTCGTCCATTCTGTCACTGTATAACCTCTTATCGCAAACAAAGTTGACCCTTACACACAAATGCCAAACATGGGTTGAAAACTCCATTCCAAATGTTCTCCCATAACAACGACTATTACATCAACAAGACAACCCCACACCCGTCAACCAATCGTACGGTACCGCGCACACACAACTCCCACTACTTTGTCCCACTGCAAGCAACTGCATCACTCGTCGTCCTCAGTCTCGCGCACCGCTGGGTCTGGCACGTCCTCAGGGCGCATCCCCGTGCGCGCACGCTTGATTGGCGTCCTGCCGAGGCGGGAAATCACCTCCTGGTTAGATGCTCCGACCTCTGCTGGCACGAGGGCCGGGGGAATGCCGAGCGCATAGGCACGCTCCACGTACGCATTTGTTACGTTGCGAATCACGCGCCGCCTGCTGCGCTCGTCACGCAGCAGTGGGCCGTCTGGTAGGCTCATCTCGCCCGACGAGTCATCCGACGCGCTGGCCGCAGGTGTGGCCCTGAACCCCTGCTCCACGCAGAGTCCCGCCTCGCGGTTGACGAACTCGGCCGCCGTCATAAAGCGCGCATGCCTCATCTTGAACTTCTCGATGAGCAACTGCAGCTCGACGCATATCGCAATGAGGGGCTCAAACATGCCCGTTGCGCTCGTGTCACTCAGGTACGCCATCAGTGGCGGCCAGCTCGGGGGCACGCATCCGGCGCGCCACCAGCTCCTCTGCATGGTTGCTGCGCGCACGCGAGTCCACGCTTCTCCCAGCCACTCGAGCATGAGGCCATAATCCACGTCAGCGATGGATGCCGAATAGTCGAACTGGAACCGCTTCGCCGCTATCGCACGCTTCATGAGCATAACGCGGTAATGGCCCTTCAGCGCATCCTCCACTCCCTGCAGGTGCGGAAGGCCCCCTTCAGGAACCGACCCACGAATGTTGACGATTCGGGTGTTGGTGAGGTGCTGCATACTGAAGCCGTGCTCCGTGACGGGTCGCGTGACCTCGCCTGTGATGCGATGCGCCTCGTGAATGGTTAGGATGAGGGTGTTGCGATCACGGCTGAAGTGCACACCATTTACAGTCTCCACGAACTCCGTGAACACCTGTGTGCACAACATCAGACAGAACGCACAACACCATCATATGTACGGTACGCACACACGATGCACATGTCAAACACGCACGGTGCACACTGAGTACACATTGTCCCGTACCTCCGGCGTCAACCGCCCGCGATGCGTATACCGGACGGCCACCTTGCGACATGCCGCGCTCCCCCGCCTGCGCTCGGGCCTATCGTACGGCGATAGAACAACCAGAGGCACCGCGGAACAACTCCCCGTCGCGTTGTAAAGAATGCCGACGCTGACAATCCGCTCCGCCCCAACGCGCTTATCCGGAATGTATGTCTTCGAAAGCCGGCTCGGGAGAAAATTAATCTCGTGGAAGCAGAACACGTCGTCCGGATGCGCGGTAGCCAGCAGTCCCTTCAGGTCACCCATTGTAGCACTCTGACAACCAGGTTGGCAATTATGCTTTGAAGGCCGGAAGACCCCGTACTAGATATGTTTCACTCTACCGGAACGTACCCCCATTTTGCCCCTGTACGCACACTGCGTACATCGGTTGACATGCGCCACACAACAAACAGAACACTACCCCTGCGCCGCTCGACGATAACGCACACATGTGAAACGCCCACCCGTAACGTGAAGATAGGCCATCTCGCATCCCCGACGCCACGTACGCGTCACCCATATCCGATCAGCCAACGGCCTGTGCTCGGTCGTTCACACCACCACACATTGAAGCGCGTCAACCTCGACCGCACAAACGTCAACTGTACTCATACCCGTTATGTACCTGACATTCAAACTGCAAGCACAATTAACATTCTGTTTATACACCTGCATTAACATTGAGCATACGTCATCTGTGCGGCCTACCCATGCACAATTGGCCATCGTACTGACATGGACATGTGTGCATATTATATCATCCGTGTCTATGGCCTTTCACCAACTGCAACACACCATACCCATGTCACCATCAATTCCAAGCACACTTTCGTCTACCTACTGCATTCCAGTACCCATCAATCCTGCATTCCACGCAGCTAAATCGTATATCGTGTTGTTTGCCAACCATGTGGATCAGCACTGCCGTTCCACCCCACCAACATGCATCGTCACTCACATAGCAAAAACCTGTTCACTAATTGCACCTTCTTGTTGCTATACGAAGGGCACACGTGCACCACTCTCTGCAGGCTCCTCAACTCCACCACCGAGTACCTCACCTTCTCCACTTGCTTGTGCAGCTGCTTGCACCCCGTAAGCTTGCATATTCCCGCCCCCTCATAGTACCGCACGTATGCGTACCCCTTCCACTCCCCATCACGGTCAACCGCCCTGAAGATGCACAGACATCTTGCAAACCAGTCTCCCTTCTTGTTGTTCAGCAGTGCCACGTCCGAATACCACCTCTCTCGGGGAGACGCCTTCACAAATGTCCCTTTTGCCACTAGCTCTCTGCCCCTTGTGCGCGGAATAGCCACCGCCGTGTGGACCTGTCACACCATGGAACCCAATCCATCATCACATAGCATCATGAGTGCAGTGACAACCAACGTGACAACCCCGGATGCGTCATGTAACGCTACAACAGCATCACCTCACCTGCATGTTGTTGGTAGACAGCCCCAACGCCTTGAACTCATCGGCCATCCCCTTCATCTCGTCTCCAAGCGCGGCGGTGTACTCATCATACACTGGATCCGACTCCCCGCCTATGCGATACTTCTTTGTAAGCACCGGTTTCCTCGTCTTGATTGCCTGCACATGACGCCCATATGCCCACAACAAACCGCATACCGCTTGAGGCACGGCTCTTCCCTGGTAAACCGCTCCACTGTATACTCCCATTGGCCATCACAGTACCAAGAACACCCGTACGCACCTCGCTCAATGCGGTCGCGTACTGTCGCCCACCCCCCGCGTCTGCAGCAACTTCACGGTACACCTCTCGCTGCACCTCCTCCTCCACAATGCGGCGTGGAATGTCGCTCCAGTTGCTCCCTCTTACTGGACCCTTAACCGTGCCCTTGTGCGTGCGCTCCCACATTTCCGTGGAATAATGGTGCGGCATCCCACGGTGCACAACGTTGTCCAGTAAATGCCTTATCATGTGTATCTTTGGGAGTCTCCAGTGGGATGCCTGCTTTGGAAATGCCCGCGGTAGCAACTCCACCAACCTGCCACACCGTCCACAAAAGCATACAACACTCGATGAACCATCGTGTATCACCCCACAGTGGCCGCACAATCAAACCGCACACGCTCCCAGCACCCCGACCAACCACTCAAAGAACTCATGTATGTACTCACGCTATCGCATGCTGACGGGCAATCGCAATTATTGTATGTGTGTGCCTGTCAACCCCCAGAAACGCCTTGTAAAACACAGCAAACAGCCGGAACGCTTTGACCTGCAAAGCACGCAGCTCTCCCTCCTCTCCACCCTTCAATGCACTCTCGTCAGCCACCAATATCGGCATTATCTGCATCATGCTCCTGTGCTCGAACGCGGCGTAATTTGCGCCTGAACTGAAGAACGATGAGCCCCCTGGGATTCGGAGGAGAACGCTAGGCGTGATGGCCTTGAACTCCTTCTTGCGTCTGCGCACAACACGGATTCGAGGAGCTCATGTAGCGGCACACATGGTGTCCTACAACCCAACTGACCCCGGCATGGTAGAGCATGCCCAGTTCGACCACCCAGCAACACCCGGCTCACCGTTCAAGCAGCCGCATCTCAACCTTCCCGAGCGGCTCTATGTAGGTGTCCATCATGTGGATCATCACATCAGAGTCCAGAACATGCAGTGTGTCTGCAAGGCATGCCAGATACACGTTGCCCCACTCTGTGTCTGCGAAATTCCACCTGTGAAGCACGCACTGCACGGTGCAACGGAGGACACGACGGTGTCAAAACGTGCCCACTGTGATACAACACCAGGATCCTATCCAACTCGAAACAAACCTCGATCGGATGGGTTGACCACAACTTCCGCACCTCGTCAGCGTGGCTTTGCGTCTTACACGCCAGGATCTGTCGGACAATGTTCCTCTGCTTCTCGGGGGTACGTGGATCTACCTTCCCCACCATCATGGTCAACTCCCCCTTGTCTGCATAGCAGTTAGCGCATGGTCGATGCGACCCTTGCTGAAGCGTCGCAGATGCTCTGCTGGACTCAGGGAAGTCGGCAGGGTATCCGTACAGGCAAGGGACCGCCTTGTGCACCTTACCATCCGCGTCTGTGCAGTAGAAGAAGCGAACTGGCGCGCTGCGCAGTGTACAAATGCGAACGCGATGGTGTGCAGTTAGTGATGTCACATATACACAACTCGGTGTCCTCTCTCCACTCACTACTTGATGGGGTGCCCACCACGGGCGACTACGTGTAGCATATTCAACACCACCCCTCTCCCCCCAGTGTACCTTGCAGACTCTCGCATGATGGGCGCGAGGATGATCTTTAGTGCCTCCTGGAAGACGCGCGTCTTCTCCGTAGGCGATGCCCACTCAGGTGGGAACGGAAGCACCGCCGCCAATGTGTGCCCAGGCTCCACTCCACGCAATTCCGCAGGAATGTTGATAAGTGAGATCAGCACCGGCCACGCGTTCCTCCTGCCATTCCGTGATGCCTGGGTGCTATCACTGTATATCAGCACGCCTAGAATGAGTGCATCCTCGTCATTAATCTCCTTCTGCCATGTGCACCACACGTGTCGGTGAGCTGTGGGTATTCGACTGCATCGTGCGTTTTGTAATCCACAAGAAATGGGGAGAGGCTAAACGCTGCGCGTACCTGGGCAGCGTGCATCCAATCACCCGTCTCCGGTCCTTCAAAAACCCTCTCGTTGTTCTTCTTCCGATGAATCTTCCTTGGTTTCCAAACGCACCCCTTCTTCGATGAGAACGTCCGCACCAGCTTCTTCAAAATCTGCGGGCATCGAGGTGGACTCAGGTGTGAGTTATGGTAGGTAATGAACGGTGATCACGGGCAACACTTCATTACGACGTCGTGAGCTGGGTTGGGCTCCTATTACAAACCAGATCTGTGTCGCGGAAGTGCAGTAGCAGCTTCATTTGCATTCCTTTGGGGCCCCGCACCACTATTTCCTCCGTTTTCGAAGAGACCATGTCGGCGGGAGCTCGCGCCATGCCCCAGCGTCGCACGTCCACCCAGTTGCGCCATCGTCTGAGGGCCCGTAGGTTGAAGCGCGGATTGCGGAAAATGTGTAGCAGACGGTTAACCTCCCTGTGCGAAAGATCGGCGTCCGGGAAGAAAAGGTACAACTCCGTCAGTGTATCGAAAATCTCCGCCCTCACGCTGTCTTCCGAAGACTCTGCAGGTTCGCCGTCAGCGGGTGTATCCTCGTCGCCAACAAGACTGACTTCGGGGAGCGAAGCCGTTGGAGCAACAGATACAAAACTGCCATCATCATTCTCCTTACGCCGGGAGGCCGGCGGTGTGTTAGGTCTGCTCTCTCCGTCACATGCAAGGGCTTCCAAATATGCAGCTAGCAAAAGACTCTCTCGTTTCCTCTTCAACTCGGCGCGACAAACTGCACCATTAGCGACGTGAGACTGTAACCTGCTGTCGTCTTTAAACACCGTCTCGCACACCAGGCAACTGTTGCCCGTCATCCTACAGCCGTGAAACCCTAGGGGGCCCAGCAATCAAAACCCTGTTCAGTACCTCATGTGCGCACTAATACAACTCACAGGAACAACTTATCGCACACACAGGTGCAGGAAGACGTGAATCGTGTGCAGGAAACAACGGGTCATGTGTTACACGTAATCAATATACACCTCACCATGAGGATTTGCTATTTAATAAAAGCACTATATCTACGTCCTTTAATTATTTTTTTCTTAAAAAAAAAAATACGCATGTCCCGATGTGTCGAGAACCAAGGACTGAATATGTGTACATACAAACACCACGAACCCAAAGTTGTTCTGCAATTTCCTATGCAATGTCGCGCAATGCACGTATACACCCACCCATTTTTTACCCAACATAGAACTATAGCAAGACATTGAATAACCGCGTCTACCAGTACACGATTATCTCAACCCATAGCACAACGACGGATTATAATCGAGGCTTGGCGCGCCCTAAGAACACAACGACCCATGCGCCCCCTACCGCGTACGTCGTTATCGGATTCCGCGTCATTCGGATTGTACAAGAAAATCGGGCCACAACTGGCCAAACCACCATGCACCAGGTTTGGTGACCCACCCAAACCTCGGACCACGTATTCCGAAACCCTAGGCTCATCACACGTGGATCTGCATGTGACCTCACCATCACATCCAGGCGAGCTGTCCAATCACACCTGGTGCATCGTATGCGATTCTCCGCCAACGGTGTGGATCATTGAGCATATGCATGACGTTCGCACCAGCTTGGCACGAAAGGCATGGGTGACGCCCTGCTCTCCCCTTCATTCCGAATAGGGCCACTGTCGCGAGATCCGTGAGTAGCTGTGCTCACCCAGTCATCCCCTCCGTGCTCACCTATTAATGACTCAGCGTCCTCCGAATGGTAGTGAGTGCTCGTTCTAGATGGCGAATCCTAAACAGTTGGTCTCTAAGCGCAACCGGTTCTATGAACCGGAGACTAGCAGCAGCAGCGATGACGAAGATCCCGACCCGCCCGTCACCAGATCTAGGGCGTCGAACAAGGGCGACAATACTACTGCTCCCAGCCCGCCGACGAAGGACTCCGGAAGGGCTTCTAGGTTCGCGTCTCATGTTGTGGAAAAGGCGAAGGAGCCCGTGCCGGACAACATGGTGGCCGCTATCGCCCGGAATTATATGAAGGCATCTTACAGCAACGTGATGCTCATGAATCACCGCGGTGTCGGATGCGAGGTGGATAAGGACGACTTCATGTCCATCGAGGACGATCAGTGGATTACAGATGGGGTTATCGACTTCCACAACGTGTAAGTACCGTTATGACGGCCGCACCCTTTACGCGGGCTTTTGTTACTGATGCCTGTCTTCGCAGGCTGCTTAGCATCAGGAAACCAACGCTCCGCAACGGGAAGACATGGGCCGCCATGGACTGCAGGGCTTACACACAGACGAATGCGTGTGGAGCGCCGTTGACTCTTGGGAACGGGCGGCCGCTTGTGGAACACGATTATCTGGCGATCCCGGTGCTAGAATCGTGAGTATCGTGCGTAACGTGTTTTTTGATGGGTTTCTGTGGTGTGCCATGGTGTACTGTCTATCCACGAACACATTTAACACCGCTCATATTGCGCGCAGTGAGCACTATTCGCTCGTCATCGCTATAAATCCATCGGTGCTCACCAAGTCGCCGAAATCGAAGGGAAAAGAGCGCTTGACGTTGGTCTTGATGGACAGCGCGATCAAGAATCGGAACAGCCGCAAGATTTTTGCAGGAACAAAGCTGTGAGTCTGGGTGTGAATAAGTTCGTATACAGTAGCCTTGCTTGATCTGTATATTAATACCAGTTGACCTGTTGCGTTCAGTGTGCTGTCTGAGCTCGCAAAGGCGAGCAACCCAAGCGCGAACATGGAGTTTGTGGACAAGACGCTGAAGGAGGCGGACTGCATAATTTTACGGGTCAGTATGCGATGTTTATTGGGGACACCAATGTGCGGTTTGCACATGCATGTATGCAGACTAATAAACATGGTGTGCGTTCCCATATTGGCAGGAGGATAAGCTGCCACAGCAGCCTAACAAGGAGGACTGTGGGATTTTTGTTTGCCAGTACCTCAAGACCCTGGTGAATACCGACTTCGCCACGGTTCTTTCGGGCCTCTGGTTCCAGGGTGTGACACCGCACCAATACAGACGGGAGATGCGGCGCGACCTGTGTGCACACGCGAGCGGCGCTCTTTTGAAACAGCTGCAGGACCTGGGAATTGAGATCCCCCCGCAGGACGAAGGCCGGGTTACCGATGAGGGTACAGTGGTGCAGGTGAAGAACGCTGCTGTGGGAGATGGGAGGCCGGCACCGGTCACTCGCCCTGTGGAGGACGCACGGGTTACGGAGGTGATGAGGCGTGTAGCCTCATTGACGAACGATGTGAGGTACCTGAACGCCAGCTTCACCGTGATCGCCAACTTTGTGGGACTGAGGCGGGACGAGGTCGTGTCCGCTGCAACCCAACTGCTGCTGCAAGGCGGTCTCGCGGGTACCGGCACGAATGCAGAGGCGGGTGGCAACAAGACTGCGCCACGCACACCACAGCGTCCGTCTGCCCGTAAGAGGCGGGATGACAGCAGTCCTGAGGAGGATGGCGTACGCAACGGCACCCGGGTAGCGCTGGCCTCCACGTTCGCTGCATGTGAGCCGACATCGAGCCTGCTGCCGAACCCGCTGCTCTCCCACGGTGCCATACCTCACTGGATGTTCACGCGCGGGAGGCAGCTGCTCGGGACGGGTGTGCCAGCTGGAGATTACGCGTGGGGAGACAAGCTCGGACAGGAGACGGTGAAGGGCGAAGAGGAGGAGGATCTCGTGTCAGACTCAGACGACGATGGCGAGGACGAGGATACGTGTGCAACCACGTACACGGGTGTGAAGCTGGACAAACGGACTGGCAAGTTCGGCGTCAAGATCTTGATCAAAGAACGTGGAAAGCGTAAGCAGCAGCGCCTGGGAGCGTACACGACGGAGGAAGAGGCGGCATTCGCGTACGCCGCAGGTGCGTTCGTGCTGAGGCCACGCGACAGGATATCCAACACAGTCACCCTGTCAGCAGCCGAGAAGGCGATGCTGCGTGGATGCACCAAAGAAGATTTGCAGATACTGGTGGAAGCGAGGAAGTGGTGGAGGTGGCGGAGCTGGCGTGAGGCGCTGGAGAGCGTGAGCAGCAGGCTGAAACGAGGGAGGAAGCGTGGGGGTGACACAGGTACATCAAAGAGGCCCAGGATGGTGGATAACAACGACACGGCAACCAACGAACTGGCGGCCCCGGAGAATGCTGAGAGTGGGGGGACGGCCCCCTTGAGCAACGGGCACGGCGGAGGTGCAAAGGAAAATGACCAGGAAGAGCGACAGGGAGACAGTGGTGCACACGAGAAGACGGCAGCCACGGCGGCATAGTGGTTGTGGAGTCAAAGCATGTGAGATACTTGTCGGTGCGTGTATTTCCTTATATCTGCGTTGCACTAGCTGATCTTCATAGGGTGCTTATGTGGTTGTATGCATGTGCGATCAATGCTAAAGATTGTGATTACACGGTGTGTCCGGGTTGTTTTGTTAGATGGATGCGTTATCGTGCAGTTGGTGTGCTGAATGTCGGAAAAGGTTTATGGAATCCATGAATACCGGAAACCGTATGTCTATACTAGTGTTCGCACAAACGAGGTGCATGGATACGGTTGTGTCACCACGATGTGCGCAGTGTATGGTTCTGCTATGGACACCCGTCACTGATAGGATGACGTGCTGTTCACTCATTGGACGTTTTGGGTTGCGGACGTCCAGATGTGCACGAGGTATTCCTGGCTACCAAACTCCTCGAGTAAACGGTGTCGCGGTGTGTTTGGAAGTTGAGCTCCCAACTCTACGTAGAAAAATGGGTAGCGCGTCACTATCAAAGCATCTCACTAGATACTTCAATTGCTATAATGGAGACCTCGATGGCTTCCGAGGATACGAGGGCCGGAGGCCGCTCACGTCGTGTCTCGCAACCGCCGGCATACCTGCGTTCGTCATACCAGTTGACGATGCCGCGAGGTCGGCTGTCGAACGGGAAGCGTGGGGCGACCGTTCCCAAGCGCCTGAGCTTGTCCAATAAGGGAAAGGAGGTGGCACATTCAGAGCAAGGTATGCAGAACGAGCTTGTGTGGATGAGTCCCGAAGTTTGTTGCACGCGATGTTGTAACGCCGTCGAACAATGGAGTAACGCAAGATGCTAACTTGTGGTGTTGTGCTTCCCTGGTGTTTCTCTCACCCACAGATGACGGCACGGGTGCAGAGAGTGCAGATTCGTCGGAGCACAGTGAGGAAGAGGACGAGGAAAGCGACGACACATCTGCGTCAGGATCACACGAGGAATCCGCCGACCTGGGTGCTGGAGGGAAGACGAACGACGATGGATGTGTGGGAATATCCGCGGCCAATGCTGACATGCGCACACATCAAGATGCGCGGGACACGGATGTGGCTCGAGGCGACGGCCGAGGACAGGCGGACGGACTTGTTGGCCGCACACGCGTGAACACCTTGGACGCCAACGGCGATGACGTGCGCATCCCTAGCCGGATCCTCGAGCAACTCATACAGGCGCAGGACAAGAGCGCCAAGGAGAACGCGCGGTTGGAGGCGCTGTTCTTGAATGCGATGTCTCGGCCTTCCGGTGGCTCTCGTAAGCATAAGGCTCAGAAGCAGAGAGACCCGGGGCAGGGTTGTATGAACCCGAAGCATCAGCGTGGTGAGACGTGGAGTGGCGGGTCCGACGGCGACGGCGAGGATGACGATGACGACACGCATGGTTCTGGTGGCCGTCATATGCGTACCACCAAGTCTCCTATTCTACAACGCGTGTTGGAGCATTTGCCGACGGACAAGGCGTGGAAGGTGAGCGGGCATGTTACCGCTGAGGCCCTATTTCCGTTCGTCGTGTTGGGCTGCCATGTGGGTCAGTTGATGGTTACCGGTTTGCACTTATATTATGTTTTGTGTACACCGTATGTGCGCAGAGGGTTTGCAAGCTGGCCAGTGTGCACATGTTTCTCAACAGGCCGACGTCGACGATGACCTTCTACCCGAGCAGCGACGATAAGACTCACGGAGTGTGTGCGGTGCTGGACCGCCTGCCGCATAGCTTCGCCTGTTTGGCGTTGGCGGCTGACAAGTCGCGTCGCGCGGATCTCAACAAGACGCTCTCTGAGTGGAAGACAAGGGCTGCCGCACGCGTGCGAGACATTGCACTTCCCAAGCTCGGATTGTTCCGCGACGACAGGGACGCATGCAGCCCATGGGCGCCCGAGAAGGCACGCAGTATCGATAAGATCAGGGAGCGCATTGGTCTTGGCGCTGACCCCCCTGGTGAGTGCATTCTACCACAGCAGAGAGGGTTACCTACGTATGGTTATGCTGACCACCTCGTGGTTGGCGGCCGCTGACACAGACAGTGCGCATGTGGTGTGCAGAAACCCTGGTGCTCACGAGCTGGGCGAACGACCCTGATGGCATGCCGTTTGCCTCCCGGACATTCGCGACATGTGCGAAGGCTGCATTCAGGCCCAAGAAGGCCGGGCTGGTGATGACACTGAAGGTGTACCACCTGGCCTGGTTGGAGCATGTGGTGAGTCTGTGCGCTCTATGTGAGCCATGTTTTCGCGTTGTACTGTCGGACCATTTGGGTGACACGCTGGGTGGTGGATGCGCAGGTCTCCGACTGCGTCCTCTACTGGGAGGAGAGGAAAGGCCGGCTTTCCAACTCGGCCGGCGGCAACGCACACGTCGTGGACGGCCTCAAGGTCCTGGTGAAGGAGGCCGTGGAGAGGGCGATCAGGATCCGCAACCCGGAGTATGACGCGGAGCGAGAGGCGTGGATCTGGGGGCGCCATGGACTGCGCATCTCTGCGTGCGGCCTGGAGCACATGAAGCCCACCGCCGCAGCTCAGTCCGAAGAGCCTGCGGGGGACGACGACCTCTCGGCGTCAGTTGGTGATGAGTAGGCCGACGGGCGTGTGGGGGCGTTAAACATTGAGGCACGCACCGTTGGTGGGACAGGTGGCTGGTGTCGTGGAAGGCATCATTATCGGTTCCGTGTCAGGGGTTTGAGCAGGCTTTTTCGTGGGCGCTGGATGTTGCATGTGTGGGCTCTGAAGCTAGTGGGGTTATTTATATGCATGGCTACGTTGTATGCTTGTGTGTGTGTATGTTGTTAATGGGAGAAGTATTCATTGGGGTATAGACGCATTTGACAGGACAACAAGGATACCCATCGGTTGCGAAATATATCGGGAAGACAGTCAACCAGGTGTTTTGTTTGGCGTAGACCGCGCCGCAATTTGCGGCGCTTTTCACGGAACGTGGCAGGTGACACGGTAATGTGTGGCCGTAAAAGCATCCGCGGTGCGCAAGCATGGACATCTGATTGGATGCGATGGATAAGAAATGAGGACCCACCGATTGCATACAATGGTTGCATGCGCTCACGTACGCGTGTCACCGCACGGAGCGAAGGCGAAGTTGAGGTTGACGGGGGGGACTCGATGTGATATGCGGTTAGAGTGCGACTGATGTTCGGTTGTGATTGATTAGCGAAGACGTCGCGAACGCGAGCCACGATGAGATGGTTTAGGGTTACTGTATGTGCGAGTACACGATCGCACGGCAAGTGTACGGGGTAGATCGATTAATTATGTGTGACGTGTCAGCACGGTGGTGGATACGATGTACACAGATGGACGATGCAGATGGCGTCGACAGGTAGTCGCGCGTGCGTTACTACTGGTTGGCGATAAAGCTGGCGAAGTGTATGATACGGGGGCGACGCGACAGGTGTACGGTGATTATGCAATGTAGTGCAGGGTGCGGACGGGGAATGCGCAAGTGTAGTGAGGCCACGTGGTAGCATGCTAGTGGGTATCAGCGGCGTGACTTGCGGTTAGCACCCCTGTGGGTTGCCTCCAACTGTCAACTGTGTACTGGATGTGCGTCCATCAGATGTACGGTGCAGAACCGCGCGCGGGGTTGGCGCGAGCATGTGCGAGTTAGTGTTCGCGAAGTCGTAACGTGGTGTGCGAATTTATGTGCAGGCGACACGTGAACCGTTGAGATTGCGTGACCCGAGTGTTCATCCAACGGTTGGGGTGCGGGTACGTTTTGGTGCATGTACGCTGACGTGGCCGTGCGGGTTGAAACAGGGTGCCACGTGGGTGTGCGCGTACGGAGTGGCAGTTGGGGTTGCGTACTCGTCGCTTTCTAGTTGGTTGGCACGGTATGGTTAGGTAAACTTTTGTGTGGCGCAGCCCGTTTCTGTTTAGCAACTGCGCAGATGCGGGTGCAGTGGCTAATTTGATGCACGCATATGTACAGAATGTCGCGGGAAAGTGGAAACAAAGTTGCTTTGTAAGTGACTGTCGCCATGCAGATCTAAAACCTTGACTCAAAAGTGCCGGGAAAAAAATATCGGGAATGTTGAGTAAAAGTCTATTTCGATTTGCTTTTCGGACTTTCCATTTTCGCGATGTTATTCTCCTCGTCCTTCCTCTTATTCTCCTTAGCCTTCCTCCTGTTCTTCTCATCCTTCTTCTTATTATCCTCATCCTTCCTCTTGTTCTCCTCGTCTTTCCTCTTATTCTCCCCATCCTTTCTCTTATTCTCATCATCCCTCCTCTTATTCTCCTCATCCTTCCTCTTATTTTCCTCCTCCTTCCTCTTATTCCCCTCATCCTTCCAATCATGCCCCTCATCCTTCCTCTCGTTCTCGCCCTTCTCCCTCTTCAGCATCCTCCTCGTCTTCTCCGTTGCCACATCAGCATCCGCGCCTCCCCCCTGTAGCGCGTAGACCGTGGCGTCCGCCGCCATATCGCGAACAGCCCCCGCATGCGACGACTCCTTGTTTACCTCCATGAGGGTGCGCATCTTATAACGGATCGCTCTCACATTCACGTTCTTGCGCACGTCTACCGCCAGCGTCTCGCGGGAGTCTAGGTCATGCCCAAAGATTGAGGCGAAAATGGGGTTCGCGACATCCGCCGTCACGGCCGCGGGCAGGTGCACGGCGACTAGAAACGTACTCAGAAGCACCAAGAGATTTCGAAGCGCAGCCATGGCGGTTGACGATTCCAAACAATACTGCTAGTCCTAGTTTGAGTATTTGCCCTTGGTGCCCTGAAATTGATGATCGGAAGTGCGACAGCTAAATACTGGTGCAAGCTCACCATTGCGGGGGTTCATCGCTCCGCTTGTGCGAAAGTTGAATGCGCCGGGTAGGAAACTTCGACGCGCGCGATTATTGGTGCGATTATTGCGCTGTGAAGGACGTTGCGGTGTATGAGCAGGGCGATGCCCGTAACGCCAGAGCGAGCTTCTAAGCATGCGATTATTGGTGCAGTTTATTGCGCTGTGAGGAGCATCTCCTGCTTGGGAGGTGCACCTGCAGCGTGTTCCTGTGGTGCGATTGGGTTTAATGTTTTTGCGAAGCTGTGCGCTTGGCGAAAGGATACTCTCAGGGAACAGCTGCGACGAGGTCGCAACCCAGTGTTTAGGCGAATCAGAACACCCTCGCGAAGCCAATTGACCTGCTGGCGATGGTAATGCAGGAAACTCCGATTTTCAGAGAATATTGGCCCGCGTAACCATCCCCTGGCAAACAAATAATTGCGCGGTTCGCCATTCTTCATCATGCTTGGTTCAGGGCGCGTTCCTTTTGACGAAAATCCCAAAGGTTGCTTTTTTTTTTTAAATCGATTTCACCCCTTTTCAAAGTTCAATTGTGAAGTCGAATAGTTAATTTTATGAGTTTTTTATTTGCTCCTGTGAAGAAACTGAGAGCTGTATTGAAGGGGGCGGTGGAGCAGCCAAAGCAGCAAAAGAAGTGGGAGCAAGAGTACGGCAGGCCCATCGACTGGAAAGAAACTATACGGAAACGTGATACGTTGGTCACAACGGGCAGACCGCGTGAAATCATTCTACGGCTGCACAGCAAGAACCTTCAGGTGGGGGAAAGGCTGCGGTTCATGAAGGAGCAAATCAGCTGCCCGCACTGTGGACAGGACGAAACCCTAGCGCACTGCCTGCTGGACTGTGTCAGCATACAGCCTGTCATCGGCGCGCTCAGGGGGGCACTGTTGCAGATGAATCCAAACAGGAAGGTGGGGAGTCTGGAAGACTTTCTGTTCACAGAGGATGGCACTAAATCAGGCTTCCCGGAAAAACCGTTGATCGCTGTGGCATTCCACCAAGTCTGGCTGGAGCGCTGCGAAGCGGCATTTTGTCAGGGCAAGTTTCAACCGCAGAGGGTGCTCCGGAAAATCGATACGAACTTCATGAAACACGTCCGGATTTACAACGCTTACAAGAAACAGGTGGCAAAGCATGACAGGAGAGGGGTAGAGCAGAGCTGGACCTATCTGGAGCAGGACGAGGCCATGATGTTGGGCCGGATATTTGCAGATGAAGGCACGCTGACGTGGAGAGAAGGGTTCAGATCGGTGTGGTCCAACCCGAGAACGACCTTTCAACCACCATAAGCTGCTAAGGAAGGGTCGTGTAGATGCCTGTCGTTTACCAGTCCCCTTCGCCCTTACAGTTACGACTGTGGATGTACTCGCTTTATAGTGAAATGCAAAATGTATATATATATATGAGGTTCGATTCGCGGGCCCGATTTTAATTTCAAAATGCGAAAGACGAGGGTGGAGAAATGAAATTCGACCCTCTCCGAGCCGCGAACATAGCATTAGGTTACCCGATTTACCTTTGTGGTTCTGGCGTCGTCCCCCAAACAAGGAGTGCACGTGTCGTCACGCTTCGCCTGGTTCGTGCAGCTACTGAACGGGACAGAAATGACCACGTTCGAGAGCATGCATCGAATGCACGTCCGAACACGCAGTCGACTGACTGTATGGTTACTCGACTTGCTAGGCTGATACTCAAACTTTGACTGGGAACTTTGACTTACGTGGGAAGGTCAGTAACCAGCTCAAGCTCGACCTGTTTTTCGAACTTGGACTCAAAAGCATCGCGCCCTTAGCTTGCCTACCATCTCACCACACCACTTCGCAATCATAAACTCTCGCTATAGCATTGTCAAGTCGGTAGATGTTTGTCTGGAGTAAGAGACGACCACTTCTGCTGATACACCGCGAATTGATACCGTGATAGAGAACAGAATTCGTTAAGAAGATATGGCGCTAGGCCCAAAATAAGTTGCATTTGCAAAAAGGCAAAATACGTGCACTTCTGAGTGTGCTAATCAACAGACAGCGGAAAAAATAACTGGGTAGAAATACTGAGTGACTACAATTACATTGGAACGAGCTAGAACAGGGCGAAAACGAGCCAGGCCCTCGCCTAAAATAGGTGTGGAAGGGTGGCGGGAAATACGGGGACGACTCGGAAATGGTTTTGGGAAGAAATCACTGTTTCTAAACAGTGTCAAATTCATCGTTCAGTTTACGTTTGTGCAAAGCCAGCCTGTCATCTCTGTAACGGGGTTTAAACAGTGAGCAAATGGAGCGAGTGGAGGATAAGAAAATTATCACCTCACCATGTAACACAGTACGTATCGTGCACCAACATTGGATTATACGTTGCGACAGAAAATCCTTATCGTACCAGTTCAGTTTTGGTCTGGGTGGCAGAACCGACCCTGGAGGGAACACCAATATCAACCAACATCGGCACTCCATCCCCTCCCCCAGTAACCGCCGTAACCATTGTCACCTCACTCGGCGTCTCCCCTTCCGCCCCACTCCCCTCCACTGCTCCTCTCCCATCCCTCCCCTCCCCAACAGCCTCCCCAGCCTTCCCTCTCCCCTCGCCCCCCTCGCTGTCTTCTATCCCTGGTTGAAGGGATATACGAACGGCCTTAGTGGCCGGTGAGAGGTTGCGGGGATAGTGGGGTGACTCTACTGAAGGGGGGAGATGCCTACGCCCTGTATTAGCACCAGCTGCTGCTGCTCCTGTTGCTCCACAAGCCTTCCCTTCCCGTCTCGCATCACCACCACCACCACCAGCACCACCACCAGCACCAGTAGCACCATTAGCAGCATCAAGAGCAGCAGATGCATCTGGGGCAAGAGGCGCCAGCCCAACAGGGATGGAGCCGGGGGGGAAGTCGCTGCCAGAGGGCTTTGGAGGCGGGCGCGGCAGGTCCTTGGGCTTTGTGGCTGGTGGGCCGAGCAGGAAGTGGCTGGTTGGGTGGGGGGGAACAGAGTGGGAGAGGGGGTGCGGATGGCAGGTGGGTGGTGAGACCTACCGTTCCACTAACACTCATCATATACAGACAGGGAGGGCGCGGCAGGTCCTTGGGCCTGGTGGCTGGCTTGGTAGCTGTGATGCGCTTGTTGGGATCGAGGGTGAGCCCCTCAATGCAGGAGAGCAGGTCGATGGCACTGAGGGGCGACCGCTCTGCACTTGACTGCATGTATGAGGCTATGTTAGACTGTGTCTAACAAGCATGAGGGGGTATGTTAGCGCACCCCACCATGGGATCCTCACCAGTGCTGTGAAGCCAGAGCAGGTTCAGAGCATCATTGCCAGCCATGGAGAAGTGCGACTTGAGGGCCGGCAGCACTACCATGCATATGCCACAGCACTGCATGCACACATGTGGTGCTCACCGGTGCTGCAGGGCTTGTGTGGCTGTAACTCTCTTGTTTGGATCAAAGGTGAGCATGCGAGAGAGCAAGTTGAGAACATCATCTCTAGCCCTGGGGAAATGGGACTTGAGGAGCGACTGCAACCCAACAACTCACCACTACTGCATACGTAAAAAACTCTATCTGCATGCATATGTGTGTGTGCTCACTGGTGATGCAGGGCTTGAGCAGCTGTGATTCTCTTGTTTGGATCAAAGGTGAGCATGTGAGGGAGCAGGTCAAAAGCATCGCCTCTAGCCCTGGGGAAGTGCGACTTGAGGCCGACTGCACTACCATGCATACATGAGCTTCTCACATGCAGTACTGCATGCACACATGAGCATCTTACCCGTTTTGCAAGGCCTGCAATCACTACAAGATGCGCCTCATAAAGACCTAAGACGAGCGCGCAGCCGGGATCCTCTTGTTGGGGTCGAAGGTGAGCATGCGGGAGAGCAGGTCGAGAGCATCATCGCCAGCCATGGATGGGTGTGTTTTGAGTCGACTCAAAACACACCTGAGTCGACTCAAAACACACCTGAGTCGACTCAAAACACACCTGAGTCGACTCAAAACACACCTGAGTCGACTCAAAACACACCTGAGTCGACTCAAAACACACCGAGTCGACTCAAAACACACCGAGTCGACTCAATACACACCTGAGTCGACTCAAAACACACCTGAGTCGACTCAAAACACACCTGGAGAGCAGGTCGAGGGCATCATCGCCATCCATGGGGAAGTGCGACTTGAGGACGCGTCCCCTCAACGCCGATCTTGAGATCGATCCGACGTAGGTTCGATTTTTTGCGTTGTTAAAAAAGCTTCTATAAATTTACAAAGCGATGTGCACAGTTTTAGTGCGGTGGAGGTTTGATTTTCGACGATTGATTGCAGGTGTGGTGTTCAGGGGACGCGTCCTGAGGGACGGCAGCAACCCACCAACTCACCAGTGCTGCATATGTGAAGCACTGTATTTGCATGCATGCGTGTGTGTGCTCACCGGTGCTGTAAAGCCTGCGCAGGTGTAATCCTCTTGTTTGGATCAAAGGTGAGCATGCGGGAGAGCAGGTCTAAGTCATCATCAGCCGCCATGGGGAAGTGTGACTTGAGGGGTGGTGCCGGGCAGCACTGCACTTCACTCATGAACAAGCCTCTGAGAGTGCACCCCACCAACCCAACTCACCGGTGCTGTAAAGCTTGAGCCGCTATGATCCTCTTATTCGGGTCAAACGTGGGCACGTGGGAGAGCAGGTCTAAGGCATCATCGCCACCATGGGGAAGTGTGATTTGAGGGGCAACAGCACTTGATTGGATGCATGCATGAGCCTATGCGAGCACTTGATTGGATGCATGCATGAGCCTATGCGAGCACTTGATTGGATGCATGCATGAGCCTATGCGAGCACTTGATTGGATGCATGCATGAGCCCATGCGAGCACTTGATTGGATGCATGCATGAGCCCATGCGAGCACTTGATTGGATGCATGCATGAGCCTATGCGAGCACTTGATTGGATGCATGCATGAGCCTATGCGAGCACTTGATTGGATGCATGCATGAGCCTATGCGAGCACTTGATTGGATGCATGCATGAGCCTATGCGAGCACTTGATTGGATGCATGCATGAGCCTATGCGAGCACTTGATTGGATGCATGCATGAGCCTATGCAAGCACTTGATTGGATGCATGCATGAGCCTATGCGAGCACTTGATTGGATGCATGCATGAGCCTATGCGAGCACATCCCAAAAACTCACCAGTGTCGTAAGTCCCAGTTACTCACCGGTGCTGTAAGTCCCATCCCAGTTACTCACCGGTGCTGTAAGTCCCATCCCAGTTACTCACCGGTGCTGTAAGTCCCATCCCAGTTACTCACCGGTGCTGTAAGTCCCATCCCAATTACTCACCGGTGCTGTAAGTCCCATCCCAGTTACTCACCGGTGCTGTAAGTCCCAGTATGTATTGTACTGCATGCACATGTGTGTGTGCTCACCGGTCCTGCAGGGCTTGTGCGGCTGTGTGACAGCAGGTCTAAGGCGTCATCGCCCGCCATGGGGAAGTGTGACTTGAGGGGCGGCGCCGGGCAGAAGTTGAAATGCACGTAGTCGGGCAGACACTGCATGTCCGGCCATTGGTCCTCCCGCGGCGTGCCCAGGGCAGCGAAAATCTTCCCCAACAGAAAGGGAGGGCGGGGGGTGAGGGGGAGAGGTATTGGGGAAGGAAAGTGGGGTAAGGGAGAGCAGCTTGGCTCAGGCGCACGATACCACACGTAGACATGATCAATCGAGGCAAGTTTTAGCTCGACTCGCTGGCTCGACTCGACCTGTCAGTTCTTTTATTTTCCTGACTCGATTAGAGTCCAGTCGAGTCAAATTGAGGAGAAATCTCGATGCATCACCCGACTCCACATTGAACAGTCTGGTGAGCCACGAGTCAGCGAGTCGGCTGACTCCATTCGAGCTGGGCTGACTCGAGGGCCACCAATTTTATCCACGTGGATTCCCGTTGCCAATCCCCCCTCCTTTCCTCATGCAATTTCCCCCGTCAATGAATCTCCGACCATCACTCAATTTCCACTCAACACGCAAATCCTCCCGACACTCAATTTCCGCCCGTCACACAAATTCCCCCGTCACCCAATTTCCGCCCGTCATGCAAATTCCCCCGTCACCCAATTTTTGGTGCGTATCAATTTACCTGTGCGGAAAGGGGAAGGGACGGGATTTCGTCATTCCTACCTTGCATGCCGGCTACGAATCACGACACAACATTTGGGGCCAAGACTGACTCGCGAGTTGATGACTCGTGCTCGAGTCAAGACTGGCTCGACTTCAGAAGTCCAGCACGAGTCGGCAGTTTAAAAAAACTGACTCGCCTATGGCTCGACTCGACTCGACTCGACTCGACTCGTGATCATGTCTAACCGCACTATACCGTACGCCTTGCTGCCGAACAGCAGCTCAGGCGCACCTGATACCAGAGTGCAAACACCTGGTGGGTGAGCTTGCTGGCTCTAAGAGCAGAGCAGAGCAGAGCAGAGAATACCTGTAAGAAAGGTCTTCGCAGCAGCAGCTCAGCGAACACACATCCACGCCTGACCCATATGCTTTACTTCCAAATAGCAGCTCACGTGCGCGATACCAGAGCGCAAACACCTGGTGGGTGAGCTTGCTGGTTCTAGGAGTAGCAGAGAAGAGGAGAGCAAAGGAGAGCATACCTGCAGGGAGGGTCGTCTGAGAAGCAGCTCTGCAAACACGCAGACAGCACCCCACACGTCCACGCCCGAACCATAAGCCTTGCTGCCGAGCAGCAGCTCAGGCGCCTGGTACCAGAGCGCAAACATCTGATGGGTCAGCTTGCTGAAGGCCACAGCGTGAAAAGTAGGAAGGGTCGTCTGAGCAGCAGCTGAGCGAAGACGCAGCTGGCCCCCCACACGTCCACGCCTGATCCGTATGCCTTGCTCCTAAACAGCAGCTCAGGCGCCCGGTACCAGAGCGCAAACACCTGGTGGGTCAGCTTGCGGTCGGGGCTGCCAAAGAGGCGATCAAAGCCGAAATCCGCAATCTTGAGCTCCCCTGTTGGGCCGATGAGCAGATTGTTGGGCTTCATGTCCCTGTGGGTGGGGATGTGGGCAGGGGTGGGGGTGGGTGGGAAGGTGTGGGAAGGTTTAGAGTACGCGGGTTGAAATCAGCGATCTTGAGCTCCCCTGTTGGGTCGATGAGGAGGTTGTTCGGCTTCATGTCCCTGTGGGGGTGGGGCGTGGGTGGGTGGTAGGTGGGGGGTGGGTGGGTGGTGGGTGGGGGGTGGGTGGGAAGGTGTGGGCTTGAGATGGCGTGTTGGGCTGATGAGGAGGTTGTTGGGCTTCATGTCCCTGTGGGGGTGGTGGGGAGGTTGGTTGGTTGGTGGAGTGAGTGGGTGAGAAAGAGAGGTGGTTGGGGGGCCAAGCCAAGTGGGAGTGGATGGAGGTGGGGGGTGGCGAGGGATGAAATCAGCGATCTTGAGCTCCCCTGTTGGGCCGATGAGGAGATTGTTGGGTTGGGTGGGTTTCATGTCCCTGAGGGGGTGGGTGGGGAGTGGGTGGGGAAGACGGGGTAGGAAAAGAGGGCCTGGTAAACACGTGGTGCGCCAGCTTGCCATCAGGGCTGCAGACACCAGCAAGGTGTGAAGAGGGGTGTGGCAGGGTGTGAAGAGGGGTGTGGCAGGGTGTGAAGAGGGGTGTGGCAGGGTGTGAAGAGGGGTGTGGCAGGGTGTGAAGGCATATCTCTGCATGAATGCATGGGGAGGTGGGAGGAAAACCAACATCAGACTCTTGAGACGAAGTGTTATCAAATGAAGCATCATCAGATGAGCCACCATCGGAAGAACGACCATCATACAAATCACCATCAGACAAACCAACATTTAACAGATCAGAATCAGGCATTACCATCATGTGATTCACCCACCCACCAGTGCAGCACCCACCAGTGCAGCACCCACCAGTGCAGCACCCACCTGTGCAGAACCCATTTGCCGTGGCAATATGCGGGCCCCGCTAGTGTCATGCGTGCATCCCCGTATAGCACACTGCACTAGCACACTTTCACCCTCCTGTGCAGCACCCACCTGTGCAGCACCCATTTGCCGTGCAGGTATGCTAGCCCCTCTAGGGTCATGCGCATGAATGCCTTGATGTCGGCTAGAGAGAGGTGCAGTGAGCGATCCTTGATGATGTTCTGCCAGACATGGGAGGGAGGGGAGGTTGGGAGAGGGGTGAGAGTGGAGGACCGAGGGTAAGGAAAGGGGGGAAGAGGAAGAGGAGGACAGAGGGCTTAAGGGAGGGTGATTCATCATTCATGCGCATGAACGACTTGATGTCCCATGGGGAGAGCTGCAGCGATCAATCCTTGATAATGTTCTGAGGGAGGAAGGGGGGGAGAGGGGGAGGATGGAAGAAAGGAGAGAAAAGGGGGGGAAGGGAGAGGGGGAGAGAGAGAGAGAGGGAACGGGAAATGAGTCTGGGACAAGACGAGACAATGAAGAAACAAGACACAACCTTCAGGACAAGCAAGGCGACGGAGATCTAGGCAACAAAATGGCAACACCACCGGCATCTCTTTGCTATCGTCGCCGGAACCGGCAAACAACAATCACTGCACCAACGCGCGATGCAGGAGGCGCTCCGCCGTCCCATGAACGAGGCGGAGCGCTGACGCGAGGCCTCGCAACACGTATACGGCTGACCGTGAGCGCACTCGCGTCTCCACTACCCCCATCGCATCTGCCGCCGCCGCGCCCAACGCAGGCTCTCTGCCAGGCTCCATTTCAGCCCGCTCCATCTCATGCTGCAACACCCACGCGCCATCACGACACACCCGCATCTGTGCGTGATTCATCACGCTCGCCTCCACAGGCACATCCTCAAGAGCCGCAGCAGCAGTGTCGATCATCAGGGCAACGACTCCCACATACGACATCACGTGGCCGAGACAAACAAGGACATGCCCCTCCACTTCTAGCAGCCGGGGAACGTCTGCACGCCGGTAAGATAGCCCACCAACCGTCAGCCGAGGAGCCATGCGGATCCCCGAGTGCCGGCGAGAGGCGCATCGCCGAGTGGGAGAGGCAGGAGGAGACTCAGCCCCTGCCGCCTTCACCGCTGCGGCTCCTGCCGCCTGCACTTGAGGGCCCGGAGGAGCCCCTGACTGCGCTGGTGGAGGCTGCTGGTGAAGCGAGGGGGGAGGTGGGGGCATTCCGTACAGCGGGAGCTCAACCCTGCGGCCATCCGCAGCCTCCACAAACGTCTGATACATGGGGGGCCCGCCCCCCGGAGGTGCACACCATATCCCAGGCGGGAGGCGCAGGGGATGAGGCGCCACGGTGGGCTGACCAACCAGGGACTGCGGATCGGGTCGCGCAGGCGGTGGTAGTTGCGGAAGGGGGAGCTGCTGGCGAGGGAGCTGCTGAGGGAGGAGCTGCTGTGGGGGGATTACAGGAGGAGGGGCTGGAAGAGCGGGTACAGCGGCAGGAGGATGTGGTGCCAAGTCGAGCTGGGGAGGCAGCTGACTCACGGACGGCACAACTGGGGCATCTGGACGATGGGGAGGGGAACTTGGGGTCCTCGACGGAGGACGAGAGCGTGGAAGAGCTGGAGCCCAGATCTGCGAGAAACCAAGCTACCAACATTCGAGCCGGATCTGGAATTTCCCCGCCTCCCACCCAACCAACATTTTCGCCAACAGACCTGGCGAAGCGCAGGGACCTTTTCGACCAGGTTTCTACCTGGGACCTGTCCCACCTGAGCGACAGCCGCCAACCGAGCCTGGCGAGGCACCCCCCCAAAGCAATTCGCGAGGCCTTTGCGAAATGCCTCCTGACCCCCCTTCTAGCCCTAGCCTCCAACCCGGACTCAGAACCAGCCTGGCGATTGCTGCTGTTCCTCCCTCGCCTAATCCTCCGCGTTCCAAGCACCAAACGTCCGGACTGGCCAGCTTGCAGCAGCCGAATCCTATCATTTGAGCGCGCGAACTGGCAGGGATTGTACGAAGAAGCTGCCAAGGCTATTGAGCTTCCTGCCCAGCCCAGACACACTGCCGACGAGATTGGCTGCCTGGCCAGAGTTGAAGGCTTGGCCAAACGCGGGAACCTCAGAAAATCCCTCCAAGCCCTAGAAGCCACCCCTGTGGCCCCCACCACACCTGACACTCTGGCTGCCCTCCAAGCGCGCCATCCTCCTGCCGAACTACTCATCCCTGACTGGGTTACCAGCCACGCCACTGACACACCACCAATCATACCCCTTCGCGACTTTCGCAAAATCATCGCCAAATGCCCCAATGGAGTTGGAGCCGGACCCTCAGGCACAACCTTCGAACACCTTCGTGATGCTGCTCTCGGGAATCCCGATGTCTGCCAACACATCCATGCACTCACTAACACGGCCCTTGCTGGCCAGCTCTGCCCAGGGGAGCGCAGGAGGAGGGAGTACTCGGCCCAGGCGCGGTCACGGAAACCGGAAGGGGCGACGCTGTGGCGCATGACACGGTTGAAGTGGGCTAGCTTGAGCGGGATGAGCAGCGTGCGGTTGAGCAGCAGCGCCATGTGCAGCCCGCGGGAGAGCGCCATCAGCTGGTGCATCCATCCATGTTGCATGGGGACCATGGCCATGGGTGTGTGCACATAGACGTGCACATGCACATGGGCATGCATAGGGGCATGGGCATGCATGCAAATAGGCAGTGCGTTGATGGAGGTGGGCGCTGTGACCCACACACACAAGCGACAAGTGAGAGTCACGGCGCTACTGTGGCTTGACACCAACACCCCCATCCAAGTTTCACGTCTGGTTGCGTTCGCCAAACCTGGAGGAGGAATCCGCCCCATCGCAGTGGGCGAGTGCCTGCATCGCCTTATCGCGAAATGTGCACTTTACCTGACGAGTGCAGCAGCCCGCGACTTCTTCACACCCATCAAGCTCGGCGTAGCAGTACCAGGGGGAACAGAAGCCTCCATCCATATCACCCGCACGTACCTGGAGGAAACCCTACCGCGACCGCACTTTAGATGGACATAGCAAACGCATTCAACGCTATTCGTTCGTCTCACATACGGCTCCGCCTCCATCCTACGAGTGGACGCGGGCTTCAACGCAGCATCTCCAACAAGCGCGCGTGGAGTCCGCCAGGGTGATCCAATGGGACCGCTGCTCTTTGCCGCTGGTATCCAACGCTCCCTTACCTCCACCGCCGCTGCTTTTCCGAGCGTTGTCATCATCGCTTACGCGGACGATATAACTTTCCTTGGCCCCGCGTCCGCCTGCACCTCCGCCTTCAACCATCTTACGGCTGACCTCCTCCCCATCGGCCTGGCCCACAACCCTCCAAAGTGCGCAGCCTGGTCTCCAGGCCCCATGAACGACGCCGACCTCCCCACCGGGATCCTCTTCAATCGCGCGGGATTGCGCGTCCTCGGCAGCCCAGTAGGAACAGCCGACGGCTGTGTCACGCAACTGCGGGAAAATCTCGCTACAGCGAGCGCTCCGCTGCCACTGGTGGGCCACATGGACCCCCAGCTCTCCTACCTTCTGCTCACCCGATGCATTAGCCGGAGAGCCTCCTTCCTCGCGCGCACCACCCCTCTATCCCACCTGTCCGCCGCCGAATGGTCCACGTGGGGTGAAAGTCTGCTGCACACCCTGCTTGCTGCGGCGCAAATCTCACAGCCTCGTGCGCCGGCGGAGAAGGAACGGATCTGGAACCAGGCCAGCCTCCCCACCACCATTGGAGGTCTGGGACTCACTGACCCAAGCACGGAAGGCTCTTACGCTTACCTGGCATCGGCGGTCGCTACGGCCCACCTCCTGCGTTCCCTTTGCTCCAAGATCCACCAGGAGGTGGCAGAACTCGCGCCCCTGCTGGACGCAAGCCCTACAAACCCTGCCGCACTGCCACAGTGGCTGGCTGCCGCGGAAGCCATCCTCCCCCCCTCAACAGCGGCCGTGATGAAGGTCGGACGAGAGAAGGGCGATGGGTTGAAGCTGCAACACGCACTCGCACTCCACGTCCACTCAGCTAAGGCAGTCGCCGGCGTCCGCAGCAGCCGGTCCATGTCCCCGAACCCGCTCATGGGCCACACGCAACGCCTCCTATCCCTCCTCGGACCCGGAGCAGGCGACTGGCTGGCGGCGTTGCCCCCGACGAGCTCCCTCCGACTACTCCCAAGCCATTCTCTTCCGCTTAGGCCTCCCTCACCCAATCCCCCGCCAATGTGACTGCACGAAGGCTGTCAAGATCCTGGACAGCCGGCTGCCAAACCACCTGCTGCGCTGTGGGACAGGGAAGGGACGGACGAGCACCCACCATGCCCTTCGGGATGAATGTTGTCGCATAGCTCTAGAAGCCGGTTACACCGTCCACAAGGAAACAGCGATGTATACGCCGGTCGAAAACCTATTCGCATACTTCTCGATCCGCGATCCCATTCACCGGCCGTATACACATTTGTGACGTCACTGTTACTGACCCCATCTCGAAATGTGACAAGTATGCACGGAAGGGGACAGGGTGGGCTGCCCAGGTGGCTGCATACAAGAAGATGGAGAAATATGCAATCAGGAACGACTGGGTGGGGTTTATCCCCATGGCAGTCGAGACCTACGGTTGTACCTCACCTGGCGTGTTTAAGTTCCTTAAGATGTGCGCCGACCTGGCCGCCAAGCTGCGGTTCAACGCCCCCCCTACCTCGGCGGAAGCAGCCAAGCTGTTCCACGAGTATAGGCAGCGCTGGAGCATCACTCTGCAGCGAGGGCAGTGTCAAAATATTATGCTCTAGCCTGTAGTGGGGTGCTCTGTAGCGAGTACAACCCTTCTAGGGTTTGCTATTTGTATCCCCATTCTTGCTAGTTCAGTCCTCTCTTTTGCCTTCATTCTCTCTTGCCTAGCTAGGTCAACCCTAGCTATGGCTCCTCAGTATACCTATTATCACGACATGGTATCAGAGCTTAACGTTCCTGGCCTGTGGGCCCACTTCACTGCTTCCGCTGCTACTGCTACTCCCTGTCCGCCGCGCGCCCCGTGGTGCGCGGCGTCGAAACTAGGGTTTTCAGCCCGCCGTGCGCCCCGAGGCGCGCGGCGGTTTTCTGCCCGCCGTGCGCCCCGAGGCGCGCGGCGGTTCTCTGCCCGCCGTGTGCCCCGAGGCGCGCGACGGGTTCCTGCCCCGTCACTCGGCACGTCGCCCCCGGGAGGCGCTGCGACGGGCGACGGGGACCCGCGCGTCGCCCCCCGTCGCCCGTCGTGGCCTGCACGCGGCCCGTACACCCGGCACGCGGCCCGTACGGGCTGCGCCAGGCCTGCGCGCGGCCCGTACGGGCTGCGCCAGGCCCGCGCGCGGCCCGTACGGGCTGCGCCAGGCCCGCGCGCGGCCCGTACGGGCTGCGCCAGGCCCGCGCGCGGCCCGTACGGGCTGCGCCAGGCACGCGCGCGGCCCGTACGGGCTGCGCCAGGCCCGCGCGCGGCTCGGACCGCCTGCGCGCGGTTCGGGAGGCGGTGCCAGGCCCGTGGGCGGCCCGTTCTTCGCTTCCCCTGTCCTCCCCGCTGTCCCCCGTGCTTCTGAAGGCGCCCCACCCCTCCTTCTGCCCGTTCTCCTGGATTAGGGTTTGGGGTGGGGGGTATGGGGGTGCAGCTTCAGTGTGCCGTTCCCTGCTCCTCCTCCTCCCTCGTCTCCCTCTGCTACAGCTGCCGCTGAGGGGGGTGGTGTGTGGGAGCCTAGGGTTTGGGGTCTAAGGGGGGTACCGTCGGAGTGGAGCTAGGGTTCCAGCAGGGGGTGTGTGAGAGGGGGGTGGGACAGTCGGGGGAGGTTGAGCGGAGGCTGCCGTCTTGTCGTCAGCAGCACCTGTAGTCCGGGGCGCTTGTTCCGGTAGCCCAGTCGTAGCCAGCTGCGCCAGTCGCCCGTGGGTCCGTTGCTCGTCTGCCGCTCTTCTTAGCCGCGGAGCCAGTTACTCCTGTAGTCCGGGGCGCTTGTTCCGGTAGCCACTGAGCCAGTTTGACTCCTGTTGCCCGTGTGTCTGCAGCTTCAGCCGACGCCTCTTATCTCCTCTCCACCTACAGTCTCGCCTCCTCCTCCTCACTTGCCCCTTTTGTGACTGCCTCTAGCTTTGCTCATAATTGTGCACCTTAAACTATTGCTTCTTGCTTGTGCTCAGAATGTGTGGTGACATCGTGATCCACCCTGAGCTTGTACTACTTTGTTTCCTCTGCTGATTACACCCCACTTTGGCTATGGGGGTGTGTCAGAATATTATGCTCTAGCCTGTAGTGGGGTGCTCTGTAGCGAGTACAACCCTTCTAGGGTTTGCTATTTGTATCCCCATTCTTGCTAGTTCAGTCCTCTCTTTTGCCTTCATTCTCTCTTGCCTAGCTAGGTCAACCCTAGCTATGGCTCCTCAGTATACCTATTATCACGACAGGCAGGCTCACGCCCTCAATCTGAAAACTCACACGGCCATGGAGGCGGATGCGGCTGGGATTGCTGATGCCATCGAAACCCTAGCCGAAGGTTACCTATTTCAAATCCTAGAACCCCTGCTTGGACCCCTCGTGGACCAGGCGGGTGGCGAGTAGGATGCTTGCCTCACCATCAATCTTGCATGCTTGTGAGCATAGTGTTTATTAATACAAAGGACCATTCGAGAGGACCGTTTCTTCTCGCCCATTTGCATGTACCTATGACCAATATAATACAGAGGACAGCTTGCGAGAGGAAAAGCAATCTGCATGAATGACTTGATGTCCCCCCGTGACAGGTGCAGAAAGCGGTCGTTGATGATATTCTGAAAGACGGGGGAGGAAGGGGAGGGTGACGGAAAGAAAAGAAGGTTGGGAGAGGAGAACTGGGGGAAAGAAGGGACAGTCACGTGCATGAATGCATGCCTTGATGTCCCCTGGTGACAGGTGCAGCATCTATATTGAAATCACTTTTGAGAATTCTCAAAAGTGATTTCAATAACACCTTGATGTCCCCTGGTGACAGGTGCAGCGAACGATCTTTGATGGTATTCTGGAGGGGTTGGGGGACAGCATAGAAGAAGAGAGAGAGAGAGCCTCCTGCAGCAACTTGATCTCCCTCAGAGGAGCTTCCCCTCTGTGTACAACACACAATGAAGCACCTTACCTCCAAGTCAGTCGCCATGAATTCGAGCACCAGATTCAGGTTTCGTTTGTGGGGATAGATGTCAATGAGATCGATGATGTGAGGGTGGTGCATCTCCTGCCTGCAGTAGCTTCATCTCCGTCAGAGCCGTCACGTTGTGGATGGTGCTCCCTCACGTTCACCTCAAGCATCCCTTTGTCCCCAACAAGCTCCACCTTCTCTTACCTCTAGATCTGTCTCCAAATTCGAGCACCAAATTTAGATTCCTCTTGTGCGGGTAGATGGCGATGAGATCGATGATGTGTGGGTGGTGCAGCTCCCTTCGTGCTATCACAACACACACTCACTTCCAAGTCTGTCTCCATGAACTCATGAACCAAACTGAGGTTCCTCTTGTGCGGGTGAATGTCAACGAGCTCATTGCTCAATGGCGTGTAGGTGGGTGGTGCAGCACCTGCAGCAGCTTCATCTCCCTCACAGCGCTCCCTGCTTACCCCCTTTTGCGACGTCTCAAGAGCACTCCCTGCTTACCCCCTTTTGAGACGTCTGAAGAGCACTCCGGCGTTCAGCAGATTGGGATGGCATCTAAAGAGCTACGCCAACTGAAAGTGGCCGGGAGTTTGATCGTGAGCAACTTTTAGAGGCGGTTGGACGAGGCAAGAAGGTGGACAAACTTCATGGCGAGGGAAACTCTTGGGTAAATCGTGGCACTCATCGTGAAGATAATGAGGAGGACCGGGTTGAGAGAGAGGATCTCGAACAGCATTGTGGTGAAGTAGGGGACGATGGCGATGGTGACGGTGTGGACGGTACCGCCGGTCCAACCAGTGCAGATTGCGGCACTGCTGCTCGTGCGGATGGTGACGAGGATGAGGCGGATGAGGAGGAGGTGGCGACTGACAATGAGGAGCACGAGGAAGAGGAGGGGGATGCTGACGAGGACATGGAGGGGGAGGAGAGTGAGGAGGGGAGCGGTGACGACTCCGAGGAGGAGGTGTACACTGGTGACGGAGAGGAGGCAGAGGACAACAACGCTGAGGACTATGTCGACTTGAAAGAGGAAGGTGTGGAGGATACAGAGGGAGATGGGGAGGAGAGAGCTAAAAAGAGGAAGCGGGGTGGAAAGGGGAAGGGTAAGAAGGCTGCAGGAGGACGAGGTGGGGGGGGAAGGGGGCGGCAAGGGAAAGGAGGAGGGCGAGGGAGAGGGAGGGGGCGTGGTAGTTGCGGTGTTCGAGGGGGAGGGCAGATCCGGAGGGAAGACACTGCTGAGGATGGTGTTGGCACCCTATCCGCACACTCTAATGACACACCACCCAGGGTTCTAACGAGGTACGTCACCCGATGTTTTTAGAAGATTCCTGACCATCCAAAGGAGAAGCGTCGATGTCGCATGTGCAATATGGAGATCTCCTTTGCCAAAACCAACTGCAAGACCGGCAGGGTTCACATGGAAGGGCAGCACCTCAACCACTGGATCATATGGTTGCGGAAGTTCCATGGTGGGGAGGTGGGCCCAAACGACCACTTCCGTGAAGGGGGGTATGGAGTTGACAACGAGGTTCCGGACGGGGGCGTGAAATGGGTAGGCGCGGACACTTGGCCAGTGCCGCCCACTGAGGGGGCGCCAGCGAGGATGGGGCAGCAGCTGATCATACAGACCTACCCCAAGCGCTTCGACAAGGACCATCTGCAGCGGGCCTTGTGCGAGTGGGTGGTTGCCACCAACCAGACATTCACTATGGTGGAGCACCCGACAGTGAGCCCACCACCATACCACCTCACCACCCCCTTTTTAACCCCAATTACATTGATCCAGCGGGTTAGTTGCTGCTTATGTCCTGTCGTTTTGATCGTCCAGCCTGCGGTGTTTGTCAAAACCAGTCGTGATTGAAGTTCAGTCCCCGCGGCCTCGTACACACCCCCTATACCCCTAATTGATGGTAGTTTTGCAATCTCATGGCAGCCGCCAATCCCAAGTGTGCCGTGGAGAAAGTCATTCCCTCGCGCAACACCCTTGCCCGCCAAATCATCCACCTGGTAGGGCTAGCAAGGATCAAGCTCATGGAGATGCTTGCTGCTGACGGCATAGGGGCTTTTGCCCTTACGCATGACATATGTACCGGTGAGAATCACCGATCCTATATGTCAGTGACGGGTCACTGCCTGACTAAGAAGTTTGAGTTGCGGCAGATAACCCTCGACTTCCGCACTATGCCTGGCGAGCACAGTGGTGAGAAGATCGTCGAGGTGCCGCTCGATGTGGTGAAGGAGTGTAACTTGGAGAAGCGGTGCATTGCTGAGACATCCGACAACGCGTCGGCCAATGTCGTAGCGATGGAGTTCCTTTGCCGTGGGGGGCCAACCGACCATCAGCCGCCCTTGATTTTCTCCGGCATGCACGTCGGGTACCTTAAGTTGGTTTACCTCTCGCACACATGGTGGCAACTCTATGCCACCCTTAGTGTTCTCATGTCAGCATGTGGTTTCTAGTTGTGTGTGTGGTACTCTCTTGATCGTAGCCTGAATCATTCTTGTGTGTGTGCCTTCTCCTTCTATCATGCAACCCTTCCACCAGAAGCATGTCCCACATTTGCAACCTAGCAATCCAGCTAGGGCTGAAGACAGTGCTCGATATCAAAGAGCCGCTAGGGATGGTTAGAGACCTAGCGTCCTTCATTGGGTTCTCGCCCAAGAGGACTACCCTGTTCGAGAAGATCCAGAGGGATGATGAGAAGGCGAAGATATTGCGTCTTCGCCAGGACAATGAGGTGCAGTTGGGCTCGACCTACCTCATGCTCGAGCGCGCGATTCGACTTCGATATGCCATCGAGACCTTCTACCGCAAAGCTCCAGTAAGCAAGTGGTGTTAATGTTAGCCCTCAATCTCACATTTGTACTTGTACTTTTTATATCCTAATTTAGTGTAGTTTGCACTTTGTGTTTGGTTGGGTGTACACCCACATCCCAACCAAACCCAAATGTAATCTCCAAGCAATCTCCAACCCAAGCAGCTACGACGTTGTCTCGGCAGCAGAGCATTTTGACGTAATCACGATCGGAACACGACGACTTCATGGACGAGCTAGACGACATGGAGGACGCTTGGCTACCCCCACGTACGCCGACCCGATGGAACTCGATCGAATCGACGCGAAGGCAAGACCAAAGAAGAACAAAGCTAAGTGTTCTTTCTGCGGCAAGCCGGGACATCGATTCATCGATTGTAACAAAATGAAAACCGCACGTGCATCGTTTCGGGACCGCAGCAGTGGAGCAGATTCAACGCAAAAATTGGAGGATCGTGGAGTGAATTCTTCAACCCACGAACGGACTCTACCAGGGAAAAACGCCGAGGAAAATAAAACCTCCGCAAAACAAGACCCTGCTGGACCCGGACAACTCCAAAAAGGCCCTGTAAAAAGTAAGCACTCCTTAAAATTATCATACAAGGATGCTTTACTTGGGATAAATTCCCCTGGGTCTACGGCCTTGGTGAAATTTGGAGAGAGGCTCCTAAAGAAAAATAATGTACCGGTACGACTGCTGCAGCAGCTGCGTATGGGGAACCAACAACGGAGCGTGGAAGATCGACCTTCCAACGACGACGCCGTCCTCTCTCAGAAGAACCAACCCACGTCGACCAACCGGTCCCCACGGAAGAAGTCGGTGGCGCTGAAGCAGCTCAAGAGGGAGCTGGAGGTCAATATGAAGCTGCGACGACCTCAAACCTCCTCTACAGATGCATCTGAAACACCAACCCTACAAGGGAATTCTACTACGAGCTCGAGAACCACGTCGTCGACGACAACAAAAAATCATGGCATTCAGGAAAAGCAGAACCGACCATCTGCCACCCCAGGAGAAAATACGGAGCTCTGGGACATGCCCTACGATCCTATCAACGAGGCAATCAACGGGTGCAGCGAGCAACGCCAACCACTACTGCTCGAGGTGATCTGCAATGGGCGACGCCTCCAAGCACTCGTGGATAGCGGAGCATCCCATTCAGTATGTGAAAAAACAACTCTCGAACGCATTAACGAGGAGTACACGCCTTCAAGCTTTACAGCTACGATGGTTGACGGAAGCAAGTTACAAGTCTACGGCGAAGTAGCGTTACACCTGCAGATGGGTCCTCTTCGCTGGAAACCGACCCTACCTGTCACCAACATCAAAGGGCTAGACTTGATTCTTGGGAGAGACTTTCTCAAGAAGTTCAACCCCGAGATCAACTGGGTCACCCGCACGGCGAGCATCTACAATCAAGACAGAAGAGTTCCACTTCCGAGTTGGAGCAACACGGGAGATATTCCGGAGGAGACTCTCGCACGCTTCGAGAAGGACGTGAAAAAAATCATGGCAGGGTTCGTCGCACTGGTTACAGACGAGGATGAAGCAGAGAAGAAAGCACCTGAGCTTCCGCCTGCTATCGAGAAACTTCTGGAGGAGTTCAAAGACGTTCTTCCTAAAGACCTTCCAGACCAGTTGCCGCCATACCGAACCCACCAGCACGAGATCGTCGAAGAACCTGGTTCGAAACCGACCTTCCGAGCACCATATCGACTCAACTCTACCGAGTTGGCTGACATGAATAAGCAGATTGAGTACCTCTTGGAAAAGGGACTCATTCGACCATCGACATCACCATACGGTGCACCAGTGCTCTTCACGCCAAAACCTGACGGAAGCTTACGCATGTGCATCGACTACCGAGCTCTCAATAAGCAGACGATTAAAAACAAGTTTCCCATTCCTCGGATCGATGACCTGCTTGACCAGCTTCGGGGAGCCACTATATTCTCAAAGCTTGATCTGAGATCGGGATACTGGCAGATACGGATGGCTGACAATTCCATCCACAAGACGGCATTCCGGGCACGATACAGATCCTACGAGTACCTCGTCATGCCGTTCGGTCTCACCAACGCACCCGCTACATTCCAGGCCGAAATGAACCATATTCTCAGGCCTCTACTCGACGAATGCGTGGTGGTGTACCTGGACGACATCCTGATCTACTTGAGGGACATGAAGCAGCATATGGAACACCTACGACGCGTCTTTGCTATTTGTACTGATTTCTCTGTTAGTTCAATCATTCCAGTCTCGTAATCTTGACATGGTTTCAGAGCAGGTCCTTCCCTAGGACCGTTCTTAAGGGCCCACCTACCTACCTACCTACCTACATACCTATCAAGCGCCCCTAGTGCGCCTCCTATTGCGCCCCTAGTGCGCCTCCTATTGCGCCCCTAGTGCGCCATCTTTTTTTTTTTTACCGCGCGCGATCTGCTAGCCGCCCGCGCGCGGCCTATTTCGTGCGCGCGACCAGCCAACAGCCCGCGCGCGGCCATTTTTTCACGCGCGCCTTGCTTGCCGCCAGCGCGCGCGGTTCTTTTTCTTCGCGCGCGGCCCGTCGCGCTGCCCGCGCGCCTTGTGTGCTGCGCTCGACCCCCCGCGCCTTCGTCGCCGCGGTCGGGCCTGCAGCAACAGCCGCGGCAGAGACTGCAGTCGCGGCCGTCGCAACTGCTGCAGCAGCCGCCGCCGCCTCTCCTGCCGCGGCCGCCGCTGCATCTACAGCAGCTGCAGCCGCCGCATCTACTGCAGCAGCCGCCGCTGCAGCTACAGCAGCAGCAGCCGCCGCATCTTCTGCAGCAGCCGCCGCTGCATCTACAGCAGCAGCAGCCGCCGCATCTTCTGCAGCAGCCGCCGCTGCATCTACAGCAGCAGCAGCCGCCGCATCTTCTGCAGCAGCCGCCGCTGCATCTACAGCAGCAGCAGCTGCCGCATCATCTACAGCAGCGGCCGCCGCCGCATCTACGGCAGCAGCAGCCGCCGCAATCTACAGCAGCGGCCGCCGCAGCTACAGCAGCATCAGCCGCCGCTGCCTCTGCAGCAGCAGCCGCCGCCGACCCAGCAGCAGCAGCCGCCGCCGATCCTGCAGCAGCCGCAACCGCCGAGTCTACTCCATCGGCCGCCGCCGGCCCTGCAGTCCCTACTGTAGCCGAACCTGCAGCAACTGCCGCCGCTGTCGCGACTGCCCCGGCCCTGCCTTGCCCTGCTGCTACTGTCACTGCCACGTTTATTACTTACTTTTCCTCCTCCTGCTACCATGGCTACTGCTCCTGTTCTAGCCTTCGACGCTGAGGGCCGCCCAGTGAAATTTGACACCTGGCTCGATGATCTGCACCTTTTCCTACAGCTCACTGCCAAGGAAGACATTTCACTGTACGACCACGCCCTAGGCCATGCTACTGCCCCTGACTCCTCTGCTGCTAGCACACTGCGCTCCCAGTGGCAGACCCGCGACGCACACGCTCGCTTTGCTATCCGCAACTCCCTGCCGCTAGATGAGCGCGAGCACTTCGGCCAGTGCAAGACTGCTAAGGAACTGTACACAGCCGTAGTTGCTCGCTACTCCTCGCCTGCGTCTGCCACCCTAGGCCGCCTCTCCCTGCCCTACCTGTTCCCCGACCTGGCCTCCTTTCACACTGTCGCTGATCTCATCACCCACCTCAAGACTAGTGAGGCCCGTTTTCGCGCTGCTATGCCTGCCGAGTTCCTTGCTAGCAACCCCCCCCCGCTCTGGCTCACCCTCTACCACATTGTCACCCGCCTCCCTGACTCTCTGCGCACAGTCAGGGACTCCTTTCTAGCTCGCTCCCCTACTGAGCTCACCATTGCCCTCCTCGAGAAGGACCTACTTGCAGCTGAGGCGAGCATCGTCGCCGTAGGTGCCTCTCGTGGCGAGCCCCGCACCCCCTTCTTCGAGGGGTGTTCCCCTTCCCCCCTTCTCCCCTCTGTCGCCACTGCTGCTGCTGTCGACCTCCTTGGTGCTGAGAAGGTCGGGGCTGCGTCTGCTTCGAGCGGGCGCCGCAAGAGCAGGGGGGGCAAGGGTGGGGGTGGAGGCGGGGGAGGCGGGGGTGGAGACAGTGGAGGTGGCGGTGGGTCTGGAGAGGCTAGTGGCGGCAGTGGGGGTGGTGACAGCGGCGGCGGGGGTGGTGGCAGAGGCGGAGGTGGCAGCGGCGGCGGTGGCGGTCGTGGCCGTGGCAGGGGTGGAGGTGGCCGAGGCGGTGGCGGTGGCGGTGGCGGTGGTGGCCGTGGAGACGCTGGAGGTGGCCAGAGTCAGCAGCACGCCCCGACCCTCCAGGCCGCCCGTGAGTGGTACGCGCAGCGTGGGTACACTTGCACGTACGTCATCCGCACTGGTGACCGCACTGGCCAGCCATGTGGGAGGCCGCACCCCACGCAGCGCTGCTTCCAGCGCCTGACTGACGCGTGGCGCATCCAGTTTCCTGGGTCTACTGAGCTCCCCCGCTGGCCTGAGCTGGAAAAGAAGGGTGTTGATATCTGGGCTTTAGACTTTGATGCTATTCTCACTGCTATGTATGCGATGTCTATTAGTGGAGAGGGTGCCCAGTACTTGCGTGTTCCGCCCGACCCGGGCATTCAGGCCAGCCCAGCTGCTGCTCTAGGTGCTAGTGTGTCTGCTCCCACAGGTCCTGCTGCAGCAGCTGCCCTAGGTGCTAGTGCGTCTGTGCCCCCTGGTACTGAGTCGACTGCAGCACTGCACACCTTCACACTGGACTCAGGTGCTTCTCGCTCTTTCTTTCGTGACCGCACTGTCCTTGAGCCACTAGCTCGGCCGGTTGCTGTCTCTCTTGCTGACCCCTCTGGGGGTCCGGTCATTGCGACCTCCTCCACTACACTTCCGTGTCCAGCGGTTCCGTCCGGCACGCTCTCAGGTCTCTACCTCCCCTCGTTCTCTACGAACTTGGTGGCAGGTTGTGCGCTGCAGGACGGGGGTGTTCACCAGTTCACCCCTGCCTACGAGCGTGTGACACACTGCACGTGTGCTCGGATGGGTCGCCACCTGGCTACTTTCACTCGAGAGCCGGGGTCGGACCTGTACACACTGACCACTGAGTCCCCTCAGGTAGCTGCGTCTGCGTCTGCGTCAGGTCAGCTGTCCGCCCCCTGCTCGTGTCGCTCTTTGGCGCATGAGACTGTCCTCTGGCACCACCGCCTTGGTCACCCGTCTGTGCAGCACCTTCGGGCCATGCACAAACGGGACCTTGTTGCTGGTCTTCCCAGGGTGCTCCCTCCCCTTCCCGACTCCCCTGCTCCTGACTGCATTCCCTGTGTCGAGGGGCGGCAGCGCGCCGCTCCTCACTCCTCCTCCTTTCCCCCGACGACTGCTCCCTTGCAGACGCTCCACATGGACGTGTGGGGCCCAGCCCGCGTCCGTGGTCAGGGTCAGGAGAGGTACTTCCTGATAGTTGTTGACGACTACTCGCGCTACACCACGGTCTTCCCCTTGCGCACCAAGGGTGACGTCCCTGGTGTTTTGATCCCCTGGATCAGCCGAGCCCGTCTCCAGCTAGGCAAGCGCTTTCACTCGGACTTTCCTGTCCTGCGCTTGCACTCTGACAGAGGTGGTGAGTTCGCCTCCGACCTCTTGGCAGCCTACTGTGCTGAGCACGGCATTGAGCAGTCGTTCACGCTTCCGGCCTCTCCGCAGCAGAATGGGGTCGCTGAGCGCCGCATTGGCCTAGTCATGGAGGTCGCTCGTACCTCCCTGACCCATGCGGCTGCTCCCCACTTTCTGTGGCCGTTTGCGGTCCGATACGCTGCGCATCAGCTCAACCTCTGGCCCCGTGTCTCCTTGCCGGAGACTTCCCCGACTCTGCGGTGGACGGGAGAGGTTGGCGATGCGTCGCGTTTCCGGGTCTGGGGATCTCGAGCTTTTGTCCGCGACACGTCCGCGGACAAGCTCTCGCGTCGCGCCGTTCCCTGTGTCTTTCTTGGCTTTGTGCCTGACGCGCCTGGATGGCAGTTTTACCACGTCACCTCGCGCCGGGTTCTGGCCTCTCAAGACGTCACTTTTGACGAGTCCGTCCCCTTCTACCGCCTCTTCCCCTACCGCACTGCCCCGCTCCCCCCCCCGCCTCTCTTCCTCGCTCCAGGTGCTGAGGTACCAGACCCCCTCCCCCCTCAGGGTGCCGCTCCCTCAGGTGTGTCCCAGGTAGACCCGGGTGAGCCTGTCGAGGTAGCTGTTGACTCGCGTCCTGCGTCTGGGGGTGCTGAGCCTGGGGGTGCTGAGTCTGGGGGTGCTGAGTCTGGGGGTGCGGAGCCTGGGGGTGCTGAGCCTGGAGGTGCGGAGCCTGGGGGTGCTGAGCCTGGAGGTGCGGAGCCTGGAGGTGCGGAGCCTGGAGGTGCTGAGTCTGGGGGTGCTGAGTCTGGGGGTGCTGAGTCTTCGGGTGCTGAGCCTGAGCGTACTACACCTGGAGGAGCCCTCTCCTCCCAGCAGCTGCAGGAGAGGTACCTCGAGTACTGCCGCCTCCGGAGAGGTGTTTCTGGAGCTCGTCCCAGTACTTCCCCTCCTACCCAGGAGCTCCCCCCCATTCAGGTGATCCGAGAGTGGTACACACGGCGCTGCAGTCTTCGGAGTGGTGCTCCTGGTGCTGCGGACCCGAGCGGTGGCGCTGTTGCTGGTGCTGAGGACCCGGACGCTGGAGCTGCTGCTGGTGCTGAGGACCCGGGCGTTGGAGCTGCTGCTGGTGCTGAGGACCCGACCGGCGGCGCTACTGCTGGTGCTGAGGACCTGACCGGTGGCTCTGCTGCTGGTACTGAGGACCCGGGCGTTGGAGCTGCTGCTGGTGCTGAGGACTCGGGCGTTGGAGCTACTGCTGGTGCTGAGGACCCGACCGGTGGCGCTGCTGCTGGTGCTGAGGACCCGGGTGTTGGAGCTGCTGCTGGTGCTGAGGACTCGGGCGTTGGGGCTGCCGCTGGTGTCCCTGCTGGTTCTGGAGATGCTGCGCGGCCGCGACCGTACTTCGTACCGCTCCTTCAGCAGGTTCTTGGTCAGGCTCCTCCTCCTAGTCCTCCTCCCTCCGTCGAGTGTCCTCTGCCTGTCCAGCCGCAGTCACAGTTACCGCCTGCCTCGCCTCTCCCTGCTCCCTCTCCTTACGCTGGTCCCACAGGAGGTCTTACAGAGCGTCGTGAGCCTGAGTCTCGTCCTGCGTCGCCTGTTCGTACTACTCGCACTGGTCGTCGTGTCCCGCGTGAGCGTCCTCCTCCTGTCCCTGGCACTCACTACATGACTTTGCGTCCCTCCACTGCTCCGCAGCGTGTCCCGCTGCCGTCTCCTCCTGCGTCCTCTCTTCCTACTCTTCCTGACCCGGAGTCTGACTCCCGTCGTGCGGCCAGTCCCACTGTTACGCGTCTCCTCGCTACAGTTGTCACTGACCCGACCTTTGAGTCCTCTGCTGCGTCTGCTCTGGTCGCTGAGTTGGTTGACTTTGCTGCTCGCTGTCGCTTAGACTACGCTGCTAGCCTTGTTCCTGAGTCTGAGTCTGAGTCTGCCTGTCCTCCGTCCGTCGGGGGTGAGTGTGCTCTTGGCACGGACGTCCTTGAGGACAGACAGGAGGAGTTCCAGTGTCTTGCTGCTGCTTTGCCCCGTCTCGTGTCCTTGCTAGTTGCCCCTGAGGGAGACCCGGATGCACCAGACATCCCGACCCCACGCACTTACGCTGAGGCGATGGCGGGTCCCTACTCCTCTCAGTGGCAGACGGCCATGGACGCCGAGATGGCTTCCTGGAAGTCCACACGCACCTACGTCGACGAGGTTCCCCCTCCTGGGGCGAACATCGTCAGTGGCATGTGGATTTTCAGGGTGAAGCGGCCGCCGGGTTCTCCGCCTGTCTTCAAGGCGCGTTACGTGGCTCGAGGCTTCAGTCAGCGAGAGGGAGTTGACTTCTTCCAGACCTTCTCCCCCACCCCGAAGATGACCACTCTTCGGGTGCTGCTGCACATAGCCGCTCACCGCGACTACGAGCTTCACTCACTTGACTTCAGCACTGCTTTCTTGCAGGGCAGCCTGCACGAGGAGATCTGGCTGCGCCGCCCACCTGGCTTCACTGGGTCGTTTCCTCCTGGTACCCAGTGGAGGCTTCAGCGGCCGGTCTACGGTCTCCGCCAGGCTCCGCGTGAGTGGCACGACACACTGAGGACTACACTTGCGGCTCTTGGGTTCGCGCCTTCTACAGCTGACCCGTCGCTGTTCCTGCGCACCGACACTTCGCTGCCGCCGTTCTACATCCTCGTGTACGTCGACGACTTGGTCTTTGCCACTGCTGACACTGCAGGACTCGCCTACGTGAAGTCGGAGCTGCAGAGGAGACACACGTGCACAGACCTGGGTGAGCTGACAAGCTATCTTGGCTTGCGGATCACCCGGGACAGAGCACGGCGCACCATCACCTTGACTCAGTCACACATGGTGCAGCAGGTTCTCCAGCGCTTTGGCTTCACGTACTCCTCGCCTCAGTCCACTCCTCTGCCTACCGGTCACTCGCTCTCAGCTCTGCCTTCGGATGAGTCCGTAGAGCCGAGTGGCCCGTATCCAGAACTTGTGGGCTGCCTCATGTACCTGATGACCTGCACTCGACCTGACCTTGCATACCCTCTTAGCATCCTTGCACGCTATGTCGCTCCTGGCCGTCACAGGAAGGAGCACATGGATGCCGCTAAGAGGGTGTTGCGCTACTTGTGCAGTACGTCGGGCATGGGGCTTGTACTTGGAGGGCGAGACCGAGTTGTGCTCACAGGGCACTCAGACGCTTCTTGGGCAGACGACCAGGCCACTCAGCGGTTGTCTCAGGGTTACACCTTCAGCCTTGGCTCTGGCTCAGTTTCTTGGCGCTCTACACGCTCTTCTTCTGTTCTCGGCTCCAGTTGCGAGGCTGAGATCTACGCTACAGCCATGGCTGCCCAGGAGCTACGCTGGCTGACCTACCTGCTGACTGACCTCGGAGAGCCGCCTCGTTCTCCTCTAGTACTGTACGTCGACAACAAGGCTGCCATTGCCTTGTGTGAGGAGCACAGACTGGAGCACAGAACGAAGCGCATCGCTCTGCGGTACTTCCTTGCTCGAGAGCTGCAGCAGCGCGGTCAGCTTTGTATTCGCTACGTGGCCACTGAGGCCAACACTGCTGATGTGTTCACCAAGGCGCTTCAGCCTCGTGACCATCAGCGCTTCTGCACTCTACTAGGCCTTGTGCCTACTGGACCTCACTTGCTTACCTCTTGACTTTGCTTGTACTGTGATCACTATATATATCTATACCTGCATGTTTACTCTTGCTAGGTTGTGATCACTGTATCTCTGGCTCTGTTATAAACCTGCATGTGAACTGGTCTTGTGACCACTAGCTTGTGCTCGGAATTTGTGTGGAATCCTCGAGATCCACCCTGAGCTTGTTGTTGCCTTGCTTTGCCTTGACTGGTCTTGTGACCCCTAGGTCTCCCCCACTTTGCCTATGGGGGTGTGTCAAACATTATACATGTTGGGTTTGTTAGGCTACAGTGGGTTAGCCTATATGGGGTACACAATTCTAGGGTTTGCTATTTGTACTGATTTCTCTGTTAGTTCAATCATTCCAGTCTCGTAATCTTGACAACCGCATGCGAGCGGTGGTGGGCCCTTAAAAAAAAAAAACGGTCGGTAGGTCCTAGGGACCTCCTGCTCTGAATACCATCTCAGAATAACTAGGCAAGAATGGATGAACTAGCAGAAGTTTGGGTACAAATATGAAACCCTAGTTGGGGTTGTACCCCATATTGGCTACCCCACTACAGCCTACAAGCATAATACAGTTTAACACTTTGTCCTCATGCAAGTCCCACAGCACACGATCACCGAGCTGCCCCTTGAAGGTTTCAGCTCCATTAGTTGCTGTAGACACGCCTGCAAGCCCCATTTTCCTTAGGGAAATCAGATTCCCTTTCAGCTCCGGCACCAAAAGCACATCTTCTAGGATGACCGGCTTCCCATCAGCTCCCTTGAATGCCGCTTTGCCGACACCCATCACTTTCATCTTGTGCCCGCACCCTGAGTTCATCTCAGTGATGCTCGTCACACCAATTTTGTCTAGCAGGTCCGCCCTTGGGGTCATGTGACACACCGCTCCGTAGTCTAAGATCCATGTGTTGAGGGGATCAGGCTCTGCTCTTTCCTTGGCAGATGCCTTCTCTTTTCCCCTACTCCCTTGCACGTGGAAGAACTGTCCAGGAGCGTGTTCCCATCCTTGTCCCCCTTCCATTGCGGTCTCTGCTACATAACCAACGCCATGCGGTTGGTTCTTCTCGCCACCCTCATGCTCGGGAGTCCACCACTTGGGCCGCTTCCAGCACTTCACCCAAGTATGTCCCAGCTTCTTGCAATACCAGCAGGTGCCCTTGAACCTAGGATAGTTATCACAATCATCCTCCTCTTCATCATCACTCTTACTGCTCGGCTTCTTGTCGACACGTCCGCTTCCATGCTGTCCACGTTCACCACGTCCCCGGCCATTTCCCTTTCGCCATCTGCTGCCTTGTACCGCATTGCTGCCGTCTCCATCATGGTCGTGACTCAGCTGCCTCCTCCTAAAGTCTTCCTCCAATATCTTGGTTCGCACCAATTCAAGGGTCCACAACTTCTCGTTTTGAGGTAGGCTAAGCCCGCTAGTAAACTGCAGCCAAGACTCGGGCAGCAATGAAAGCATCCGTAGGCACTTTGTTTGCTCCAGGTAAGTGACGCCCGCGATCTGCAACTTTGCATACAGCTCCCGCATCTTGTCTAGAACCGGTTGAATCGGCTCCCCCTCACTCAGGCGCAATGCCGCCAGTTCACGCTCCAGCATGAGCGTTGCGACCACCGAGGTTGGCGTATGTAGCTCCTTTAACACTTTCCAAGCTCGTGGTCCGCAATCCTCCTTTTCCAGCAGATGCATCACGTGCGATCTCTGGTTCAACTCCAAGCTCTGCGATAGAAGGTAGTAGCCGGCGGTAGAGCACTCATCCCACTCCTCTTGTAGGTTGGCGTCGTCCGGCCTCTTCTCCTCACCCGTCATCAGCTTCAACAAGCCTACTTGCCGAAAATACAACTGCATTTTCCACGCCTTATCGTCGTAGTTGTTGCCGTTGAATTTGTCGACGACAAAGTTCTTAAGCACCTCCTTCAGTAGTGAGCCAGGGCTGGCACGCACTCCCCTTGGTGCTGAACCACCCGTATCTTGGACTCCACTATCAGCTTGTGCAGTAGAACCTTCATTGTCGCCCGACGCCATGACGTTCTAACGGCAAGACGTCCAAACGGACCAAGAACCAGCTCTGATACCACTTGTTAACAACTATAGGGATCTAGATGCTCTTAAACACACCTTTAATACACACTAGATAGTCCCCACGGGGTCACCTCCAAGGGTCCTCGGGTGCCTGGCAACGCCAGCCCCTAGCCAAGGGTCCGTGTTTGTAGAGGGATTTCTCTAAGTGTAAAACAGTCGTGTGCACTAAGAGCATTCCCAAGCTCAATTGCGCAGCGTTGACGAACGATAGGTGCGTGTGCAGAAAAGCTCATCGCGTCAATACGTCGATAGAGCAATTTTCATTCACAAAAATTTGATTGACTCAAGCAAATACAAGCCTACATATATAATAAGTCCTAGGCACACAAAGGATACACACAAGGTAGTTGTCTAACTGTCGTCCAGGTCTTCGCTTTGCTGTCATTGAAAAACGGTGACGAAACTTCCCTGGAATTTGGCTTAATTTGCCTCGTTGGAATAACTGACTCAAACCTGCACTGCTGCCAAATTCTCCTGCTGACTCCCCTGTGGGATTCCCGTTTTCCAGTTACAAACGGACTTTACCGTTTTGTAACTCTGTCGAAATGATGACGCAAAGCAGCGCGACTTTCTGGCGAATTTTCTTGCTCGCCTGGTCAGCGCGAAATCCCGTTAGTCAACTGTAGAATCTCAAGTGTCCCACGTGCCCCATATGCCCCTCATCACGACCGAGATATTTCTCGGTCGTGCAGGACAAAACAATCGCTGACGCGATCGGGCGTTGTCCTACACGTGACGAGGCGATCATGTCGCTTCGTTCTGTAGCGATCGTGCCTACAGTGCACGATCGAAATAGTTGCGACACACGCGTGGGCCCAGAGAAGCCACACGCGCATGTCAGGACCCCACACGCGGGTTCTGACTTCGCGCCCTTTTTTTCTATTGACCGGCGCGAGGTGGTCAACGGGGCTGGTCAAACAATCGAGCCCCACACCAAACTCACTCGACATTCACTACCAGAATTCATGAAAAACGCATGAACAACCATGAAAGAAACATAAACAGTCATGAGCAAAACAAGAGCGCACATGAACGAACATGAGCGCTCGCACGAACAGCACGCAAACATTCATGAACACGCGAAGGACCATGAACCTTCAGAACACCCAGAACTTCACGCACATTCATGGCGTAACACGAACAACACGAAATTCACACGAACAATCATGAAAACGCATGAATGTAACCTCACAATCAAATGCACATAACTTAAGAACCGTTAAGGCGAATCACAAACCGTAAACGCCAAAATGATCAGTGCACAAATGCGCATTCCACACCACACGAATTACCTTAAAACAAATGCCTTCAAATTTCACCTTGCTCAACGAATAGGCGACAGGTTGACGTGCAAAATACAGTTTGCACCCAACAACCTGTTACTCACAATTCATGACCATGATGCTAATAATGATAAAATTGCGTGAAAGCTAACGACCCAAAAACTATGCTATTGCATCCCCTGCCTAGCATGGGGGGGAGCTAATAGCATAATCCTTGAACAATTAGCAGTCACTGTCAGAATCCCAGCCACTAACCACTGGGATAAAAGGGCTTGTTTATATAGCGGGTGAGTGCGCCCATAACCCCCCAGGCCGACGTGCCTGTAACCCTTCCCTAGGATCATCGGGGATCCCCAGTGGACCTCTGACACCCCCCCGCACTGGGATGCCCGAAGTGCACACACCGGGAATCGAACCCGAGACCTTCGCTCTGATACCATGTCAGAATCCCAGCCACTAACCACTGGGATAAAAGGGCTTGTTTATATAGCGGGTGAGTGCGCCCATAACCCCCCAGGCCGACGTGCCTGTAACCCTTCCCTAGGATCATCGGGGATCCCCAGTGGACCTCTGACAGTCACATGACACAACACAATCTGTGAACTCTAAAAAGATGGTCAACTCTATCATCTCCAGTTCAAGTGGGCTCCCGACAGGCGCGCCAATGAACCTTCTAATGAAATGATAGACCTGATTCACCTTTTTAAATCTCATAGACATGCATTGTTAATGCAATGTATATACATGCACAGTCACACAAGCAACATCATCATACAAACACGATGATGATCAATCTCAAAAGAAGGTGCAGTCGAAAAAAAAAAAAAAAAACCACAAGAACCAAAACAAGAGCAAAAGCAAATTGTCTAGTCTATCTTCGACCCATACTGTCATAATAACATGTTTAACATGGATCAAGATAATACATCTCTTGATTACGGACGAGCTTCACCGGTCTTGGGCTTCACAAATGCTGCAACGGATTGGAGGTTCAAACATAAAATGATAACCATTAAATCATATAATAAAAATATATAAGAATATGCATATAAAACAAATAATGAAACTCATAAAATATAATCATTCGACGTACGTCAAACCTCCTCTTTGTAGGTGTTGAAGATGGCTGGGTGCTCGACGTGTCAAAGTTGACGGGAGTGTCACTCGACTGCGTGACGCCTGTTATATCAAGAATGGTCTTGATGACGCGGTCTCCCTCAAGACCAAAATGAATCTGTCAGAATGTTATTCTCTAGCCTGTAGTGGGGTGCTCTATAGCGAGTACAACCCATCTAGGGTTTGCTATATGTATCCTCATTGCTGCTAGTGAAAACCCCTCTTTGCCGAAACTCTCTCTTGCCTAGCTAGGGTTTACCTAGCTATGGCTCCTATTTCTAACTACTATTCTCACATGCTATCAGAGCGGTTACGCTCCTGGCCTGTGGGCCCGCCTGCTTCCGCTGCCTTCCTGTGTGTCGCGCGTCCCGTGGCGCGCGATGTTCGTTTTTTTTCTTCCCGCCGTGGCCCCGAGGCGCGCGGCGGTTTCCTCCCTCGTGCGTCACCCCGGGGACCCGCGCTTCCCCCCCTCCCGTCGACCGCCCCGTCGCCCGTCGAAGCGCCCCCCGTCGCCCGTCACGGAGCCCGCGGACCCGCGCGTCGCCCCCCGTCGCCCGACGCGGCCCGCGCGACCTGCGCCAGGCCCGCGCGCGGCCCGTACGGGCTGCGCCAGGCCCGCGCGCGGCCCGTACGGGCTGCGCCAGGTCCGTACGCGGCCCGTCCGGGCTGCGCCAGGCCCGCGCGCGGCCCGTACAGCCCGCGCGCGGCCCGTACGGGCTGCGCCAGGCCCGCGCGCGGCCCGGGCAGCCTGCCCCAGTGCCGCACGCGGTCTCCCGCGCCGTCCCCCACGCCGTCCCCCATGCTCCTGCCCCGTGTCACCCGTTTTAGGGTTTTGGGGTGGCGAGTGTGGGGGTGGCGGTTGTGGGGGTGCCGGTTGTGTGCCCCGTCCCCTACTCCTCCTCCTCCTCCGTCTCCCGCTGCTGCAGCTGCCGCTCAGGGGGGTGGGTGTGTGGGAGCCGAAGGAGTGGTGCTAGGGGGGTGCCGTGGGAGTGGAGCTAGGGTTTCAGCAGGGGGTGTGTGAGAGGGGGGTGGGACGGTCGGGGGAGGTTGAGCGGAGGCTGCCGTCTTGTCGTCAGCAGCACCTGTAGTCCGGGGCGCTGTTCCGGTAGCCCAGTCGTAGCCAGCTGCGCGACTCGCCCGTGGGTCCGTTGCTCGTCTGCCGCACTTAGCCGCGGAGCCAGTTACTCCTGTAGTCCGGGGCGCTGTTCCGGTAGCCACTGTGCCAGTATGACTCCTGTTGCCCGTGTGTCTGCAGCTTCAGCCGTCGCCTCTTATCTCCTCTCCTCCTACAGTCTCGCCTCCTCCTCCTCACTTGCCCTTAGTGAATAACTCTAGTTTTGCTTACCTTTGTGAACTCCTGCTCTATACCTGCTTGCTCATTGTACTGATTACACCCCACTTTGGCTATGGGGGTGTGTCAGAATGTTATTCTCTAGCCTGTAGTGGGGTGCTCTATAGCGAGTACAACCCATCTAGGGTTTGCTATATGTATCCTCATTGCTGCTAGTGAAACCCCCTCTTTGCCTAAACTCTCTCTTGCCTAGCTAGGGTTTACCTAGCTATGGCTCCTACTTCTAACTACTATTCTCACAGAATCTGTCAAGACAAAAAAAAAATGTGAAAGTGGGAAGAGAGAAAAAGTGAAAAATTTATTGTGAGAAATTGATAAAGAAAGAAGGGTTTTGGTTGCAAAGGAGGGATGCAGGGAACAAAATGAGGGAAGGAGGGAATAACGGAAAGAGGGACTCGGGAAAGAACGAATGAAGAAAAGTGAAGATGAAATGAAAACTAACATGAATAACAACAAAACAATAGAATCATCAAAACGATTTACAGTTAGGTAAAAACTCCACATACTATCTTTACGAGCCAACGACCAAGAAGAGCGTCCAACATGCGTTGGCGCTCATTCAAAGGCAAAGAGAGGAAAGTGGACATTTGAAGATGCAGGATCACTTTGGTCAGGACGCTGGGTTGAATCACCAAGCCATGTGCTTGGGCCTTGTATGACGCTGAACAAACAAAAAAGACACAAAAGGAAAAAAGTCAATGACAAAACAAAACGTACAAAATCTAAACACGAGATCATAGCATACAATACTAACCGCTCTCGTGCACGACAAGCGTGATGGTGGTGTTATCGATCTTGGCGATCGACGAGGATCCATGCTCCGAGCACTCATACTCGAGCGTGGAACAGGAGCGAAAAACGGTCAGTGGGCAAATCGAATCCCCCGAGCCACCCTTGCATACTCTGCCAGAGCTGTGCACCGGATCCTTGATTTCTGCTACAAGGGATGCTATCGTTTCTTCTTTTGTTGTCATCACAAGAGTGACCACATGACTCATCCTGAATGTAGAGAACAAAAATATTACTAACGAATGTTTTGTCTAAAATATTGAAATGCACTAGTATGTTTACTTGCAGAGTCACGAGGCCGACGTCTTGTGGCTCCTCGGTGACTGGCGCATCTGTGATCTCCAATGCTCGTCGAGCGTCAAGAATGATAGGACTCGAAAGCATTGTTGTCTGCGTTGAACAATGTTGACTTCAGATAGACTTCGCTAATGTAAATTGGCACCTCTATAGCATCGTCATGTTCGTCCAAGTATGTCTTACAGCACTCATGGATCCGTGTGGCAGCATCCCCCAGACATATCAAGACGCTTCGAAGCGACGAATCGCGGATAACAGCTGTGAGCTTAGGCAAACCACCCAGCTTCTCAAATGACGAGATCTTCAGCCTGACGGAAAGACAAGGGATCTGATAAAAAAAGGGAGGAAAAAACATTCTGAATAGGAAACACAAGATTTCAGAACTCGATATGTATCGTTATAACAAAAAATTATCAATATAAAAAATTACGCTAACGATCAATGAAACAAAACCAAGTAGAAGTTGCGCAAAACAATACGCATCAAAACATGTTGAATAAACATGAACACAACAGCGTAATACAAGTATGCAACTGTGACTTTGTTAAAAAAAAAAAAACGCATGTGCATTTCAAACATAATCACATCTAACTCATTTAGGATAATGGTCAACTCTTACCCTGGAGTCGTCCTTCGGCCCAAAGAAGCTCATGAGCGTCGGAGTGGGCACGTCTCCCACTGTCAGCTCCATGCTCCCCTTATCCTCCACCATGAATGAACAGTGGTGTACCCAAACCAACTGCATCTCAAGGCCTCTAATGAGAGACTTGTAGAGATTGTATATATTCATATAGGTATCTATGTGTAAACATGCATATGCTCGAATGCATACAAAGCTTACCAGTTGGGATGTGCGCGCGAAACATTGACGCGACGAACTTGATAGACTTTTCCAATGGAAATCCTCATCAACAAATCGTTCACTGCTCGCACATCACATCGGCTAGATCCTGTGGTCGCAGGCCACAAGACCATCTCGCCGACAGAACGCGCCACAAGAGAAGCACTTTTTCTGGCGAAAGTTTTCCATCGTTATTTATGAATGTCTTTTTGGTAGAAATCACCATCCCCCAGAAATGGTAATCTGATGGCCTCTCACCTTCTACTACCCAAGGCTCCAAAAACTTGAACGTAACCTCAGAAGTTGTCTGCAAGTAGATCATTATTATTGTGAATATTATTGTTGTCTGCATAATCAACTATGTGCATAACCACAAAACCAAACATAACTTGCCTAAGTACGGTCGTGCGGAGGTCGAAATGGCCCTGTTTCAAAACAACATAGAGTTTCATATGAAAAGCAATTGTATTGCGGGCGTTGATATATGTACGATAAAGAACTTTGAATACGTATTGCAGCGTTTGATTTTAAACAGATATCAATCAATAACAACATAAACAGGAAAATGGTCAGAAAAATAGGTTTCACCAACATAGACTTTGATGCGAGTCTTGAAGCAATTTGTCCATACGTGATCAATAAGTGTATTATTCACTGTGGTTGTCTCAATAACGAATTGAGTAAAACCATGCCGTTTGAAGAAATGATCATATCACCGTTGTGGATTGGAATTTAAATCGATATTAAAATCACCAACGAAGATCATATTATCATGAGGATGTTTAATGATGATAGATAAAATCTTATCAAAGAGAATGTTATGATTATGATGATTGGTGGGGTTGCGATAACAGCAAGTGATTAGTAAGCGTGTGTCTTTGATATCGATAGAGAATGTCAAAAGTTCAACTTTACAATTTTCTTGATATTGTATTATTCTGATTGGAATCCGACGATACAAAACGATTCCGCCAGATTTGCAATCTGCGCGAAAAACTTCAAAGGACGGAAATGTTTCGCTCGGTAACACATCGTTTGAATTTAAGTGTGTTTCAAAAAGGATCACAAAATCAAAGTTATGAAGATTGTTAATATTCACATCTCTGTAATGCCTTCGATAACTTCTTACGTTTTGAAAAACGAATTTCACACACGAAGGTTGTTTTGAGATCGATTCGACCGATGTTGGATCTAAAATGAGAGGTCGTTCACGTAAGCGACACATTTCTGCTACAGCGCGGGAATCCGTTTTTATGTAATCTTCTGGAAAATTGCATAAAAATAGTCGATTTGGACTGCGAAAACGACTAAGAGTAACGTATGCGCCTTGAGGAAACACCTTTTTCTCAAAATGCACAACACCACTACCAAGTCGTCGACGTACACGAAGATGTAGAACGGCGGCAGTGACGTGACTGTGCGCAGGAACAGTGAAGGGTCTGCAGTGGAGGGAGCAAACCCAAGAGCCGCAAGTGTCGTCCTTAGTGTGTCGTGCCACTCACGTGGCGCCTGGCGGAGACCGTAGACTGGCCGTCGGAGGCTCCACTGGGTACCAGGAGGGAACGGCCCAGTGAAGCCAGGAGGACGGCGCAGCCAGATCTCCTCGTGCAGGCTGCCCTGCAAGAAAGCCGTGCTGAAGTCAAGAGAGTGAAGCTCGTAGTCACGCTGGGCGGCAACGTGCAGCAGTACCCGAAGAGTGGTCATCTTCGGGGTAGGGGAGAAGGTCTGGAAGAAGTCAAATCCCTCTCGCTGACTGAAGCCTCTAGCAACGTAACGAGCCTTGAAGACAGGCGGAGAACCCGGCGGCCGCTTCACCCTGAAAATCCACATGCCATCGACGATGTTCGCCCCAGGAGGGGGAACCTCGTCGACGTAGGTGCCTGTGGACTTCCAGGATGCCATCTCTGCGTCCATGGCTGTCTGCCACTGAGAGGAGTAGGGACCCGAGACCGCCTCTGTGTAAGAGCGGGGGGTAGGGATGTCAAGTGCATCCGGGTCTCCCTCAGGGGCAAGAAGCCAGGCCGTGAGATGAGGTACAGCAGCCGCAAGACAGTCAAGGTCCTCCTGCCTGTCCTCAAGGACGTCCGTGCTAAGAGCACACTCACCCCCGACGGACGGAGGACAGACAGACCCAGACTTAGTACCAATACTGGCAGCGTAGTCTAGACGACAGGCAGCAGCAAAGTCAACAAGCTCAGCGACCAAGGCAGACGCAGCAGTAGACTCAAAAGACGGGTCAGTGACAACAGTAGCTAACAGACGCGTGACAGTAGGGTGCTCAGCACGAAACCGGTCAGACTCAGGGTCCGGAACGTCAGGCAGAGAGGACGCAGGGGGAGACGGCAGAGGAACAGACTGCAGAGACGAGGAAGGACGACGCACTACTAGGCGGGCGCCGGTGACTGCCGGCTTACGCGGACGAGAAACACGACGACCAGGACGGACAGGTGAGACAGGACGCGACGCAGGCTCACGACGCTCAGTAAGACCCCCGGACTGCTCAGTGTAAGGAGAAGGAGCAGGCAGCGGTGAGCCAGGCTGTAACGGAAGACCAGTAGACGACGGTAGGCTAAGAACCTGGCGAAGCGCAGAGTCAGGCGGTAGCTGAGTCGACGGAGACGGCGGAGCGAAGAACAGTCTCGGCTGCGCCGAGCCACAGGCGCCAGTGGCTCCAGCGTCCTCAGCCGCTCCAGGACCTCCAGCAGCTCCAGCACCTCCAGCAGCAGCTCCTCTAGGCTCAGCGTCACCAGCCGCAGCACCCCCAGAACCGGCACCTCCAGGCCCAGGGTCTCTAGGCTCCGTAGCTCCAGCAGCAGCACCCCCAGACCCAGGGTCTCCAGCCGCAGCACCCTCACGCTCCGTGCCTCCAATCCCAGCAGCTCCAGTACCCCCAGTACGAGCACCTCCGGGACCAGCGGCCGCAACTCCAACACCCCCAGAAGTAGTGCCCCGCGCTCCAGTAGCTCGACTCTGACGGCGACCGTACCAGTCGTGCAGCTGCTGCGAGGTGAGGGGGACACGCGGATGAAGGCGGGCACTCCAAGGGGACCGCGTCCCAGCCCCACCCTCAGGCAGCTCAACTCCAGGCCCAGAACCCCCAGGCTCCACAGACACAGGCTCGGCACCGTCAGACGCAGTCCCCCCAGGCAGAGTAGCTCCAGGCTCCTGACTCGCAGACTCAGTACAGGCAGGGGCTGGGCCCTCAGACTCCACACCCCCAGGCTCAGCACCCCCAGGCACCTCACACTCACGCTCCGCACCCCCAGGCTCAGTACCCCCAGGCTCCGCACCCTCACGCTCCGCACCCCCAGGCACCTCACACTCACGTTCGGCACGTCCAGGCTCAGTACCCCCAAGCTTCGTACCCTCAGGCTCCGCACTCTCTAGCTCAGCACCCCCAAGCCGCGCACCCATAGGCTCCGCACCTCAAGGACCAGCGCTACCTCCAGCAGGACCAGAGTCACCAGTGACCTCAACAGGCGCAGGCACGGGAGGGTCTACCTGGAAAACACCTGAAGGGGCAGGACCTGGCGCGAGAAGAGGGTCTACCTGCGGAGGACCTGGAGTGAGGAAGAGCGGTGGGGGGGTGCGAGGGGAGGTACGGTAGGAAAAGAGACGGTAGAAGGGAATGGACTCGTCAAAGGTAACGTCCTGAGACGAAAAGACACGGCGCGAGGAGGGCTCGTAGAACTGCCAACCAGGCGCGTCAGGGGGGAAGCCAAGGAAGACACAGGGAACGGCGCGAGCGGAGAGCTTGTCCGCGGTGGTATCGCGGACAAAGGCACGAGCACCCCAGACCCGGAAACGCGACGCATCGCCAACCTTCCCCGTCCACAGCAGGGTGGGCGAGGTCTCCGGCAAGGAGACACGGGGCCAGAGGTTGAGCTGATGCGCAGCGTACCGGACCGCAAACGGCCACAGAAAATGGGGGGCAGCCGCATGGATCATGGAGGTACGAGCGACCTCCATGACTAAGCCAATGCGGCGCTCAGCAACCCCATTCTGCTGCGGAGAGGCCGGAAGCGTGAACGACTGGGTGATGCCGTGCTCCGCACAGAAGGCTCGCAGGAGGTCGGAGGAGAACTCACCACCTCTGTCAAAGTGCAGACGCAGGACAGGAAAGTCCGACTGGAACCGCTCGCGGAGCTGGAGACGAGCAGCGCGGATCCAGGGGATCAAAACAGCAGGGACGTCCCCCTTGCTGCGCAAGGGGAAGACCGTGGTGTAGCGCGTGTAGTCGTCAACGACCAGCAGGAAGTACCGCTCGCGGCCCTGCCCCTGGACGCGGGCCGGGCCCCACACGTCCAGGTGGAGAGTCTGCAGGGGAGCCTCTGTGGGAGGGAACGAGGAGGAGTGAGGAGCGGCGCGCTGCCGCCCCTCGACACAAGGAATGCAGGGAGGCGCAGGCGAGGGAGGGAGGGCAGGGAGAGACCGTGGAAGGCCAGAGACCAGGTAGCGAGAGTGCATGCCACGAAGGCGAGGCAGGGAGGGGTGACCAAGGCGGTGGTGCCAAAGGAGAGTGTCGTGCGACAAGCGGCGGCACTCACACTGGGTGGCTACCTGAGCAGACGCGTACAGCTGTGGAGACAAAGGGGTGTACTGTGAAACAGTGGTGAGGGTGTACAGACTAGACCCTGGCTCACGGGTGAACGTGGCTAGGTGGCGGCCAGTCCGAGAGCAGGTGCAGATCGCCACACGCTGTCCTCCAGGAGTCCAGGTGTCAACCCAGTGATCCTGAAGAACAGCGTTGCTCACCAAGTTCGTAGAGAACGAGGGAACATGGAGACCTGACAGCTCACCGGACGGGACCGCCGGGCACGGAAGCACAGTCGAGGCTCGTGCCAGCACTGGGCCCCCAGAGGGGTCAGCCAGCGAGACTGGAACTGGTGCAGGGAGGGGAGTGACTGCGGTACTGTCGCGAAAGAAACAGCGCGAAGCACCAGAGTCAAGTGTAAACGTGTGCAAGGCCTGGGCGGACACAGTACCAGAGAGGGCAGACTCACTAGTACCTAGGGCTGCAGTCTCTATACCTGGGTCAGGCGGCACACACAAGTAGCAGTCACCCTCAGCACTAACAGTCAATGCATACATGGCAGCAAGGATTGCATCATAATCAAGATCATAGACAGGTACATCACGCCTAAGCAGATCTGCCCAGTTGGGGAACTCAGTGGCATCAGGGAACTTGGCGCGCCAGGCGTCGCTGAGGCGCGCAAAGCAACGGTACTCAGTGTGGAATCCGTTGCACGTGCGACCCTTGCGAGGGCCAGAACGAATGACATAGGGGCAACGACCAGAACCCCCAGGCGCCCCACGTCCAGCATACCAGTCATGAAGCTGCTGGGAAGAGGGGGTCTGGCGCTGCGACGGCTGCTGCTGCGTCTGCTGCTGCTGCTGCTGACTAGTCCCACTCCCGCCCCCACCTCCTCCACCATTGCTACCTCCTCCTCCCCCCTTACCGCCGCTGCCGCCTCCACCACTTCCGGCCCCCCCGCCACCCCACCCACCACCGCCACCCCCGCGACCACCTCCACCCCCCCCACCACCCCCACCGCCTCCACCACCGCTCCCTCCACCCCCGCCTCCACCACCCTTGCCACCTTTGCCGCCCCTGCCACCGCCTCGCTTCCCACTAGGGGCGGAGGCTGCTGCGACCTGCTCAGCGCCAGAGAGGTCAACGGCAGTAGCAGCTGAGGTGTAGGAGGGGGTAAGGGGGGAGGGGGAGCACCCCTCAAAGAGGGGAGTGCGGGGAGTACCTCTAGCGGCGCCGACAGCTAGGATATTCTTCCCTGCTGCGAGAAGCTGCTGCTCGAAGTCGGCTAGAGTGATCTCGGTGGGATCCATGGCGAGGAAATGGTCCCAGACTACGCTAAGGGTGTCAGGGAGGCGGGTGACGAGGAGATAGAGGGTCCAGTAGAGCGGAGGAGGGTTGGCGGCAAGGAACTCGGCCTTAAGAGCGGCTCTAAAGCGGACGTCACTAGCGCGTAGGTGAGAGATGAGGTCCTCAGCAGTGGGAAAGGAGGACAGGTCGGGGAACAGGTAGGGTAGGATAAGTCGTCCTACAGCGGCAGTAGCTGGGGAGGAGTAGCGTGCAACAACAGCATCGTACAGTGCCTTAGCCGTCTTGTGCTGACTAAAATGCGCGCGCTCAGTGATCGGCAGGTGGTTGCGGATAGCGAGGCGTGCAGCAGCATCGCGAGTCTGCCACTGTGAGCGGTCAAGAGCAGGAGCACTGTCAGCAGGAGCAGCGGCAGTGCCAGTAGCGTGATCGTAAAGAGAAACGCCATCTTTGGCATCGGTCATAAGGAATAGCTGCAAGTCGTCAAGCCAGGTGGAGAATTATACGGGGCGACCGTCAGGCTCAAAGGCAAGTACGTTTAACGTCGCCATGGTAGCAGTGTAGGCAGGCAGGTAAGTGCAGGGTAGGCAGGCAGGCGCTAGACAGGCAGGCACGCGCGAGGCAGGCAGGCAGGCATCAGGCAGGCAGGCAGGCGCGATAGACCGGCCGGGGGCAGCGGTGCACGGGCTGCGCGGGCTGCGGGTGGGGCCGTGTGGGTGGCGGAACGGGCGGCACGGGCTGCTCGGGCAGTGGTTTGGGCCGTGCGCGGGCGGGCGGGGCTCAGGGCGGGCTGCGCGAGCTGCGCGGGCGGTGGGATGGGCCGTGCGCGGGCAGGCGTGGCTCAGGGCGGGCTGCGCGTGCCGTGTGGGCGGCGGGACGGGCTAAGCGCGGGCGGAAACGCGCACGCGGGGCTGCGGGGCAGCGGGGCGGGCGACACGCGGGGCTGTAGGGCCTCGCGACGGGCCAGGGGAGGGCTAGCGCGGGGCCGCAAGGCAGGGCGATAGGCGGCGCGTGGGTCTGCAGGGCAGTGCAACGAGCCAGGGCAGAGCACGCGCGGGTCTACAAGGCAAAGCGACGGGCGGCGCGCGGGGCTGCAGGGCAGCGCGACTGAAAAGGCAGGCAGGCTAGGCAGTTAAGGCGTGGGGTAGCACGGTAACCGCAGGCAGTAGTAGGTGGGCCCTAAAAAAAATCGATCCTGAGGTCCTAGGGACCTCCTGCTCTGAATACCATGTTGAAATCTAGAGACAGGAATGAATGGAATTGAAAGAAGCAAGAGTACAAATATGAAACCCTAGTTGGGGTGGTACCCCATATTGGCTACCCCACTACAGCCTACAAACATATAACAGAGTTATACTTTGACAAAAAGTTCAACTTTACAATTTTCTTGATATTGTATTATTCTGATTGGAATCCGATGATACAAAACGATTCCGCCAGATTTGCAATCTGCGCAAAAAACTTCAAAGGACGGAAATGTTTCGCTCGGTAACACATCGTTTGAATTTAAATGTGTTTAAAAAAGGATCACAAAATCAAAGTTATGAAGATTGTTAATATTCACATCTTTGTAATGCCTCCGATAACTTCTTACGTTTTGAAAAACGAATTTCACACACGAAGGTTGTTTTGAGATCGATTCGACCGAAGTTGGATCTAAAATGAGAGGTCGTTCACGTAAGCGACACATTTCTGCTACAACGCGGGAATCCGTTTTTATGCAATCTTCTGGAAAATTGCATAAAAATAGTCGGTTTGGACTGCGAAAACGACTAGGAGTAACGTAAGCGCCTTGAGGAAACACCTTTTTCTCAAAATGCACAACACCACTATCAAAAGTAGCACCTTGACTCCGATGAAAGCTAATCGCATTACTCGGACGTAACGGAAATTGCATCCGAGATATCATATCATATCGAAAGTTGACTGAAAACGACTTTTCGATACGTTGTATAGGTGTCCAGCATGGTTTGACTCCAGGAGTCTTGGAGAAAAGTGAGTTGGATTTCATACGATCGTTACGACCGACATATTCGTCGACAAATTGAACCCATACAATTTCCACAACGCGTTCCTCATTCAAAGAAAAATGAACAACTGTGCCTGACGTGCCGTTAGCAAGTGTCAAAATAGTATGTAGTGTTAGGAGCCATAGCTAGGAGAGTCCTAGCTAGGCAAGAGACAGTTTAGGCAAAAGAAGAGGGTTTTCACTAGCAGCAATGAGGATACATATAGCAAACCCTAGATGGGTTGTACTCGCTACAGAGCACCCCACTACAGGCTAGAGAATAACATTCTGACACACCCCCATAGCCAAAGTGGGGTGTAATCAGCAGAGCAAACAAAGCAGTACAAGCTCAGGGTGGATCACAATGTCACCACACATTCTGAGCACAAGTTCAAGAAGCAATAGTTTAAAGTTCACAATTATGAGCAAAGCTAGTGGTAGTCACAACGGGCAAGTGAGGAGGAGGAAAGAGACTATGAGAGGAGAGGAGGTAGTGGGCGGCAGCTGAAGCTGCTGGCACACGGCGCAACTGGAGCAACTGGCACACGGGCAACTGGAGCAACTGGCACACTGGCAACTGGAGCAACTGGCACACGGGCTACTGGAGTAACTGGCTCCGCGGCTAAAAGTAGCGGCAGACGAGCAACGGACTCACGGGCGACTGGAGCAACGGGCTCACGGGCGACTGGCGCAACGGGCTCACGGGCGACTGGCGCAACGGTCTCACGGGCGACTGGAGCTGCTGGCTTGACGGCGGCCACCCCCTTCAACCTCCCCAAACTATCCCACTCCCCCTAACACACACCCGCTGCTACACCGCTAGCTCCACTCCCCTTTCACCCCCCCCCTTAGTACCACTCCGTCGGCTCCAACAGGTCCACCCCCCCTCAGCGGCAGCTGCAGCACAGGGAGACGGAGGAGGAGGAGGAGCAGGGAACGGCACTCAGAAGCTGCACCCCCATACCCCCCACCCCCAAACCCTAATCCAGGAGAACGGGCAGAAGGAGGGGTGGGGCGCCTTCAGAAGCACGGGGGACAGCGGGGAGGACAGGGGCAGCGAAGAACGGGCCGCCCACGGGCCTGGCACAGCCTCCCGAACCGCGCGCAGGCGGTCCGAGCCGCGCGCGGGCCTGGCGCAGCCCGTACGAGCAGCGCGCGGGCCTGGCGCAGCCCGTACGGGCCGCGCGCGGGCCTGGCGCAGCCCGTACGGGCCGCGCGCAGGCCTGGCGCAGCCCGTACGGGCCGCGCGCCGGCTGTACGGGCCGCGCGCAGGCCACGACGGGCGACGGGGGGCGACGCGCGGGTCCCCGTCGCCCGTCGCAGCGCCTCCCGGGGGCGACGCGCCTGTCAGTGATAACGGACTGGAATGATGAACTAGAAAGGATTGTGAGTACAAATATGAAACCCTAATGTTGTGACCCCCCTATAGGCTAACCCACTACAGCCTACACAAACACAACATATATAATGTTTGACACACCCCCATAGGCAAAGTGGGGGAGACCTAGGGGTCACAAGACCAGTCAAGGCAAAGCAAGGCAACAACAAGCTCAGGGTGGATCTCAAGGATACCACACAAATTCCGAGCACAAGCTAGTGGTCACAAGACCAGTTCACATGCAGGTTTATAACAGAGCATGAGATACAGTGATCACAACCTAGCAAGAGTAAACATGCAGGTAGATATATATATAGTGATCACAGTACAAGCAAGGTCAAGAGGTAAGTAAGTGAGGTCCAGTAGGCACAAGGCCTAGCAGAGTGCAGAAGCGCTGATGGTCAAGAGGCGGAAGCGCCTTGGTGAACACATCAGCAAGGTTGGCCTCAGTGGCCACGTAACGCAGACAAAGCTGACCGCGCTGCTGCAGCTCTCGAGCAAGGAAGTACCGCAGGGCGATGTGCTTCGTTCTGTGCTCCAGTCTGTGCTCCTCACACAAGGCAATGGCAGCCTTGTTGTCGACGTACAGCACTGGAGGAGAACGAGGCCGCTCACCCAAGTCGGTCAGCAGGTAGGTCAGCCAGCGTAGCTCCTGGGCAGCCATGGCTGTGGCGTAGATCTCAGCCTCACAACTGGAGCTGAGAACAGAAGAAGAGCGTGTAGAACGCCAAGAAACTGAGCCAGAGCCAAGGCTGAAGGTGTAACCCTGAGACGACTGCTGAGTAGCCTGGTCGTCCGCCCAAGAAGCGTCTGAGTGTCCAGTAAGTACAACTCGGTCTCGCCCTCCAAGCACTAGCCCCATGCCCGACGTACTGCACAAGTAGCGCAACACCCTCTTAGCGGCATCCATGTGCTCCTTCCTGTGACGGCCAGGAGCGACATAGCGTGCAAGGATGCTAAGAGGGTATGCAAGGTCAGGTCGAGTGCAGGTCATCAGGTACATGAGGCAGCCCACAAGCTCTGGATACGGGCCACTCGGCTCTACGGACTCATCCGAAGGCAGAGCTGAGAGCGAGTGACCGGTAGGCAGAGGAGTGGACTGAGGCGAGGAGTACGTGAAGCGGAAGCGCTGAAGGATCTGCTGCACCATGTGTGACTGAGTCAAGGTGATGGTGCGCCGTGCTCTGTCCCGGGTGATCCGCAAGCCAAGATAGCTTGTCAGTTCACCCAGGTCTGTACACGTGTGTCTCCTCTGCAGCTCCGACTTCACGTGGGCAAGTGCCGCGGTGTCAGCAGTGGCAAAGACCAAGTCGTCGACGTACACTAGGATGTAGAACGGCGGCAGTGAGGTGTCTGTGCGTAGAAACAGTGACGGGTCAGCAGTAGAGGGAGCGAACCCAAGAGCCGCAAGTGTAGTCCTCAGTGTGTCGTGCCACTCACGCGGTGCCTGGCGGAGACTGTAGACCGGCCGCTGAAGCCTCCACTGGGTACCAGGAGGAACCGACCCAGTGAAGCCAGGAGGGCGGCGCAGCCAGATCTCATCGTGCAGGCTGCCCTGCAAGAAAGCAGTGCTGAAGTCAAGTGAGTGAAGCTCGTAGTCGCGCTGAGCGGCTATGTGCAGCAGCACCCGAAGAGTGGTCATCTTCGGGGTGGGGGAGAAGGTCTGAAAGAAGTCAACTCCCTCTCGCTGACTGAAGCCTCGAGCCACGTAGCGCGCCTTGAAGACAGGAGGAGAACCCGGTGGCCGCTTCACCCTGAAAATCCACATGCCACTGACGATGTTCGCCCCAGGTGGGAGAACCTCGTCGACGTAGGTGCGTGTGGACTTCCAGGAAGCCATCTCTGCGTCCATGGCTGTCTGCCACTGAGAGGAGTAGGGACCCGCCATCGCCTCAGCGTAAGTGCGCGGGGTCGGGATGTCTGGTGCATCCGGGTCTCCCTCAGGGGCAACTAGCATGGACACGAGGTGGGGTAAAGCAGCAGCAAAGCACTGGAACTCCTCGTGTCTGTCCTCAAGGACGTCCGTGCCAAGAGCACACTCACCCCCGACGGACGGAGGACAGACAGACTCAGACTCAGACTCAGCAACAAGGCTAGTGGCGTAGTCTAGACGACACCGGGCAGCAAAGTCTATCAACTCAGCGACTAGAGCAGACGCAGCAGAGGACTCAAAGGCAGGGTCAGTGACAACAGTAGCGAGGAGACGGGTGACAGTGGGACTGGCAGCACGACGGGAGTCAGACTCCGGGTCAGGAAGAGTAGGCAGAGAGGAAGCAGGAGGAGACGGTAGCGGGACACGCTGAGGAGCAGTGGAGGGACGCAGAGTCATGTAGTGAGTGCCAGGGACAGGAGGAGGACGCTCACGTGGGACACGATGACCAGTGCGAGCAGTACGAACAGGCGACGCAGGACGAGACTCAGGCTCACGACGCTCTGTAAGACCTCCCGTAGGACCAGTGTAAGGAGAGGGAGCAGGGAGAGGCGAGGCAGGCGGTAACTGTGACGGCGACTGGACAAGCGGAGGACACTCTACTGAGGGAGGAGGACAGGGAGGAGGAGCCTGACCAAGAACCTGCTGAAGAAGTGGTACGAAGTACGGTCGCGGCCGCGTAGCGTCTCCAGAACCAGCAGAGACACCAGCGGCAGGGTCCTCAGCACCAGCAGCAGCTCCAACGTCCGGGTCCTCAACACCAGCAGCAGCTCCACCGGCCGGGACCTCAGCACCAGCAGCAGCACCACCGCTCGGGTCCTCAGCTCCAGCAGTAGCTCCAACGTCCGAGTCCTCAGCACCAGCAGCAGCTCCACCGCCCGGGTCCTCAGCACCAGCAGCAGCTCCAGCGCCCGGGTCCTCAGCTCCAGCAGTAGCTCCAACGCCCGGGTCCTCAGCACCAGCAGCAGCGCCACCGCTCGGGTCCGCAGTACCAGCAGCAGCTCCAACGCCCGGGTCCTCAGCACCAGCAGCAGCCCCAACGCCCGGGTCCTCAGCACCAGTAGCAGCGCCACCCCCAAGGTCCGCAGCACCCGGAGGACCACTCCGAAGACTGCAGCGGCGTGTGTACCACTCTCGGATCTGCTGAATGGGGGGGAGCTCCTGGGTAGGAGGGGAAGTACCGGGACGAGCTCCAGCAGCACCTCTCCGGAGGCGGCAGTACTCGAGGTACCTCTCCTGCAGCTGCTGGGAGGAGAGGGCTCCTCCAGGTGTAGCACGCTCAGTCTCAGCACCCCCAGACTCAGCACCCCCAGACTCCGCACCCCCAGGCTCAGCACCTCCAGGCTCCGCACCGCCAGGCTCCGCACCTCCAGGCTCAACACCCCCAGGCTCCGCACCCCCAGACTCAGCACCCCCAGGCTCAGCACCCCCAGACGCAGGACGAGAGTCAACAGCTACCTCGACCGGCTCACCCGGGTCTACCTGGGACACACCTGAGGGAGCGGCACCCTGAGGGGGGAGGGGGTCTGGTACCTCAGCACCTGGAGCGAGGAAGAGAGGCGGGGGGGGAGCGGGGCAGTGCGGTAGGGGAAGAGGCGGTAGTAGGGGACGGACTCGTCAAAAGTGACGTCCTGAGAGGCCAGGACACGACGCGAGGTGGGGTGGTAGAACTGCCAGCCAGGGGCGTCCGGGACAAAGCCAAGGAAGACGCAGGGGACAGCGCGACGGGAGAGCTTGTCCGCGGACGTGTCGCGGACAAAAGCTCGGGATCCCCAGACCCGAAAACGCGACGCATCGCCAGCCTCTCCCGTCCAACGCAGTGTCGGAGAAGTCTCGGGCAAGGAGACACGGGGCCAGAGGTTGAGCTGATGCGCAGCGTATCGGACCGCAAACGGCCACAGAAAATGGGGGGCAGCCGCATGACTCAAGGAGGTACGAGCGACCTCCATGACTAGACCAATGCGGCGCTCAGCAACCCCATTTTGCTGTGGAGAGGCCGGAAGCGTGAACGACTGCTCAATGCCCTCCTGCTGACAGAAGGCCTCCAGGAGGCCAGAGGAAAACTCCCCACCTCTGTCAGAGTGCAGACGCAGGACAGGAAAGTCGGAGCGGAAACGCCTGGTGAGCTGGAGACGAGATCTGCGGATCCAAGGGATCAAGACATCAGGTACGTCACCCTTGGCTCGCAAGGGGAAGACCGTGGTGTTCTGCGAGAAGTCGTCAACAACGAGCAGGAAGTACCGCTCCTGACCCTGTCCACGGACGCGGGCTGGGCCCCACACGTCCAAGTGGAGCGTCTGCAAGGGAGCAGTCGTCGGGGGAAAGGAGGAGGAGTGAGGAGCGGCGCGCTGCCGCCCCTCGACACAGGGAATACAGGGAGGAGCAGGCGAGTCGGGAAGGGGAGGGAGCACCCTGGGAAGACCAGCAACAAGGTCCCGTTTGTGCATGGTCCGAAGGCGCTGCACAGACGGGTGACCAAGGCGGTGGTGCCAAAGGACAGTCTCATGCGCCAGAGAGCGACACGAGCAGGGGGCGGACAGCTGACCTGACGCAGACGCAGACGTAGACGCAGACGCAGCTACCTGAGGGGACTCAGTGGTCAGTGTGTACAGGTCCGACCCCGGCTCTCGAGTGAAAGTAGCCAGGTGGCGACCCGTCCGAGCACACGTGCAGTGTGTCACGCGCTCAGGGGTGAACTGGTGAACACCCGAGTCCTGGAGCGCACAACCCGCCACCAAGTTCGTAGAGAACGAGGGGAGGTAGAGACCGGAAAGCGTGCCGGACGGGACCGCAGGACAAGGAAGAACAGTGGAGGAGGTCGCAATGACCGGACCCCCAGAGGGGTCAGCAACTGGCCGAGCGAGTGGCTCAAGGACAGTGCGGTCACGAAAGAAAGAGCGAGAGGCACCTGAGTCCAGTGTGAAGGTGTGCAGTGCTGCAGTCAACTCAGTACCAGGGGGCACGGACGCACTAGCACCTAGGGCAGCAGCCTCACCAGGACCTGTGGGAGCAGACGCACTAGCACCTAGAGCGGCAGCCGGACTGGCCTGAATGCCCGGGTCGGGCGGAACACGCAAGTACTGAGCACCCTCTCCACTAATAGACATGGTATACATGGCAGTGAGAATAGCATCAAAGTCTAGAGCCCAAATATCGACACCCCTCTTTTCCAGATCAGCCCAGCGCGGCAGCTCAGCGGCATCAGGAAACTGGGTGCGCCACGCGTCGTTAAGGCGCGCGAAGCAGCGGTGCGTGGGGTGCGGCCTCCCACACTGCTGGCCGCTGCGGTCACCTGTGCGAATGACGTACGTGCAGGTAAAGCCACGCTGCGCATACCACTCACGGGCGGCCTGAAGCGTCGGGGCGGGCTGCTGACTCGGGCCTCCGCCAGTGCCTCCACGACCACCACCGCCACCACCACCGCCTCGGCCACCTCCACCCCTGCCGCCGCCACGACCACCTCCACCTCCGCTGCCGCCTCCACCCCTGCCACCGCTCCCGCCGCTGCTGTCTCCTCCCCCACTGCCGCCACTAGCCTCCCCAGTCGCGCCTCCACTCCCACCGCCTCCACCCCCACCTCCTCCGCCACCACCCCCACCCCTGCCTCCCTTGCTCCTGCGGCGCCCGCTCGAAGCAGACGCGGTCCCGACCTTCTCAGCACCAAGGAGGTCGACAGCAGCAGCAGAGGCGACAGAGGGGAGGAGGGGGGAAGGGGAACACCCCTCGAAGAACGGGGTGCGGGGGTCGCCACGAGAGGTGCCTACAGCGACGATGCTCGCCTCAGCTGCAAGCAGTTCCTTCTCGAGGAGGGCAACAGTGAGCTCAGTGGGGGAGCGAGAGAGGAAGTGGTCCCTGACAGCGCGCAGAGAGTCAGGGAGGCGGGTGACGATGTGGTAGAGAGTGATCCAGAGCGGGGGGGGGTTGCTAGTGAGAAACTCGGCAGGCATAGCAGCGCGAAAGCGGGCCTCACTAGTCTTAAGGTGGGTGATGAGGTCTGCGACAGTGTGAAAGGAGGCTAGGTCGGGGAACAGGTAGGGGAGAGTGAGGCGGCCTAGCGTAGCAGAAGCGGGTGAGGAGTAGCGGGCAACTACAGCGGTGTAGAGGTCCTTAGCAGTCTTGCACTGGCCGAAGTGCTCGCGCTCGTCTAGCGGCAGGGAGTTGCGAATAGCAAAGCGAGCGTGCGCATCACGAGTCTGCCACTGAGAGCGTAGAGTGCTGTCAGCAGACGTGTCAGGGGCAGTAGCATGGCCTAGGGCGTGGTCGTACAGCGAGATGTCTTCCTTGGCAGTGAGCTGTAGGAACAGGTGCAGGTCATCTAGCCAGGTTTCGAACTTCACCGGACGGCCCTCGGCATCGAAAGCTAGAACGGGAGGACTAGCCATAGTGACAGTAGTAGGAGGAGGAACTAGGCCGCTGGAAAGGTGTGCGTAGGGTCAACGGGACCGGCGGGGCCGCTAGGTAAGGCGCGGGCGGGGTCGACTGTCCGTGGTGGCAAACGAGCGGCAGGAGTAGGGAGCGTGGCAGCAGGAGCTGCAACGGCGCACTGGTGGCAGCTGCAGTGGCAGCAGTGTGCGCGGTAGGTAGCGTAGGGGCAGCGGCGGCGCACGGGCAGCGGCGGCGCACGGGCGGCAGCAGTGCACGTGCGGCGACGGCAGGAGGCGGCGGTGCGCAAGCAGCAGCGGAAGCAGCGCACGGGCGGCAGCTGCGTATGCGCACGTGCGGCAGTGGCAGCGGCGCACGGGCGGCTGCGGGCAGCGGGGCGTGCGCGAGCAGGCGACGGGCGGCTGCGGGGCGTGCGCGAGCAGGCGACGGGCGGCTGCGGACGGGCGGCCTCTGCGACGGCGGGCTGCGGGCAGCGGGGCGTGCGCGAGCAGGCGACGGGCGGCTGCGGGGCGTGCGCGAGCAGGCGACGGGCGGCTGCGGGGCGTGCGCGAGCAGGCGACGGGCGGCTGCGGACGGGCGGCCTCTGCGACGGCGGGCTGCGGGCCTGCGGGGCGTGCGCGAGCAGGCGACGGGCGGCTGCGGGGCGTGCGCGAGCAGGCGACGGGCGGCTGCAGCAGCGGGTGCGTCAGCGTGGCGCACAGGGCAGCGGCGGGCAGTGCGCGAGGCTACGAGGCGCACGGGCAGCAGCGCAAAGGCGCGCGGGCAGCGGGGAGGCAGCGTGACGGGCCGCGCGCGAAGAAAATAAAGCGCGCGCGGGCAGCTGGCGGGGCGCACGCGTGAAAACGGCCGCGCGCGAGCGGCTAGTACGGCGCGCGCGGTAAAAAAAAGAAAGCTACGCGCGGGCGGCTAGCGAGCTGCGTGCGCGTGGTAGGTAGGTAAGGAGCGCTCTAGGACGCGCAGGCGCACGAGGCGCACAGTAGGTAGGTAGGTAGGTAGGTGGGCCCTAAGAACAGTCCTAGCGACGGACCTGCTCTGAAACCATGTCAGTGATAACGGACTGGAATGATGAACTAGAAAGGATTGTGAGTACAAATATGAAACCCTAATGTTGTGACCCCCCTATAGGCTAACCCACTACAGCCTACACAAACACAACATATATAATGTTTGACAGCGCCGAGTGACGGGGCAGAAACCCGCCGCGCGCCTCGGGGCACACGGCGGGCAGAGAACCGCCGCACGCCTCGGGGCGCACGGCGGGCAGAAAACCGCCGCGTGCCTCGGGGCGCACGGCGGGCTGAAAACCCTAATTTCGACGCCGCGCACCACGGGGCGCGCGGCGGACAGGGAGTAGCAGTAGCAGCGGAAGCAGTGAAGTGGGCCCACAGGCCAGGAACGTTAAGCTCTGATACCATGTCAAAATAGTATGTAGTGTTAGGAGCCATAGCTAGGAGAGTCCTAGCTAGGCAAGAGACAGTTTAGGCAAAAGAAGAGGGTTTTCACTAGCAGCAATGAGGATACATATAGCAAACCCTAGATGGGTTGTACTCGCTACAGAGCACCCCACTACAGGCTAGAGAATAACATTCTGACAGCAAGTCCATCGGATATATCTACGTTACACACCATATGAACGCGCGAACTGATATACAGCTGTAGAACAGATAGTAATCCGTGCGACGAAGTCGATGCAAAACCATGTGGTGTGATCGGTTTATTCTTCCTTGCCTGATCTTTCCCAAACAAAGCACAATCCAGTGCTGGGATTGAGTGTTTTTCTTCCAACAAAGAAGCGTACACTTCTTGATTAAATAAATCAATGGCCTTGTTGGTGCAGCACAGATGTTGCAACTCCATTCCAGTTGGGTAAGTATCAAGCTGACGATCATATAACAGTCGAATGTCCATGCGATTTTGTTTACCTTTACGTAGTCGATTCAACAATTCCGCAAATCTAGCCTCATCGCGCTGACGCATAATAGTCGTAAGCTTCACTAGTCGAACGCGTTCCCATAATTGAGACTCGCTTACGGTTGCGTTTGAACGGTCGCCAAAACAATGGATGTCGCGTACCGGAGGAAGCTGAAAGAAATCACCAACAAAGATCATATGGAGTCCTCCAAAAGCCAAGTTCGCGTTGTTGGTAAGCTCACGGAGCCTAAAATTAATCCACTCGAACATATTTTTTTCCCACCATTGAGATTTCGTCAACAATGACAACTTTGACGTCTCCGAGTCGCGATCGTAATGTATTCATCTTGTCCGAAGTCAACTTCTTTATTTGTCGATTTTGAACGACGGGATCATTAAGGCATTATGAATCGTATAGCCCTTGATTTGAAAATTAGCGACACCTGAAGGTGCAATTTTCAACACTTTGATGGTGTCGAAGTCTGTGTGAATCTGCGCATGAAAAGTACGCATTAATCGATCGTGCACAGTCCTAATTAAAACGGACTTGCCAACGCCGGCACCACCGCTTACGAGTATGCAAAGAGGCCCGTTCTCGAAAGATCGACGCACTCCTCGAACAATGTGATCCGCAATAGCATGTTGCTCGGCGTTCAGCATATGCTCCATTCGCAAATATTCGCTATCACTTGTGGCAACAGAACGAAATGTATCACTCGATCGAGCAGAGTCGTGAAAGCCCAGCTCAACACTGATATCCACATCAACGCGGTCCCGAGATGTTTCGTTATCAAAATCGCCATCCTTATCTTCGTCGTCCAAAGCTTGTTCAAACGCGCGCATCCAAGAATCACCGCTGATGGAATATTCGTTCCTTTTAACGATGATGAGATCCTCGTTTGCTCTAAATATCAGCGCGACTTGGATCAGATCATAAACCTCTTGACGAAAAGGTACAAACAACATTGTCTGTTCTCACATAAAATTCTCTTCGTCAATATCGCTATGATAATTTACATAACGAATTATCTTCCTATTCGATCTCTTGCGGTAAAACCATTTTTTCGCTGAAAGATCCGGCCCAATGACGTCTTGCTTAGCACTTTCTTCATATCCTGCCGCAAAATCTGCGAAACATACGGACTCCATAACAATTGGACGATTTACATATCGATCCAATAGGGCATAAGGTGTGAAGATATCTGTGGATTGAGGATCCAGACTCTCCAATTCTGCCTTTGACTTTAACAACAGCAAATGTTTATGTGGATGATTGGTGTTTAAAAACTCCACGACGCGTGTAGATTTCCCCAACGGAAGACTTAGAATAAGATATATTGCTTCTTGCGCGCTAAATTCTTGGGTATTGAGTATATAGTTTCCAAGATCACGAAGAACGTGTAAAACGTCTGTACCTTGTAATGCCGCAAATCTCTTCGCATTTTCAATTATCTTACTGATTCCTTTGCCTGATTTTGTGTTATAGGCTGCTATAGTTGTTGCCACGCTGTATGGGTCAATGCAAAATTGAATATCCATGTTGCCGCACCATACTGACAGAATCGGCTTGTTGAAATTATTTACATAACAGTCTCTTACTTCTCTCGCGTGAAATAATGTTCGTTTTTTCAAGCCTACTCGAAGGCAAAGTATATATTCATCGTACGTAAGGCGAACCGTATAAAAAAATGCGGCAAACGACAAATCGGATGTTTCGATCAAATGATGTTTTCCGAGCGTATCTAAAAATTCATCAACGGTCATCCTATTCAATTTGTGTCGTTCCAAATCCGAATCCGAGTATGTCTTCCCAAACGGCATCAAAACCAATGTTTTGGGAAGTGGATATTTCGGTATACCAAAACGACACTTTCGTTTCTTACCAACCTTATTTAATCTGCACGTTCTAGTGTGGCTGTGCGTTTACACTCTCAAAAGGTCTTCTGTCTGTGAATCTTCAATTAGCTCATGCGCGTGACATGAGATATGATTATCTGCGAATTCAAGAATCCTCTCCAATAGAATCGAAGCATCACAGGCTAAAAACTCACTCCATATAAGGCAATGAGAATGGGGAGTGCTGTTAAACTGTATTATGCTTGTAGGCTGTAGTGGGGTAGCCAATATGGGGTACAACCCCAACTAGGGTTTCATATTTGTACCCAAACTTCTGCTAGTTCATTCATCCTTGCCTAGTTATTCTGAGATGGTATCAGAGCAGGAGGTCCCTAGGACCTACCGACCGTTTTTTTTTAAGGGCCCACCACCGCTCGCATGCGGTTACCACGCTACCCCGTGCCCTAGCCTCGTAGCGCCCTCGTGCGCCCTCGTTAGCGCCCTCGCGCGCCCCTCGTTAGCGCCCTCGCGCGCCCCTCGTTAGCACCCCCAGGCTCAGTACCCGCAGTGCCTCGATGTTGGAACTCGTCGAGAACAAAATAGTCAACGACAATACCCAAAACGCCTGTAACATCTTTCGTTCGACAATGCGCTCTTTCGTTCGACATAATATCGAGCGCTTACGACTGGGTATGTACGTACTAGTAGAGCTATGGTTTCAAAATCTAACGGAGGACTCATGCTGGTGTTTGAAATATGAGCTAGGTTTCTAGCATTCCTGTTGTGCTCGAGTAGAATGACGTGCAGGTCAATCCATTTGGTATCCGCCATTGATATTGTTAGGAAGAATGTTGGCGGACCCAATTGTCTGATCATTGCGAAAAGATCACGTCTACATACGAAGATTCTCTAGATAATGTGGCGACATACGAAGATTCTTAAATTCGTTGAATAGTGCATCTTTTTTCTGCAACAGCCTTCGCACGTCAACGTCGAGGAGACCTTTTGCAGAATACTGACCGACGTGCTCAATCATCTCAAGTCACACGCGAGTACCAATTACGTTGTCCATTTGAAGCTACTCAAACTTAAACATTTTGAAGAAAATGTTTTGCGGGCAAGAAGAGAAACGCGCATCTTTCCCCAGAAAAAAGTTGGAAATGTCAGTTCCTCGATGAATTTGTCCATAAGAATGGGCATCGGTCTTGATCCTTCGCCCGGTGCCATCTCCACAACGAATTGCTCTAAGTTTTGGTAAAACGGCTCGTTACAAATTATCGAATCCAATATACCAACATTGAGGTCAGTTTCGTCGATGTCTAGTTCCACATCGTCGCCAGGTAAACCATCAGCATCTTCATTAGATTGTGCGTCATTCGTACAATGATAATTTTTATCATGTGATAAAAACTCGTTGTGAAGCTCTCTATCATCGATTTCTTGCTCCAATTCTGTCATCCTTCCCTGATCCAAAATTATTCCATGCTGTTTGAAGAGATATTTTTTCTCCAAAAATGAAAAGGCGCGCAAAATCTTGGCGGGTCTCACGTTGTCGTCGAATACATCATGTGTATTACGCAATTTGCGTTTGAAACGGACACGCACTGAGTGCGCTTCTCGTGGTAATCGAGGTAATGCAAATGCAGTCACCATGTCGACAACTTTAACTGGAACATTCACCATCCCACCTTGTATTTTGTATTTGTCGGAAAGAACGAACAGGAATAAATGAATTAACAATGCAAAAACAGTACAAGTACCTAACCTTAGAATTGTGTACCCCTTATAGGCTAACCCACTGTAGCCTACACAAGCATAACATATATAATGTTTGACACACCCCCATAGGCAAAGTGGGGGAGAACTAGGGGTCACAAGACCAGTCAAGGCAGAGCAAGGCAAAACAAGCTCAGGGTGGATCTCAAGGATTCCACACAAATTCTGAGCACAAGCAAGCGGTCACAAGACCAGTTCACATGCAGGTTTATAATAGAGCAAGAGGTACAATGATCACAACCTAGCAGGAGTAAATATGCAAGTATATATATAAAGATCACAGTACAAACAGAGTCAAGAAGTGAGCAAGTGAGGTCCAGTAGGCACAAGACCTAGGAGAGTGCAAAAGCGCTGATGGTCACAAGGCTGAAGCGCCTTGGTGAACACATCAGCAGTGTTGGCCTCAGTGGCCACGTAACGGAGACAAAGCTGACCACGCTGCTGAAGCTCTCGAGCAAGAAAGTACCGCAGATCGATGTGCTTCGTTCTGTGCTCCAGTCTGTGCTCCTCACACAAGGCAATCACAGCCTTGTTGTCAACGTACAGCACTGGAGGGGAACGAGGCCGCTCTCCCAAGTCAGTCAGCAGGTAGGTCAGCCAGCGTAGCTCCTGGGCCGCCATGGCTGTGGCGTAGATCTCAGCCTCACAACTGGAGCTGAGAACAGAAGAAGAACGTGTAGAACGCGATGAAACTGAGCCAGAGCCAAGGCTCAAGGTGTAACCCTGAGACGACCGCTTCGTAGCTTGGTCGTCGGCCCAAGAAGCGTCTGAGTGTCCAGTGAGTACAACACGGTCTCGCCCTCCAAGCACTAGCCCCATGCCCGACGTACTGCACAAGTAGCGCAACACCCTCTTAGCGGCATCCATGTGCTCCTTCCTGTGACGGCCAGGAGCGACATAGCGTGCAAGGATGCTAAGAGGGTATGCAAGGTCAGGTCGAGTGCAGGTCATCAGGTACATGAGGCAGCCAACAAGCTCTGGATACGGGCCACTCGACTCTACGGACTCATCCGAAGGCAGAGCTGAGAGCGAGTGACCTGTAGGCAGAGGAGTGGCCTGAGGCGAGGAGTACGTGAAGCCGAAGCGCTGAAGGACCTGCTGCACCATGTGTGACTGAGTCAAGGTGATGGTGCGCCGTGCTCTGTCCCGAGTGATCCGCAAGCCAAGGTAGCTTGTCAGTTCACCCAGGTCTGTGCACGTGTGTCGCTTCTGCAGCTCGGACTTCACGTGGGCGAGTGCCTGAGTGTCAGCAGTGGCAAAGACCAAGTCGTCGACGTACACGAGGATGTAGAACGGCGGCAGCGAGGTGTCAGTGCGTAGAAACAGCGACGGGTCAGCAGTAGAAGGCGCGAACCCAAGAGCCGCGAGTGTCGTCCTCAGTGTGTCGTGCCACTCACGTGGCGCCTGGCGGAGACCGTAGACTGGCCGCTGGAGCCTCCACTGGGTACCAGGAGGGAACGACCCAGTGAAGCCAGGAGGGCGGCGCAGCCAGATCTCCTCGTGCAGACTGCCCTGCAAGAAAGCAGTGCTGAAGTCAAGAGAGTGAAGCTCGTAGTCTCGCTGAGCGGCTATGTGCAGCAGCACCCGAAGAGTAGTCATCTTCGGGGTGGGGGAGAAGGTCTGGAAGAAGTCTACTCCCTCGCGCTGACTGAAGCCACGAGCCACGTAACGCGCCTTGAAGACAGGCGGAGAACCCGGCGGCCGCTTCACCCTGAAAATCCACATGCCACTGACGATGTTCGCCCCAGGTGGGGGAACCTCGTCGACGTAGGTGCCTGTGGACTTCCAGGAAGCCATCTCTGCGTCCATGGCTGTCTGCCACTGAGAGGAGTAGGGACCCGCGATCGCCTCAGCGTAAGATCGCGGGGTAGGGATGTCTATAGCATCCGGGTCTCCCTCAGGGGCAAGCAGCATGGCCACGAGATGGGGCGCAGCGGCTGCAAGACACTCAAGGTCCTTGTGCCTGTCCTCAAGGACGTCCGTGCCTAGAGCACACTCACCCCCGATGGACGGAGGACAGACAGACTCAGACTCAGCAACAAGGCTAGCGGCGAAGTCTAGACGGCACGCGGCAGCAAAGTCAACCAACTCAGCAACCAGAGCAGACGCAGCAGAGGACTCAAAGGTAGGGTCAGTGACAACAGTGGCGAGGAGACGCGTGACAGTGGGACTGGCAGCACGACGGGAGTCAGACTCCGGGTCAGGAAGAGTAGGGAGAGAGGACGCAGGAGGAGACGGCAGAGGGACACGCTGAGGAGCAGTGGAGCGACGCAGTGTCATGTAGTGAGTGCCAGGGACAGGAGGAGGACGCTCACGTGTGCCACGACGACTAGTGTGCGCAGGACGAACAGGCGACGCAGGACGAGACACAGGCTCACGACGCTCGGTAAGACCTCCTGTGGGACCGGTGTAAGGAGAGGGACCAGGGAGAGGCGAGGCAGGTGGTAACTGTGACTGCGACTGGACAGGCTGCAGACACTCTACGGAGGGAGGAGGACAAGGAGGAGGAGCGAGACCAAGAACCTGCTGAAGGAGCGGGACGAAGTACGGTCGCGGCCTCGTAGCGTCTCCAGAGCCAGCAGGGACACCAGCACCGGGGACCTCAGCACCAGCAGTAGCTCCACCGTGCGGGTCCGCAGCTCCACCGCCCGGGACCTCAGCACCAGCAGCAGCTCCACCGTCCGGGTCCGCAGCACCAGCAGCAGCTCCACCGCCCGGGTCCGCAGCACCAGCAGCAGCTCCTGTCAAACATTATATGTTTATATGGTTGTAGGCTGTAGTGGGTTACGCCTTAGGGGGTACACTGGATTAGGGTTTCCTATTTGTATCCAGCCTTCTGTTAGTACAGCCATTCCAGTCTGTTATTTCGACATGGTTTCAGAGCAGGTCCTTCTCTAGGACCGTTCCTAAGGGCCCACCGTTCGCTACCTAACTACCTACCTACTACCGGAGCGCGTTCTTAGCGCCTCCCCCGTAGCGCCCTCGAGCGCTTCATTATTATTATTTTTTTTTTATTCGGCCCCGCTGGCCCCGTCGATCGAGCCCCGTCTAGAGGCCCCGCGGCCCCGTCGCATTTGACCTAGAGGCCCCTCACGGCCCCGTCGCGCCGCCCCTTAGCGCCTCGAACGACCCCGCCGCTCGCCCCTTAGCGGCCGCGACGGCCCGCGCACCGCGCACGCAGCCCGCATTTTACCCCCGCGGCCTGCGTGCTGCCCGCTGCCGGCCCCGTCGCACTGCCCGCGCACTGCTCGCACGCCTTTGCGTCGCTAGCGCACAGCCCGCCGCGGCCCCGCCGGCCCGCGATTTGCACCGCTGCAGCTGCCGCCCGCCGGTCCCCCGCTGCTGCTGCCGCTGCTGCCCGCGAGTCGCCCGCTGCCGCTCCCGCGTTTCTGCCGTGCCCGCAGCCGCTGCCGCCGCTACTACCGCCCGTGCACTGCTGCTGCTGCTGCTGCCGTGCTCGCTGCCGCCGCCGCAGCCACTGCCGTGCGCCGCTACTGCCCGTCGCCTGCTCGCGCACGCCCCGCAGGCCCGCAGCCCGCCGTCGCAGCGGCCGCCCGCCCGCAGCCGCCCGTCGCCTGCTCGCACACGCCCCGCAGCCGCTTGCACGCCGCTGCTTCCGCTGCTGCTTGCGCACCGCTGCCCCTACGCTGCCGCTGCTCGTGCGCCGCTGCCGCCCGTGCGCTTCTGCAGCCGCCGCCCGCGAGGCACTCGCTCTCACTGCTGTTTATTTACTACCTACCGCGCACACTGCTACCACTGCAGCTACCACCAGTGCGCCGTTGCAGCTCCTGCTGCCACGCTACCTACTATTGCCGCTCGTGTGCCACTACGGACAGTCGACCCCGCCCGCGCCTTACCTAGCGGCCCCGCCGGCCCCGTTGACCCTCCGCACACCTTTCCAGCGGCCTGATTCCTACTACTACTGCTACTGCTACTGTCGCTATGGCTAGTCCTCCCGTTCTAGCTTTCGACGCCGAGGGCCGTCCGGTGAAGTTCGAAACCTGGCTAGATGACCTGCACCTGTTCCTACAGCTCACTGCCAAGGAAGATATCTCACTGTACGACCACGCCCTAGGCCATGCCACTGCCCCTGACTCGACTGCTGACAGCACTCTGCGTTCCCAGTGGCAGACCCGTGATGCGCATGCTCGCTTTGCTATTCGCAACTCCCTGCCGCTAGACGAGCGCGAGCACTTCGGCCAGTGCAAGACTGCTAAGGACCTCTACACCGCTGTAGTTGCCCGCTACTCCTCACCCGCTTCTGCCACGCTAGGCCGCCTCACTCTCCCCTACCTGTTCCCCGACCTGGCCTCCTTTCACACTGTCGCAGACCTCATCACCCACCTTAAGACTAGTGAGGCCCGCTTTCGCGCTGCTATGCCTGCCGAGTTTCTCACTAGCAACCCCCCCCCGCTCTGGATCACTCTCTACCACATCGTCACCCGCCTCCCTGACTCTCTGCGCGCAGTCAGGGACCACTTCCTCTCTCGCTCCCCCACTGAGCTCACTGTTGCCCTCCTCGAGAAGGAACTGCTTGCAGCTGAGGCGAGTATCGTCGCTGTAGGCACCTCTCGTGGCGACCCCCGCACCCCGTTCTTTGAGGGGTGTTCCCCTTCCCCCCTCCTCCCCTCTGTCGCCTCTGCTGCTGCTGTCGACCTCCTCGGTGCTGAGAAGGTCGGGACCGCGTCTGCTTCGAGCGGGCGCCGCAGGAACAAGGGGGGCAGGGGTGGGGGTGGCGGCGGAGGAGGTGGGGGTGGAGGCGGTGGGAGTGGAGGCGCGGCTGAGGAGGCCGGTGGCGGCAGTGGGGGAGGAGACAGCAGCGGCGGGAGTGGTGGCAGGGGCGGAGGCGGCAGCGGGGGCGGAGGTGGTCGTGGTGGCGGCAGGGGTGGAGGTGGCCGGGGCGGAGGCGGTGGGGGTGGTGGTCGTGGAGGCACTGGCGGAGGGCAGGCTCAGCAGCCCGCCCCGACGCTTCAGGCCGCCCGTGAGTGGTATGCGCAGCGTGGCGTTACCTGCACGTACGTTATTCGCACAGGTGACCGCAGCGGCCAGCAGTGTGGGAGGCCGCACCCCACGCAGCGCTGCTTCGCGCGCCTTAACGACGCGTGGCGCACCCAGTTTCCTAGTGCCACTGAGCTGCCACGCTGGGCTGAGCTGGAAAAGAGGGGTGTTGATATTTGGGCTCTAGACTTTGATGCTATTCTCACTGCTATGTATGCGATGTCTCTTAGTGGAGAGGGTGCTCAGTACTTGCGTGTTCCGCCCGACCCGGGCATTCAGGCCAGTCTGGCTGCCGCTCTAGGTGCTAGTGCGTCCGCTCCCACAGGTCCTGGTGAGGCTGCTGCCCTAGGTGCTAGTGCGTCTGTGCCCCCTGGTACTGAGTCGACTGCAGCACTGCACACCTTCACACTGGACTCGGGTGCTTCTCGCTCTTTCTTTCGTGACCGCACTGTCCTTGAGCCACTTGCTCGGCCAGTTGCGGTCTCCCTTGCTGACCCCTCTGGGGGTCCGGTCATTGCGACCTCCTCCACTGTCCTTCCTTGTCCGGCGGTCCCGTCCGGCACGCTGTCAGGTCTCTACCTCCCCTCGTTCTCTACGAACTTGGTGGCAGGTAGTGCACTCCAGGACGGGGGTGTTCACCAGTTCACCCCTGCCTACGAGCGCGTGATACACTGCACGTGTGCTCGGACGGGTCGCCACCTGGCTACTTTCACTCGAGAGCCGGGGTCGGACCTGTACACACTGACCACTGAGTCCCCTCAGGTAGCTGCGTCTGCGTCTACGTCTGCGTCTGCGTCAGGTCAGCTGTCCGCCCCCTGCTCGTGTCGCTCTCTGGCGCATGAGACTGTCCTTTGGCACCACCGCCTTGGTCACCCATCTGTGCAGCGCCTTCGGGCCATGCACAAACGGTACCTTGTTGCTGGTCTTCCCAGGGTGCTCCCTCCCCTTCCCGACTCGCCTGCTCCTCCCTGTATTCCCTGTGTCGAGGGGCGGCAGCGCGCCGCTCCTCACTCCTCCTCCTTTCCCCCGACGACTGCTCCCTTGCAGACACTCCACATGGACGTGTGGGGCCCAGCCCGCGTCCGTGGTCAGGGTCACGAGAGGTACTTCCTGATTGTTGTTGACGACTTCTCGCGCTACACCACGGTCTTCCCCTTGCGCGCCAAGGGTGACGTCCCTGATGTTTTGATCCCTTGGATCCGCAGATCTCGTCTCCAGCTCAGTGAGCGTTTCCGCTCCGACTTCCCTGTCCTGCGTCTGCACTCTGACAGAGGTGGGGAGTTTTCCTCTGGCCTCTTGGAGGCCTTCTGTCAGCAGGAGGGCATTGAGTAGTCGTTCACGCTTCCGGCCTCTCCACAGCAGAATGGGGTTGCTGAGCGCCGCATTGGTCTGGTCATGGAGGTCGCTCGTACCTCCTTGAGCCATGCGGCTGCCCCCCATTTTCTGTGGCCGTTTGCAGTCCGATACGCTGCGCATCAGCTCAACCTCTGGCCTCGTGTCTCCTTGCCCGAGACTTCTCCGACACTGCGTTGGACGGGAGAGGCTGGCGATGCGTCACGTTTTCGGGTCTGGGGATCCCGAGCTTTTGTCCGCGACACGTCCGCGGACAAGCTCTCCCGTCGCGCTGTCCCCTGCGTCTTCCTTGGCTTTGTCCCGGACGCCCCTGGCTGGCAGTTCTACCACCCCACCTCGCGTCGTGTCCTGGCCTCTCAGGACGTCTCTTTTGACGAGTCCGTCCCCTACTACCGCCTCTTCCCCTACCGCACTGCCCCGCTCCCCCCCCCGCCTCTCTTCCTCGCTCCAGGTGCTGAGGTACCAGACCCCCTCCCCCCTCAGGGTGCCGCTCCCTCAGGTGTGTCCCAGGTAGACCCGGGTGAGCCGGTCGAGGTAGCTGTTGACTCTCGTCCTGCTCGGGGTGCTGAGCCTGGGGGTGCTGCGTCTGGGGGTGCTGAGCCTGGGAGTGCTGAGTCTGGGGGTGCGGAGCCTGGGGGTGCTGAGCCTGGAGGTGCGGAGCCTGGAGGTGCCGGTACTTCCCCTCCTACCCAGGAGCTCCCCCCCATTCAGCAGATCCGCGAGTGGTACACCCGGCGCTGCAGTCTTCGGAGTGGTGCTCCTGGTGCTGCGGACCCTGGGGGTGGCGCTGCTGCTGGTACTGAGGACTCGGGCGTTGGAGCTGCTACTGGTGCTGAGGACCCGAGCGGTGGCGCTGCTGCTGGTGCTGAGGACCCGAGTGGTGGAGCTGCTGCTGGTGCTGCGGACCCGGACGGTGGAGCTGCTACTGGGGCTGAGGACCCGGGCGTTGGAGCTGCTACTGGTGCTGAGGACCCGGCCGGTGGAGCTGCTGCTGGTGCTGTGGACCCGGACGCTGGAGCTACTGCTGGTACTGAGGACCCGGCCGCTGGAGTCTCTTCTGCTTCTGGAGACGCTACGCGGCCGCGACCGTACTTCGTACCGCTCCTTCAGCAGGTTCTTGGGCAGGCTCCTCCTCCTTGTCCTCCTCCCTCCGTAGAGTGTCCTCCGCCTGTCCAGCCACAGTCACAGTTACCGCCTACCTCGCCTCTCCCTGCTCCCTCTCCTTACACTGGTCCCACAGGAGGTCTTACAGAGCGTCGTGAGCCTGAGTCTCGTCCTGCGTCGCCTGTTCGTCCTGCTCGCACTGGTAGTCGTGTCCCACGTGAGCGTCCTCCTCCTGTCCCTGGCACTCACTACATGACTCTGCGTCCCTCCACTGCTCCTCAGCGTGTCCCGCTACCGTCTCCTCCTGCGTCCTCTTTGCCTGACGTTCCGGACCCTGAGTCTGACCGGTTTCGTGCTGAGCACCCTACTGTCACGCGTCTCCTCGCTACTGTTGTCACTGACCCTACCTTTGAGTCCTCGACTGCGTCTGCTCTGGTCGCTGAGTTGGTTGACTTTGCTGCTGCCTGCCGTCTAGACTACGCTGCTAGCCTTGTTCCTGAGTCTGAGTCTGAGTCTGTCTGTCCTCCGTCCGTCGGGGGTGAGTGTGCTCTTGGCACGGACGTCCTTGAGGACAGACAGGAGGAGTTCCAGTGTCTTGCTGCTGCTTTGCCCCGTCTCGTGTCCTTGCTAGTTGCCCCTGAGGGAGACCCGGATGCACCAGACATCCCGACCCCGCGCACTTACGCTGAGGCGATGGCGGGTCCCTACTCCTCTCAGTGGCAGACAGCCATGGACGCCGAGATGGCTTCCTGGAAGTCCACACGCACCTACGTTGACGAGGTTCCCCCTCCTGGGGCGAACATCGTCAGTGGCATGTGGATTTTCAGGGTGAAGCGGCCGCCGGGTTCTCCGCCTGTCTTCAAGGCACGTTACGTGGCTCGAGGCTTCAGTCAGCGAGAGGGAGTTGACTTCTTCCAGACCTTCTCCCCCACCCCGAAGATGACCACTCTTCGGGTGCTGCTGCACATAGCCGCTCAGCGCGACTACGAGCTTCACTCACTTGACTTCAGCACTGCGTTCTTGCAGGGCAGCCTGCACGAAGAGATCTGGCTGCGCCGCCCACCTGGCTTCACTGGGTCCTTTCCTCCTGGTACCCAGTGGAGGCTTCAGCGGCCGGTCTACGGTCTCCGCCAGGCTCCGCGTGAGTGGCACGATACACTGAGGACTACACTTGCGGCTCTTGGGTTCGCGCCTTCTACAGCTGACCCGTCGCTGTTCCTGCGCACCGACACTTCGCTGCCGCCGTTCTACATCCTCGTGTACGTCGACGACTTGGTCTTTGCCACTGCTAACACTGCAGGACTCGCCTACGTGAAGTCGGAGCTGCAGAGGAGACACACGTGCACAGACCTGGGTGAACTGACAAGCTATCTTGGCTTGCGGATCACCCGGGACAGAGCACGGCGCACCATCACCTTGACTCAGTCACACATGGTGCAGCAGATCCTTCAGCGCTTCCGCTTCACGTACTCCTCGCCTCAGTCCACTCCTCTGCCTACCGGTCACTCGCTCTCAGCTCTGCCTTCGGATGAGTCCGTAGAGCCGAGTGGCCCGTATCCAGAGCTTGTGGGCTGCCTCATGTACCTGATGACCTGCACTCGACCTGACCTTGCATACCCTCTTAGCATCCTTGCACGCTATGTCGCTCCTGGCCGTCACAGGAAGGAGCACATGGATGCCGCTAAGAGGGTGTTGCGCTACTTGTGCAGTACGTCGGGCATGGGGCTTGTGCTTGGAGGGCGAGACCGAGTTGTTCTCACAGGGCACTCAGACGCTTCTTGGGCAGACGACCAGGCCACTCAGCGGTCGTCTCAGGGTTACACCTTCAGCCTTGGCTCTGGCTCAGTTTCTTGGCGCTCTACGCGCTCTTCTTCTGTTCTCGGCTCCAGTTGTGAGGCTGAGATCTACGCCACAGCCATGGCTGCTCAGGAGCTACGCTGGCTGACCTACCTGCTGACCGACCTCGGAGAGCGGCCTCGTTCTCCTCCAGTGCTGTACGTCGACAACAAGGCTGCCATTGCCTTGTGTGAGGAGCACAGACTGGAGCACAGAACGAAGCAAATCGCTCTGCGGTACTTCCTTGCTCGAGAGTTGCAGCAGCGTGGTCAGCTTTGTATTCGCTACGTGGCCACTGAGGCCAACACTGCTGATGTGTTCACCAAGGCGCTTCAGCCTCGTGACCATCAGCGCTTCTGCACTCTACTAGGCCTTGTGCCTACTGGACCTCACTTGCTTACCTCTTGACTTTGCTTGTACTGTGATCACTATATATATATATATACTTGCATGTTTACTCTTGCTAGGTTGTGATCACTGTATCTCTTGCTCTGTTATAAACCTGCATGTGAACTGGTCTTGTGACCACTAGCTTGTGCTCGGAATTTGTGTGGAATCCTCGAGATCCACCCTGAGCTTGCTTTGCCTTGCTTTGCCCTGACTGGTCGTGTGACCCCCAGGTCTCCCCACTTCGCCTATGGGGGTGTGTCAAACATTATATGTTTATATGGTTGTAGGCTGTAGTGGGTTACGCCTTAGGGGGTACACTGGATTAGGGTTTCCTATTTGTATCCAGCCTTCTGTTAGTACAGCCATTCCAGTCTGTTATTCCGACAGCTCCACCGGCCGGGTCCGCAGCACCAGCAGCAGCTCCACCGCCCGGGGCCTCAGCACCAGCAGCAGCTCCACCGTCCGCGTCCTCAGCACCAGCAGCAGCTCCACCGTCCGGGTCCTCAGCACCAGTAGCAGCTCCACCGTCCGGGTCCCCAGCACCAGCAGCAGCTCCACCGTCCGGGTCCTCAGCACCAGCAGCAGCTCCACTGTCCGGGTCCGCGGCACCAGGGGCTCCACTCCGAAGACTGCAGCGCCGTGTGTACCACTCTCGGATCTGCTGAAGGGAGGGGAGCTCCCAAGGAGGTGGGGCAGCACGGGTACCGGCACCAGGAGCACCCCTCAGGAGGCTGCAGTACCGGAGGTACCTCTCCTGCAGCTGCTGGGAGGAGAGGGCTCCTCCAGGTGTAGCACGCTCAGGCTCAGCACCACCAGACTCAGCACCCCCAGACTCAGCACCCCCAGTCTCAGCACCTCCAGGCTCAGCACCTCCAGGCTCCGCACCTCCAGGCTCAGCACCCCCAGTCTCAGCACCTCCAGACTCAGCACCTCCAGGCTCAGCACCCCCAGTCTCAGCACCCCCAGGCTCAGCACCCCCAGGCTCAGTACCCCGAGGAGGACGCGACTCGACGGCTACCTCGACAGGCTCAACGGGGTCTACCTGAGACACACCTGAGGGAGCGGCACCCTAAGGGGGGAGGGGCTCTACAGCAGCAGCACCTGGCGCTAGGAAGAGAGGCGGAGGGGGGAGCGGGGCAGTGCGGTAGGGGAAGAGACGGTAGAAGGGGACCGACTCGTCGAACGTGACGTCCTGAGAGGGGAAGACACGGCGCGAGACAGGGTGGTAAAACTGCCAGCCAGACGCGTCAGGGACAAAACCAAGGAAGACACAGGGGACAGCGCGACGAGAGAGCTTGTCCGCGGACGTGTCGCGGACAAAGGCACGAGATCCCCAGACGCGGAACACCGACGCATCGCCAACCTCTCCCGTCCAACGCAGTGTCGGCGAGGTCTCCGGAGCGGATGCGCGGCGTACCGGACAGCAAACGGCCACAGAAAATGGGGGGCAGCCGCATGGACCAAGGAGGTACGAGCGACCTCCATGACCAGGCCAATGCGGCGCTCCGCAACCCCATTCTGCTGCGGAGAGGCCGGAAGCGTGAACGTCTGCTCAATGCCCTCCTCCTGACAGAAGGCGCGCAAGAGGTCGGAGGAAAACTCACCGCCCCTATCAGAGTGCAGTCGCAGGACCGGAAGGTCCGAGCGAAAGCGCCGCTCCAGCTGGAGACGAGAAGCGCGGATCCAAGGGATCAAGACATCAGGGACCTCACCCTTGGTGCGCAAGGGGAAGACCGTGGTGTAGCGCGTGTAGTCGTCAACTACCAGCAGAAAGTAGCGCTCCCCGCCCTGTCCACGGACGCGGGCGGGGCCCCACACGTCCAGGTGGAGTGTCTGCAGAGGAGCCTCCGTCGGGGGAAACGCAGAAGAGTGAGGAGCGGCGCGCTGCCGCCCCTCGACACAGGGAATACAGGGAGGAGCCGGCGAGGGTGGGAGGGGAGGGAGAACCCTGGGAAGACCAGAGACAAGGTACCGCTGGTGCATGGTCCGAAGGCGCTGCACGGACGGGTGGCCAAGTCGGTGGTGCCAGAGGACGGTGTCGTGCGCGAGAGACCGACACGAGCAGGGGGCGGACAGCTGACCTGACGCAGACGCAGACGCAGCCACCTGTGGGGACCCAGTGGTCAGTGTGTACAGGTCCGACCCTGGCTCCCGAGTGAAGGTAGCCAGGTGACGACCCGTCCGAGCACACGTGCAGTGTGTCACACGCTCGTAGGCAGGGGTGAACTGGTGAACACCCCCGTCCTGGAGCGCGCTACCTGCCACCAAGTTCGTAGAGAACAAGGGGAGGTAGAGCCCTGACAGTGTGCCGGACGGGACCGCCGGACAGGGAAGGACAGTGGAGGAGGTCGCAATGACCGGACCCCCAGAGGGGTCAGCGAGGGAGACAGCAACTGGCCGAGCAAGTGGCTCAAGGACAGTGCGGTCACGAAAGAAACAGCGTGAAGCACCTGAGTCCAGGGTGAAGGTGTGCAGTGCCTCAGTCGACTCAGTACCAGGGGGGACAGACGCACGAGCACCTAGAGCGACAGCCTCACCATCACCTGAGGGAGCAGACACGCAAGTACCTGCAGCGGCAGTCTCACTGGTCAGAATGCCCGGGTCGGGCGGAACACGCAAGTACTGAGCACCCTCTCCACTAGTAAACATGGCATACATGGCAGTGAGAATAGCATCAAAGTCTAGAGCCCAGATATCAACCCCCTTCCTCTCCAGATCAGCCCAGCGGGGCAGCTCAGCGCCATCAGGGAACTGGGTGCGCCAAGCGTCGGTAAGGCGCGCGAAACAGCGCTGCGTGGGGTGCGGCCTCCCACACTGCTGACCAGTGCGGTCACCAGTGCGGATGACATACGTGCAGCTAAGACGCTGGGCATACCACTCACGGGCCTCCTGGAGCGACGGAGTGTGCTGCTGGCTCAGACCACCGCCAGCGCCTCCACGGCCACCACCACTGCCGCCACCTCCGCGACCACCGCCTCCCCTGCCGCTGCCACGACCACCTCCGCCCCCACCGCCGCCCCCGCCCCTGCCACCACCCCCGCCGCTGCCGTCACCACCCCCACTGCCGCCACTAGCCTCTCCAGCCCCTCCTCCACTCCCACCGCCTCCACCCCCACCTCCTCCGCCGCCACCTCCACCCTTGCCCCCTCTCGTCCTGCAGCGCCCGCTCGAAGCAGACGCGGTCCCGACCTTCTCAGCACCAAGAAGGTCGACAGCAGAAGCAGAGGCGACAGAGGGAAGGAGGGGGGAAGGGGAACACCCCTCAAAGAAAGGAGTGCGGGGGTCACCACGAGAGGCACCTACAGCGACGACACTCGCCTCGGCTGCAAGTAGCTCCTTCTCGAGGAGGGCAATGGTGAGCTCAGTGGGGCAGCGAGCTAGAAACTGGTCCCTGACTGCGCGCAGAGAGTCAGGGAGGCGGGTGACTAGGTGGTAGAGAACGAGCCAGAGCGGGGGGGGGTTGTTAGCTAGGAACTCGGCAGGCATAGCAGCGCGGAAGCGGGCCTCACTAGTCTTGAGGTGGGTGATGAGGTCAGCAACGGTGTGGAAGGAGGCCAGGTCGGGGAACAGGTAGGGGAGGGAGAGGCGGCCTAGTGCGGCAGAAGCAGGCGAGGAGTAGCGAGCAACTACAGCAGTGTACAGGTCCTTAGCAGTCTTGTGCTGGCCAAAGTGCTCGCGCTCATCTAGCGGCAGGGAGTTGCGAATGGCAAAGCGAGCGTGAGCGTCACGAGTCTGCCACTGTGAGCGCTGAGTGCTGTCAGCAGTAGTAGGAGGGGCAGTAGCGTGGCCTAGGGCGTGATCGTACAGTGAAATATCTTCCGTGACAATGAGCTGTAGGTAGAGGTGCAGGTCATCAAGCCAGGTGTCAAACTTCACTGGGCGGCCCTCAGTGTCAAAAGCGAGTACAGGAGGAGTAGCCATAGCAGCAGTAGCAGTGGCAGTAGCAGCAGTAGGAGTAGCAGTTAGGACAGCGCGGCTCGGCTAGGGCTGTGCGGCTCGGCTAGGGCGGCGCGGCTCGGTTCGGGGCGCGCGGCTCGGCTCGGTCTGGGCGGCTCGGTTCGGGTCGCGCGGCTCGGGTTGGATCGGGCGGCTGTAGCAGTCGCGGGGCCGTTCGGGGCCGCTAGGGGCTAGCGCGGGGCCGTTCGGGGTCTCTAGGGGCGAGCGTGGGGCCGTACAGGGCCGTAAGGGGCGGGCGCGGGGCCGTTCGGGGCCTCTAGAGGCGAGCACGGGGCCGTACAGGGCCGTGAGGGGCGGGCCTCTGGGCCGTTCGGGGCCGTAAGGGGCGAGCGCGGGGCCGATCGGGGCCGCTAGGGGCTAGCGCGGGGCCGTTCGGGGCCTCTAGGGGCGAGCGCGGGGCCGTACAGGGCCGTAAGGGGCGGGCGCGGGGCCGTTCGGGGCCGTAAGGGGCGGGCGCGGGGCCGTTCGGGGCCGTAAGGAGCGGCGCGCGGGTCACTAGGGGGGGGATCGCGAGTCGCGGGGCCTTAGGGGGCCGTGAAAAACGAGGCGCCCTAGGGCGCAGGTAGGTAGGTAGGTAGGTAGGTAGTGGTGGGCCCTAAAAAAAACGGTCATAGCGAAGGACCTGCTCTGAAACCATGTCGGAAAGAACGAACAGGAATAAATGAACTAACAGTGCAAAAACAGTACAAGTACCTAACCTTAGAATTGTGTACCCCCTATAGGCTAACCCACTATAGCCTACACAAGCATAACATATATAATGTTTGACAGTATTGTTTTCCAACGTGACTCTCTGTAATACTTGAAAACACAACACGTGGTGAAATAAGTCGTTCTTTTAAATTTGACAATATTGTTAGGTCGTTAGGACGTTTCGGTATCAATGCACCCCCCATTCGAGAAAGAATTGGAAATCTTCGATTATTTATCACCTTTCTGCAACCGTCGCAAACACTTTTCAAATCTGGAAATTTTGGACTTTCCAATTTGAATAATTGACGCCTGAACATTAACTTGTTGCAGCTGTCGCACGGGAATATAGGACCTTCTTTAGAAGCTTTTTCAAATCGAGCTTTAGCTTGATTAACGAATTCCATATGCGCGCTTGTTTCGTTGAAACGCTCTTCAACGTCTGCAAATATTGTATCCAGATCTTCCCTATGAATAAGCTCGCCATCATTGTAGAAGTTGTTCACATCAAACGGCAATTGTTTTTTGCAGCCAGGACCAAATATTAAATGCATGAAATATTGTCTTGCACGTGCCGCTGATTCTTCCGGATCCCATTATTCATAAAAATAACAATTACCGTCCACCATTATTTGAAATCCAAACTTCTCACGCCCTGTGTACACGCCTGTATATGTCTTCTTTGTTGAAGTCTTGTTGGAGTTGGAATTGTTGTTCTCAATCTTCAGGATTGAATTAAAAAAAAGGAATACGCACGAGTCATCCATTCTCGATGAAATATCGACGATCAAATGGAAGTTTCTCTTTCGTGTTCAACCCTCGATACTTCAAAATGGCGTATTGACGTGCCCATGCAGCATGACGATCTGTAACAAATCCGGTAGCATGTATTTTTCCTTTTTTGTGATCAACCTTACCATGAAACGAGATCCATCGGAAACAATACCAACAAACCCTGTCGGTGCAATGTTAGGGATTGTGAATGAATGTTTCCTTCTACGTAACGCTCCTTATCATTTATTGCATCATGTCCAATAACTGGGCTGGATTCAATAGGAAATGAAGTACCCCAGATTTCGCCACCATCACACTCTTCAAGAAGAGTATAATGATTGCTTGATAACCAAAGATGAACTTGATTAACATTCCTTAAAAATTTGATTCCCTCGAATTGCATCCATTCGCATGGATGCGAATCCCCTCGAATTAAAAATTCGATTCCCTCGAATTGCATTCAATTCGATTCCCTCGAATTGAATCGAACCATATAACAACAGTCATATGCATGAACTCGTAATAAGCTTTGTTTTCGCAAGCCGAACCCCAAACTGAAGGTCGCTGAATGTAATCCATATATTCATCCGCCGATGCTAGTGACACTTCATGACACAACACCGGATCCAATTGATACTTTGACCAATTCGTGCGTACATGTTCTACAATGTTTTCTTTCAATGGTTGCCAAAATTCGTCGCTTTTGAATAGTGCGAGTGACAAACATCTATATAAACAAGCCCCATCTCCACGTACGCTTCGTCTGCGAAATATAAACCCTTTCCTTAACACACCATCAATAGAAGACCCCGTGAAAAGCTTAGGCGAAGAAGAGACCATCTTCAATTAGAAGAAAGCGCCCACGCTAATGCCTCCAAGCCAATCCGAGTATGTACACTGGAATGACAAACAAAAATGGTTCACACATGATGTTTTCGTAAACATGAAACACAAGAAAAATGTATTCGAAATAATTAGAAAATTAGGTTCAATATAAAACAATTTGTTAATCTAGTATTCAGATTTCTTCTCAATCTATATATGAAACAAGATATTGGTATGCTTAACAATCACATACCTTGAATACCTTGAATACTTGCTTGCAGTCCCTGGCCAAAAAAAAAAAAAAAATTTCGAACGAAAAAGGAGGGAGGGAAAGGTGGTGGAAGGACTTAAAAAAATACAATTAGGAAAACTCTCTGAATACAAATAATTGAACTGAACTTCATAAATACACAATAGCAAACTCAACATATATTAATTGGATCTTGTAATTTCATTAATTTACTAAATATATAACAATTTCCAATCAGGCAAACATAGTAATGAAACATTGACATTTTAAAAATACAACATAATAGTGAACATACAAATATATACGTTGATCCCAAAGAATTCTTCAATTATTCGTAGAGTTCACATAGCTGGAGAAGATGATCTTGAACTAAGAGATCAATGTAAAAAAAAAAAAAACAAAACAAGAAGGAAAAAAAAAAAACAGAAAGTGTAACTTTAGATGAACCAGAAAATGGAAACATTCAAAACAACTAAATCAACTAAATTCTTAAATATAATAGAACTGTCATAAAATTTCCCAGAGATGATGTTAAAAAATCTCATACCTATTACAGCATTTGGCTCAAGATGAACAGCTAAGAATGCTGAATGATCTGTAAGCAAATATCAAACAAGCAATGAAAACAAATCACAGTGATTTACGATTCTGAAAAACTATAACATCATTACTCTCACTCTACAAGCATTAAACACAAACCTGGAAGAAATCATTTTAAATTAAAACTAATGATCTTACCTTCTACACGCCTTAAGATAACCTGGCAGCAACAAGGAAAAATCCAGCAGCATACTTACAGTTAAACAAAAAAATGAAAGACAAGACAACTTGATAATGGTCAAACTTCCAAGTCATAATGACCAACTTTTTTTACAAAAAGAAAGGAGAAACAAATAACCACAAATAAAGAAACAGCTTATGGAGAGACTAAACTCTATTGCATGTTGCTTCAAGAAAACAGAAAGAACAAATTCAACGAAAGCAGCCTTATAATAGAAAATTCATAATCTTCAAATACTTACACAGATTCATCGCAAAATCCTTCTTAAGAAAGAAAACGAGCCAAAAAGACTTTCCCCTCGGCGGCTGAGAGAAAACAGAATGGAGATTTGACGTAGAGAAGTTAGAGGAAGGCAAGTCAAATGAACCACCAAAACAATATAACGTGAAGGAGATATTACGAATAGATTGTTTTAGCTGCTTGAAAAATATCCACCACAGCAACTTACTTATGGATGGACAGAAATAAGTAGCTCTTATCTCAGCTCTAGGAAGGCTGAGACTTTCTATGAGAGGAGAAGCTAGAATGAGTGATAGGATGGGTTCTGAGAAACAAGAAATGATTAAGTTCTCTGGTTAGAGCTAAAGCAAGAACCACAACTTCAAAAACAAGAGAACAGATGCATAGAGTCAGAAGAGGATGACAAAATATTTTGCAACTGCCCTTTGGGAGACTTACAACGTCAATATTTTTAATTTTGTTATTCTTCACACACATTTCAATTCCGTTCCGCCATTACACCTTTGCCCAACGCTATAACCGAGCTGCCCGTCATCCACCCTTATCCAGAAAATGCCAACATCCATACAGAAAGGAAAAAACAAACGAGCCTATTTGATATTGCTTAGGCACTCAGTGAAAATGCTAACACTGCCCAGTGAGACTATTCTGTTTGTTACCCGAGGAAATGAGCTGGTAGCTGCTAAGCAAAATGTTCACGTGAGAGATGTTCCCAAATTCAGATCGAGAATTTCGACCCCCAGTCTCGTGTACGCCGACATTTACAGCCACGGAATCTTCCAAAATCTTATGCAATTTCGCCTGCTGATTTGATTTCGTCCTTTCTGGACGGCACTACTGCCACCGTAACTGCCAGCGCGTAAGTCTCAATTCATGCGCAACCTGCCACCGCAGCTGCCATAGACGTCAGACAAGGTGACCACTAGTTTCAGACAAAACACGCATGCATCTCGACTGTTGTTGTCACAGGATCGAATTTCCACTCGAGAATGTTGCACTAAAGGTGAGTACAAGGCGTATTTATACTAAAAAATACATAGAAATAAGCGATAATCCGAACCTTCGGGAACGCGCTCTTCTAGGATAGATAATCACTAGTGCGCATAAGCACGCAAGCCCATTGGCACATTGGATTATGGCGAGATTACGCCTTGTACACTGCCGTCGGTGCTGTCAGTGCCGTATAATGTAATTGTCGGTGCCGAAAATACAAATAAGTGAAATAATCGGAAAGCTCTAGAAAATAGAATAGTAGTCAGATTGGGGTGAAATAAAGTGCAAATGAAAGAGGAAAATAAGGAGAATAAGATAGAGTAAAAATATGGAAATGAGAAATATGTCGAACGTCGACGTACTCTTACACTTCCCCCCCCCAAAGTTGGGTGGTAGATGTAACACCCTGCTTGACAAGGTAGTCTCGGAGAGAACGTCGGGCGTTACTCATGTCGTGTTCAGAGACGCAGCTGTCTTCGGAAGGATCATAGCCCTTCCAACGTATGAGAAACTCCTGGGCGCCATGCCGACGACGACGATGTGCAAGCACAGATTCGACCTCGTACTCAGGTTCATCATTCACGAGGACTGGAGGCGGCGGCGGAGGTTGGCGTCCCGTGTACAGCTTATTTGGATCCCGATAGGGTTTAAGAAGCTGCACGTGGAAGGCATTATGAATCTTCCAAGTAGCTGGTAGGCGCAAGCGGAATGTGACTGGAGTGACCTGCTCTTCTACGAGGAAAGGTCCGCAGAAGCGAGGTCGCAACTTGGATGGAAGGTGACCGAGGTTGAGGTTGCATGTGTCAAGAAGTACATGGTCACCAACCGCAATGGTATGATCACGGCGATGGCGATCGGCCGAGCGTTTCTGTGAAGACTGTATGTCCTTCAGGCGCTTGTGTGTCCGATCCCAAAGCTGCTGCATTGTGGTAATGAAGTCAGGCGCTTGCTGGACGCTTGCAGGTACTGTTGGCTGCTGTGGAGTTAGCGGATGTCGACCGTAACAGAGGAAGAATGGAGTCTCTCCTGTTGCAGCACCAGAGGCGAACAACACCTCGAAATGACCATGAAGGTTAGGAGATGAGCAGCGCGAAATTCCGCCCAGAGTTCAGAGTCGTCTGCGTCCGGCGTCGCAACATTGCCGTCGACGAACTTCTTCAATCCGGCGATCTCCAGCTGCGGCTCGATGGACTCAATCCATGTGATCAAGTCGTGGCGACCTTCGAGCAGCTTCGGCACGGCAATCTTGTCCGGCGAAAACTTGAAATATCCGTACGCCGGCGCGATGCCTCCGTCCCGACCGGCCGACGCATGAGTTGCCGACGTCGGTCTGACTCCACTCTGCAAGGGAGATTGACTTCGGCAGGAAGAAGACGACGCACGCCCGAGGCGCGCGAGAAGCATAACAGCAGCGGAAGCAGTTAGGTGGTGGGCCCACCCACAGGATCGACCCAAGGGGGTCGACCTGCTCTGATAGCATGTCAAGATAGTAGCTGGAAAGTTTAGAAGCAGAAAAAAGGGGTTTGAACTAGCAGGCAGTTGAGTACAAATAGCAAACCCTAGATTGGGCTGTACTCGCTATAGAGTACCCCACTGCAGGCTAGACAATATAACATTCTGACAGCATGTTCCACGAGCTCGTTGAAGTTCTCTGCCGTCGGTCAGTAGGAGTGAATCTTTGTCGAGCACTCCTGCTCTTATCGTGTTGTTTAACACTGTGTTGCTTGGATGTCCCATTCTTGCGTGCCAGGTTCCTTCAGTGGCGCGATGTCCGGGTGACCGTCGATACAGATCGGAGTTGGAGTAGAAGCCGGCGGTGACGTTGGTGCTTCGGTGGACTTCACGTGGTGCTGGGTTTAACTGTTGTGCGGGTGTCGGTGGCGAATCGTCGATGGAGATTGGTGCCGTTGAAGGACCAGCGATTGTTGTTGATGTTACCGCTGCTGTTGTTGTCTCTGCTGCTGCCGTTGTTGCTTCTGCTGCTGCTGACGTTGTTGCTTCTGCTGTCAATGTTGTTGTTGCTGCTGCCGATGTTGCTTGAATTGTTGCTAACGCTCTTGTTCGTTCTGTCTCAGGTATCGTGTGAGAGTGCCAGAACCCACCAGGGCTGAAGTCTGGATCAAGATCTGGAGGGTGGGTCCAGGAAGTGAAGGTGACTATGCCGTCGCTGTCTGCTGTGCCGAGATCTGGAACAAAATCAAGAACGAAGACGTTGTTCTTGAGGATCGCCTTTCCGATGTAGAGACCGCCCTTCCCGTGGTACAGCTTGAACTCCTGGGTGGTGCTGTTTGCTTCAAGGTGAATACCCTTCGCCATCAACTGGCTGACGCTCAGTAAGTTGTAGCCGAGGCCTTCTGCAATTAAAACCTTGGACATCTGTAGAATGACATTTGTCTCTCGTGACTGAAGGTGTACTACGCCTTGTCGTCGTGTGCGCAGGTTTTGATTGTTGGCGACGGTGATGACTACTTCACGTTGGAGTTGGTACTCTCGTTGTACGAAGCGTCCTGAAGAACACATGTGCTGTCCGCAGCAACTGTCCAAGAACCATGTGTCCTTCCCGGATGGCTCACTCTGGGCGATGGCGGCGTATGTCGGGTTCGGCTGCAGTGACTCACGGCGAGGCGTGCTGTTGTCGAGCTGTTCTTCCGGTGAGTAATGTGGTGGTGATTCAGTGACGCAGGAGTCGGTCAATCTTGCCATGCAACTGACGATGTTCCTTGCTCCTTGTGCAGGTTGTCCCGTTGGTGTTGTTGAAGCTTGAACCTGGGTCGTGGGATTCGCTTGCGTTGAGGCAACTTGGCTACTTGAAGGTCGAAGCTGTCGCTGTGGTGGCGTTGGCTGTTGTCGATTTGGGCAGTGCGTGCGTGGGTGCCCTGACGTCTTGCAGATGTGGCAGAACGGAGGTACGGGTTTTGGTTGTTGTCGGTTGTTGTTGTTGTTGTACCGTCGCTGAGTGTGAAACGCGAATTCCGGTACTGATGTCTTTCTCTTGTGTCGTTCTTCTTGCAGGTCCATGTCTTGCTGCTCGGCGTGAATTTCGGCGCAGAGCGCTGCTTCGGAGATTCTTCCGTGGGCTCGGAGAATGGCCTTTGTCGCGCGCCATTGAGGACCGAGGCCGCCGATGATGACTGTCACGAAGGCGTCTTCAGAGATTGACCCTCCGCATCGAAGAAGCTTGTCGCGCAGTTCGCGACATCGGCTGATATATGCCATTCCTTTTTCGCCTGGTTTCATTTCGACCGTTGTCAGTTGCGCCATTAGCCGACTTTGACTGACGCTGTCTGTTGCTTGATACAGGTCCTTCAGGTGCTTGTACGCGAGTTCCGCGGAGTTGCCGAATCCCCGGTAAGACCGTATGTTCTGCTGCTGAGTTGGGGTGATGTTTCTCAGTAGGATCGTATACGCCATCATCGACTGATATGTGTACTGCTGCTTCTCATACTGTGTACCGTTTGTTGGGTATGGCACAGACCCGTCGAAGAAGCCGAGTATCTGTGCGCCTTCCATCATGAGCTCGAACTCGAACGACCAGGTGAAGAAGTCTTTTCCGTCGAAGGGCCTTGACGTCTGCAGCTTCAAGACGTGCGCGAATTGCGACTGAACTTGTAGTGCATCCAGTGGTTTTTCTTGTCCAGGTGGAGCTTGCGGGTGCGGCATGAAGCTAATGGACCCGCGTTCATACGGAGCAAAGGTAGGTTGTTGCTGGTTTCCGCGCGCATATGATGAGCCGTCGAGACTCATTGGAGTCACGTTGTTGTTGTTGCTGTTGTTTGACTGCGCAGGTGCCGACTGCTGGTGTTGCTCGTAGAACGACATGAAGGAGTTAAACCTCTCCATCATGCTCTGGTCGAAGCTGGCAGGTTGACTTGCTGGCTGAGGGCGCTGCTGGTCCCGTTGCGGTTCCTTCCTCTGTCTGCAGGCCAGAGGCAGGAGGTGGGGTAGGAGTAGTCCCGGGAGAACCATTAGAGGAACTCCTTTCCTTGTATGTTGCCATGTTGTCTGTTGATGACTTGATAGTAGTCGAATTTCCCCTGATAGCTCTCATACCATGTTGGGCTGAGAACAGCCCTTAGGATCTTTGCAGGGGTAAATTCGGGGTGAGATAATTGTAATAGCGGAAGCGTTTAATGAAGAAGTTGTGAACCACCTTGCGCTGGTATGTGAGGGCAAAGTAAGTTAATTAAAGCAAAGAGATACAAGCATTTATATATGAGTACAAGGAATATGAAAGGATACGGTTATAACTGCTTTACTGTTGCTGTTGCGGTTCGATACAGTGACGACTCGGGCAACTGCTTTGTAGCGAGTCAGTTGTGTGTCCTTGCTGTCGCGCTGTACTTGTCAGGTCAAAGGTCGCTGACCTTTGACTTTCGCGTAACCTCCAGCAACCTCTTTCAACCTCCGAGGGTTGACTCGCGTGTGCCTCAATATGGTTCGCTTCGCTTCTGGTGCGATGTTTCGACACGACAGAGGCGCTTAAGATTTACTGTTTCCAACAACATATAGCAAACCCTAGAAGGGCTGTACTCGCTATAGAGTACCCCACTGCAGGCTAGACAACCATCACATTCTGACACACCCCCATAGTCAAAGTGGGGTACAATCAACACAGCAAGCAGGCAGAGCAGTAGGTTCACAAATACAAGCAAAGCTAGAGGCTATCACAGAGGGCAAGTGAGGAGGAGGAGAAACTGTGGGAGCAAGAAGATGAGAGGCGACGGCTGAAGCTGCAGACACACGGGCAGCAGGAGTGCGCCGCACTGTCGCTACCAGGCTAAACCCGGACTACACGGCGACAGGGGGTCGCAGCTGGCTCGCTGTGCTCCCAGGGGAGCTCACACTGTGGCTACCGGGCGCAGAGCCCCGGACTACACGGCCACAGGGGGTCGTGGCTCTCTGGACTTCAGGCGCTGCGGACGACAAGTCGACGGCCTCCACTCGACTTCCCAAGCTGTCCCACCCCCTTTTCACACACCCCCTTGCTGCACCCCTAGCTCCACTCACACTACACCCCCTAGCGCCACTCCCTCGGCTCCCACACACCCACCCCCCTCAGCGGCAGCTGCAGTAGTGGGAGACGGAGAAGGAGGAGGAGGAGGGGACGGCGCACACACCCGGCACCCCCATACCCGCCACCCCCAAACCCTAAACGCAGGCGGCGCGTAGGGGCGGCGTGCGAGCGGAAGGGGGGCGGGGCGCGGGTCCCTGGGGAGTTGCTACGGGCGCCGGGTAGGGCGGCTCGCGGGCCCCCAGGGCGCCTCGACGGGCGACAGGAGGGGGCGCGACGCGCGGGCCCCCAGGGCGCCGCGACGGGCGACGGGGGGGGCGACGCGCAGGCCCCCAGGGCGCCGCGACGGGCGACGGGAAGGGGAGGCGACGCGCAAGCCTGCGGGGCGACGCGACGGGCTCCCGGGGGCGACGTGACGGGCCTACGGGGCGACGCGACGGGCTCCTGGGGGCGACGCGACGGGCTTGCGGGGCGACGCGACGGGCTCCTGGGGGCGACGCCACGGTCGACGGGGCAGAAAACCGCCGCGCGCCCCGAGCGCGTGGCGGGAAGAAAAATCCGTCGCGCGCCACGGGGCGCGCGACACACAGAACAGCAGCGGAAGCTAACGGGCGGGACCACCCACAGGATCGACCCAGGAGGGTCGACCTGCTCTGATAGCATGTCAGAATACTAGGCGCAATCGACAAAACAGGCAAGAGGGGTTTTCACTAACAAGCATAGGGATACATATAGCAAACCCTAGAAGGGCTGTACTCGCTATAGAGTACCCCACTGCAGGCTAGACAACCATCACATTCTGACATTGCTGTTGCGGTTCGATACAGTGACGACTCGGGCAACTGCTCAATAACGAGTCAGTTGTTTGTGTTGGAAACAATTGATTCAATGCGCTTCTATCGTGTCAAAACACCAAGTCAAAAGCGAAGCAAAGTATATCGAAGCACCAGCGAGTCAACCCTCGGAGGTTGAAGTAACTGTTGGAGGTTACGCGAAAGTCAAAGGTCAGCGACCTTTGACCTGACAAGTACAGTGCGACAGCAAGGACACACAACTGACTCGTTAAGAAGCAGTTGCCCGAGTCGTCACTGTATCGAACCGCAACAGCAACAATAAAGTAGTTATAACTGTATCTCTTCATCCTCCTTGTACCCCTATATATAATCTTGTATCTCTTTGCTTTAATCAACTTACTTTGCCCTCACACACTAGCGCAAGGTGGTTCACAATTCTATCATTAAAACGCTTCCGCTATTACACCATTCCTACTGAGAGTTCACCCCTGCAAAGATCCTCTAAGGGCTTTTCTCAGCCCAACATGGTATGAGAGCTAACAGGGGGAATTCAACTACTATCAAGTCATCTACAACATCAGAAGACATGGCAACCCAGAAAGAAAGGAGCTCTTCTAACGGCTCCCACGGAACTACCCCTACACCACCGCCTGCCTCTGGCCTGCAAACGGAGGAGAACCCGGCAACAAGACCAGCAGCGGGGTCTACCGAAACTCCCGCGAACCAAGCTTCAGGCTTCGACCCAAGTATGATGGAGAAATTTTTCTCCTTTATGTCCTTCTACGAGCAGCACCAGCAAGCGGGACCTGCAGAATCAAACAACAACAACAACGCCACACCAATGAGTCTTGATGGCTCATCATACGCGCGCGGAAATCAACAGCAACAGCCTACCTTTGCTCCGTACGAGCGCGGGTCCATCAGCTTCATGCCGCACCCGCAGCCTTCACCTGGACAAGAGAAACCACTGGACGCGTTACAAGTTCAGTCGCAGTTCGCACACGTTCTGAAACTGCAAACGACAAGTCCTTTCGACGGAAAGGACTTCTTCACCTGGTCGTTCGAATTCGAGTTGATGATGGAAGGCGCACAGATACTTGGCTTCTTCGACGGGTCCCTGCCATACCCAACAAACGGCACACAGTACGAGAAGCAGCAGTAAGCTTATCAGTCAATGATGGCGTACACGATCCTACTGAGAAACATCACACCGACTCAGCAGCAGAATATACGGTCTTACAGGGGTTACGACAACTCCGCGGAGCTCGCATACAACCACTTGAAGAACCTGTATCAAGCAACAGACAGTGTAAACCAGAGTCGGTTAATGGCGCAACTCACAACAGTCGAAATGAAACCAGGGGAAAAGGGAATGGCGTATATCAGCCGATGTCGCGAGCTGCGCGACAAGCTTCTTCGATGCGGAGGGTCAATATCTGAAGACGCCTTCGTGACAGTCATCATCGGCGGCCTCGGTCCTCAATGGCGCGCCACAAAGGCCATTCTCCGAGCCCACGGAAGAATCTCCGAAGCAGCACTCTGCGCCGAAATCCACGCCGAGCAACAAGACATGGACCTGCAAGAAGAACGACACAAGAGAAAAACATCAGTACCGGAGTTCGCGTTCCACACTCAGCGACGCTACAACAACAACAACAACAACCGACAACAACCAAAACCCGTACCTCCGTTCTGCCATATCTGCAAGACGTCAGGGCACCCGCGCACGCACTGCCCGAATCGACAACAGTCAACACCACCACAACGACAGCTTCGACCTTCAAGCAGCCAAGTTGCCTCAACGCAAGCGAATCCCACGACCCAGGTTCAAGCTTCAACGACACCAACGGGACAACCTGCACAAGGAGCAAGGAACATCGTCAGTTGCATGGCAAGATTGACCGACTCCTGCGTCACTGAATCACCGCCACATTACTCACCGGAAGAACAGCTCGACAACAGCACGCCCCGCCGCGAGTCACTTCAACCGAACCCAACGTACGCAGCCATCGCCCAAAGCGAGCCATCCGGGAAAGACACCTGGTTCTTGGACAGTTGCTGCGGACAGCATATGTGCTCTTCAGGACGCTTCGTACAGCGAGAGTACCAACTCCAACGCGAAGTCGTCATCACCGTCGCCAACAATCAGAACCTGCGCACACGACGACAAGGCGTAGTTCAACTTCAGTCACGGGAGACAAACGTCATACTGCAAATGACGAAGGTCTTAATAGCAGAAGGACTCGGCTACAACTTACTCAGCGTCAGCCAGCTGATGGCGAAGGGCATCCACCTTGAAGCAGACAGCACCGCTCAAGAGTTCAAGCTGTACCACGGGAAGGGCGGTCTCTACATCGGAAAAGCAGTCCTGAAAAATAATGTCTTCGTTCTCGATTTCGTTCCAGATCTTGGCACCGCCGACAGCGACGGCATCGTCAGCTTTGCTCCTTGGACACACCCTCCAGATCTTGACCCAGACTTCAGCCCCGGTGGTTTCTGGCACTCTCACACGATACCTGAGGCAGAACGAACAAGAGCGTTAGCAACAATTCAACAATCGGCAGCAGCAGAGACAACATCAGCAGCAGCAGAGACAACATCGGCAGCAGCAGAGACAACATCGGCAGCAGCAGAGACAACATCGGCAGCAGCAGAGACAACATCGGCAGCAGCAGAGACAACATTGGCAGCAGCAGAGACAACAACAGCAGCAGCAGGAACATCAACACCGGCAACAGAAACAACAACGACGCCAATCGTTGGTCCTTCAACAACAATCCTTATCGACGACTCGCCACCAACACCCGCGCAGCAGCTAGCTCCAACTCAACGAGAAGTCCACCGAAGCGCCAACTTCACCACCAGCTTTTACTCCAACTCCGACATGTACCGGCGGCTCACCCGGACATCGCGCCAGCGAAGACATCTGGCACGCACGGATGGGACACCCAAGCAACACAACATTAAACAACACGATAAGAGCAGGAGTACTCGACAAAGATTCACTACTACTGCACGACGGGAGAGAACTTCAACGAGTCAGAGGAACATGCTTCACCTGTCCTGAAGCCGACTTACCGCATCAGCCGTTCGTCTCTCACCACAACCCAAGTGCACCCGCTTATGCACCACTCAAAAAGGTGTACAGCGATATCCTGTACAATCGCGCACCAGGACAAGGAGCCTACAATTACACCATCACCTTCATCGACGCCGCCACTCGATACGTCTGGCATCTCAACCTTCCAAGCCGCGACATGGCCTTCGAAGCCTTTGTCGCCTGGCTTCCAGTCGCAGAACGAGAATCGGGAGTCAAGCTGAAAAGCTTTCAGTCAGACGGGGGAGGAGAATACACCTCACAAAGGTTCAAGCAGTACTTGGCGGAAAGAGGAATCAAGAGACTCATCTCCCTTCCCTACGCTCACCAACAGCAAGGCGTAGCAGAAAGGATGAACAGGACTCTGTAGAACAGCATGCGCAAACTGCTACGTGGCATGCGGCTACCCACCCACCAGTGGCCTGAGGCGATGGACCACGCTGTCATGCTGCACAACTTGCTATCTTCGTCGTCACTCCCGAACAACGCATCACCGCACCTGCTGTGGACAGGAAAATTGGGCAGCACAAAAATGTTACGAGTCTTCGGCTGCATGGTACAGTACCGACCCCCAGCTGCACGAGCCGGCCGATTCTCCCAACGAGCACAGTGGGGACTACACCTGGGCATCGAAAAGAATTACAACGCATGGAAGATTTTCGACGTTAACACAAAAGAAACAGTGGCAGCACGTGATGTCATTTTCTACGAACGACTCACCCTCGACTCCTACCAAGCCAACTTGGCAGAACAGCGAGACCTCACCAGTGGATTTCGTGGAGACCGAGCCTTCGCTTCGGCAGCCGACGAAGCTGACTGGGACGAGCAGAACGTGGAAGGAGCCTCGGAAGAAGCCGGACCACTCCCATACTGCTGGAGGGATATACCGATGGATGACGACAATCCTCGCGAAAGCGTAAACGCCGAAGTCTTCTACGACCTCGCCGACGAGGGTTACGTTACACCTGCACAAGTCAACACCAACGAAGCAGAACGCATAGGACCAAACTTCATACCCGATCCAGAAACGGGAGACGAAGCAGTCTACCCTGAGGATACAACACTCCCCCGCTACACACAGAGTGGACTCCAGATTCTCGGCCTCGTCACCGCGGTTCACGGCACGGCGATTCCTAAGGAGCCTGCCACAGTTCAGCAGGCTCTGGGGGGGGAGCATAGGGAAAAATGGCGCGAAGCCATGGACAGAGAACTAAAAGCGTTGGAGGAACGCAATACCTGGAAAGTTGTTCCCATTGGCGTGGCACAAAACAAGACAATACAAACCGGGAACTGGGTCTTCCGTGTGAAGACGAAGGCTGACGGCACCATTGACAAGTTCAAGGCGCGTTGGGTCGTACGCAGCTTCGACCAAGAGCACGGACGCGACTTCACCGAAACATTCGCTCCGGTCAGCCGACACACCTCGCTACGAATCCTTCTCGCGATCGCCGCCATGAAGAAGAAAAAGCTACGACAAATCGACGTCGCCAATGCATTTCTATACGCACCCGTCGACGCAGAAATCTTCGTCGAGCTACCGCACGGCTCCAACGGAGAACCTAACCACGTCTGCCAGTTACTCAAATCGCTCTACGGCATCAAACAAGCCCCACGACTGTGGCAACAGTACCTGCACGCTCGCCTCATTCGCATCGGCTTCAAGCAGCTACCGCACGATCAGGGTATGTACCGGCTCACGAAAGGCGACGACTACATTCTGTTAATCGTATATGTAGATGATCTGCTTTACATCGGCTCGACCGACGGTGTCACGACCTGGTTCGAAGGGGAGCTGCAGAAGGACCTCACCCTCACTGTCTCATCTACCGTCACACAGTACCTCGGCCTCAACATCCGGGAAGAGGAGAACGCGATCTACCTCAGCGCCGCGAAATACGCCGACACCATCGCCAAACGTTTCGCACTCACACCGACCGTCATCTCCACGCCGTACCGCTACACGACAGGAAACAACAAGGAAGGCTCCGCTCTACTAAAGCCCGCCGGCATACGCGACTACCAGAGGAAGCTGGGATGCCTCCTCTTCGCAGCTGTCACCTGCCGACCGGACCTATCGTATTCCGCAAGCCAACTCGCCACCCATCTCAAGAGGCCTGAAGCAAAACACATGGCGGAGCTCGACCGCGCCCTCAACTATCTCGTAAGCACTCCAACAATCGGTCTCACCTACCATAAAAACGCGAATACAACACCTAGGCTAATCGGCTGCGTCGACGCCGATCACGCCGGCGACTCTGACAACAGGCGCTCGCGCACCGGCTACATCTACCGCCTCGAGCCTATCGGTCCTATCTCCTGGCAGTCGAGCAAGCAGGAATTAATCGCCCTCTCTTCAGCAGAAGCAGAATACATCGCACTCTGCTCAGCCACCAAGGAAGGACTCTACCTTCGCGAACTGCTGGAAGAAGCAAAATTGGCCCAGTTACCAAGCTTCACCCTGTTCTGCGACAACCAGTCAGCGATTCGCATCGCCAACAAGAACGGCTTTGCGAACAGGACGAAACACATCGCCCTGCGATACTTCTTCGTGAAGGACGAGATCGAAAAGGGGAGGCTTGAGCTGTCATACTGCCCCACATCCGAGATGGCAGCCGACTACTTGACCAAGAAGCTCGGAAAACAGAAGTTCGAGTACTGCATGCTGCTGACTGGACAGAGCCACGTCACCAGCAGCGACACTCCAGAAGCGAAGGGGAGTGTTGGAAACAATTGATTTAATTCGCTTCTATCGTGTCAAAACACCAAGTCAAAAGCGAAGCAAAGTATAGCGAAGCACCAGTGAGTCAACCCTCGGAGGTTGAAGTAACTGTTGGAGGTTACGCGAAAGTCAAAGGTCAGCGACCTTTGACCTGACAAGTACAGCGCGACAGCAAGGACACACAACTGACTCGTTACAGAGCAGTTGCCCGAGTCGTCACTGTATCGAACCGCAACAGCAACAGTAAAGTAGTTATAACTGTATCTCTTCATACTCCTTCTACCCCTATATATAATCTTGTATCTCTTTGCTTTAATCAACTTACTTTGCCCTCACACACTAGCGCAAGGTGGTTCACAATGTCAAACATTGTACATATGTTATTGCTGTGTAGGCTACAGTGGGTTAGCCTTTAGGGGGTACACAATTCTAGGGTTTCATACTTGTACTCCCATCTTCTCATACTTCAAACACTTCGTGATTCTTACATGGTATCAGAGCTTAGGTCCTAGTCCTAGGACCACTTACCTAAGGGCCCACCGCTATAAGCGCCCTCGAGCGCCTCTCTTAGTGCGCCCTCGTGCGCCTCTCTTCCTCCTCCTGCCCGCGCGCAGCTCGCTAGTGCCGCGCGCGGCCTTTTTTTTTTCGCGCGCGTCACCCACTAGCGGCCCGCGCGCGGCCCTTTTTTCTGAGCGCGCGACGGCCCCTAACCGCCCACGCGCCCGGCGCCGCCCACGAGCAGCCCCTAGCCGCCCGTCGACCGCCCACCCAGGGTGTCGCAGCCCCACCCCTAGGCCGCCGCGACGCCCCGCTACGCAGCCACCCGCGCGCTAGACAGGCCCGCGCACGGCCACGGCCCGCCCGCTACAGCTGCCCACGCGCACCCCCCCCCGTCGCGCACCGTAGCGTAGCCCAGCCCGAGCCGAGCCGCGCCGCCCGAACCGAACCGCGCCGCCCGAACCGAGCCGCGCCGCCCTAGCCGAGTAGCGCCGCCCTACTGTGCCCCACCTGCAGCAACTCCTGCCGTCCTGCTGCTTCAACTGCACCAGTTACTACTACTGCTACTGCTGCTACTGTTCTTACTGCTGCTACTGCAACTATGGCCACCCCCTCTATTCTCACCTTTGACGCTGAGGGCCGCCCGATTAAGTTTGGGGTTTGGTTAGATGACCTCCACCTGTTCCTCCAGATCACTGCTAAGGACGATGTCTCCCTGTATGACCACACGTCAGGCGCCGCCCCCGCACCTCCCGCAACTGCTGACAGTACTGCTCGCTCCCAGTGGCAGACCCTTGATACTCACGCTCGCCTAGCTGTTCGCAGCCACCTGCCGTTAGATGAGCGCGAGCACTTCGGCCAGCATAAGACCGCTAAAGAGCTGTACGACGCCGTGGTCGCGCGCTACTCCTCACCTGCCACTGCTGCTATAGGCCGTCTCTCACTGCCCTACCTCTTTCCCGACCTGTCCGCCTTTGCCACTGTAGCTGACCTCATCACCCACCTCCGTACTAGTGACCTCCGCTACCGTGCCGCGCTCCCCCCCGATTTCCTCGCCAAGAACCCCCCCCCCCCCCCGATGTACCTCACACTGTACCACCTTGTCACCCGCCTCCCTGACTCCCTTCGCACTGTCAGGGACCAGTTTCTCGCCCTCTCTCCCACTGACCTCACTGTCGACCTCCTCGAGAAGGAACTCCTAGCAGCTGAGAAGAGCATTGTAGCTGTAGGTGCCTCTCGTGGTGACCCCCGCACCCCCTTCTTTGAGGGGTGTTCCCCCTCTCCCCTCCTCCCCTCCATTGCATCTGCTGCTGCTGTCGACTACCTCGGAGCTGAGGGAATCGGAGCCGCGTCTACTCCTAGTGGGAGGCGCAAGGGCGGCAGGGGCAAGGGGGGCCGGGATGGTGGAGGTGGAGGCGGGGGCGGCGGCGGTGGAGAGGGTGGGGGGGGCGGGGGTGGTGGCGGGAGTGGGAGTGGCGCGGGTGGTGGGGGGGTCAGTGGCGGCACAGGGGGTGGTGGCGGCGGCGGCGGTGTTGCGGGAGGTGGGGGCGGTGGTGGCAGTGGTGTTGGCGGTGGAGCGGGTGGCGGGCGCGGTGGAGCGGTGCAGCGTGGGGGGTTCGGCGGTGGCCAGAGGCAGCAGCAGCAGCGTCCTGGCGAGACTCCCTCGCCCCAGCAGCTCCGTGAGTGGTACTCTCAGCGTGGGGGGTCTGGGGGTGGGGGTCCCTGCCCGTACGTCATCCGCACAGGTGACCGCGCTGGCTTGACTTGTGGGAGGTTCCACACGGCACAGCGCTGCTTCTTTCGCCTCGACGACGCCTGGCGCGAGCAGTTCCCTGACGCCTCTGAGCTGCCTCGCTGGGCTGATCTGCTTAGGAAGGGGATTGATGTCTTTGCTCTTGATTATGATGCTATCCTTGCTGCCATGTATGCATTGACTATTAGTGCTGAGGGTGACTGTTACCTGAGTGTGCCGCCCGACCCAGGTATTGGTACTGGTAAGGCTGCTGCGCTAGGTGCTCGTGCGTCTGCGTCTGCTGGTACTGGGTCTACTGCGGCACTGCACACTTTCACACTGGACTCAGGTGCTTCCCGCTGTTTCTTTCGTGACCGCACTGTCCTTGAGCCACTAGCTCGGCCTGTTGCTGTCTCCCTTGCTGACCCCTCTGGGGGCCCGGTCCTTGCGACCTCCTCCACTGTCCTCCCTTGTCCTGCGGCCCCGTCTGGCACTCTGTCGGGTCTCTACCTCCCCTCGTTCTCTACGAACTTGGTGGCGGGCTCTGCTCTCCAGGACGGGGGTGTTCACCAGTTCACCCCTGCCTATGAGCGGGTGACCCACTGTACGTGTGCTCGGACGGGTCGCCACCTGGCTACCTTCACTCGGCAGCCGGGGTCCGACCTGTACACACTGACCACTGAGTCCCCTCAGGTAGCTGCGTCTGCGTCTGCGTCAGGTCAGCTGTCGGCTCCCTGCTCGTGTCGCTCCCTGTCGCACCAGACCGTCCTCTGGCACCACCGCCTTGGTCACCCTCCGTGCAGCGCCTTCGTGGCATGCACTCCCGGTACCTTGTCTCTGGTCTTCCCAGAGCTCTACCTCCCCTCCCACCCTCGCATGCTCCTCCCTGTCTTCCTTGTGTCGAGGGGCGGCAGCGCGCCACCCCTCACTCCTCCTCGTTCCCTCCCACAGAGGCTCCCCTGCAGACTCTTCACCTGGACGTGTGGGGCCCGGCCCGCGTCCGGGGACAGGGCCACGAGCGGTACTTCCTGCTGGTCGTCGACGACTACACGCGCTACACCACGGTCTTCCCCTTGCGCACCAAGGGTGAGGTCCCTGATGTTTTGATCCCTTGGATCCGCGCCGCTCGTCTCCAGCTCCGCCAGCGGTTCCAGTCGGACTTTCCCGTCCTGCGTCTGCACTCTGACAGGGGTGGTGAGTTTTCCTCCGACCTCCTGGCTGCCTACTGTGCGGAGCACGGCATCCGCCAGACTTTCATGCTTCTGGACTCCCCATAGCAGAATGGGGTTGCTGAGCGCCGCATTGGTTTAGTCATGGAGGTCGCTCGTACCTCCATGATCCATGCGGCTGCCCCCCATTTCCTGTGGCCGTTTGCGGTCCGGTACGCTGCGCATCAGCTCAACCTTTGGCCCCGTGTCTCTGCTCCGGAGACCTCGCCCACACTGCGTTGGACGGGGGAGGTTGGCGATGCGTCGGTGTTCCGTGTCTGGGGATGCCGAGCCCTTGTTCGCGATACGTCCGCGGACAAGCTCTCCTCCCGTGCCGTTCCCTGCGTCTTCCTTGGCTTTGTCCCGGACGCGCCTGGCTGGCAGTTTTACCACCCCACCTCGCGCCGTGTCTTTGCCTCTCAGGACGTCACCTTTGACGAGTCGGTACCCTTTTACCGTCTCTTCCCCTATCGCACTGCCCCCCTCCCTCCCCCGCCGCTTTTCCTCGCTCCAGGTCCCCCTCCGCTAGACCCCCTTCCCCCTCAGGGTCCTGCTCCCTCAGGTGTCTCTCAGGTAGACCCTCCTCCCGTCGCTGAGCCTGTCGAGGTCACAGGTGACTCAGGTGCTGCTGCGGGTGGTACTGCTGGGGGTGCTGAGCCTGGGGGTGCTGAGACTGGGGGTGCTGAGCCTGGGGGTGCGGAGACTGGGGGTGCTGACACTGGGGGTGCTGAGCCTTGGGGTACTGGGGCTGGGGGTGCTGAGCCTGGGGGTGCTGGGTCTGGGGGTGCTGAGCCTGGGGGTGCTGAGCCTGGGTTTGCTGGGCCTGGGGGTGCTGAGCCTGGAGGTTCTGGAGCTGCTGGAGCTACCACTGGAGCTGGAGGTTCTGGAGCTGCGGGTTCTGGGTCTGCTGTTGCGCGGTCTCCTTGGAGTAGCCGCCTTCGTACGCGTGTGCCTCTCACCTCCCAGCAGCTGCGCGACTGGTACGGTCGCCGTCAGCGTCGCGCTCCTGTAGCTCGGGACTCTGCTCTTTGCGGTACTTCCACTGACGTCACTGGAGCTGAGAAAGGTGCTGGTTTGTTGTCTCCTGGGGGTGCCCACGTCGCTGGTCCCGGAGGTGCTCGTACCGCTGGTACTCGAGCTGCTGGGGCTGGTGGTGCTGTGTCTGAGGGTACTCCTACTGGGGACGATGCGACTTGGGGTGCTGGTTCTGGAGGCGCTGCTGCTGGTGGAGACTGTCCTGGACGAGTTGCCGCTGGGGGTGGTGGAGCTACTGGAGGTACGGGAGATGCTGTAGGTGCTAGAGCTGCTGGTGCTGGCGACACTACCCAGTCTCGCCTGATCTTCGCTCCGCCGTCTCCGTCGTCTCTGCCACCGCCTGACTCTGTTCTTCCTTCACCAGGTTCTTAGTTTTCCGTCTTCTACCGGTCTTCCCCTCCTGCCTGACTCACCGCTTCCTGCTCCTTCTCCTTACACTGAGCAGTCAGGAGGTCTTACTGAGCGTCGTGAGCCTGCGTCGCGTCCTGTCTCGCCAGTTCGCTCTGGTCACACCGTTCGTCGTGTTCCGCGTTCGGGGTCACCGACTATCCCCGGCACGCACCTTGTCGTCCGTCGTCCTTCCTCTGTTCCACAGTCTGTTCCTCTGCCGTCCCCTCCTGCGTCGTCTTTGCCTCACGTTCCGGACCCTGAGTCTGACCGGTTTCGTGCTGAGCACCCTACTGTCACGCATCTGCTAGCCACTGTTGTCACTGACCCCTCGTTTGAGTCTTCTGCTGCGTCTGCCTTGGTCGCTGAGCTTGTTGACTTTGCTGCTGCTTGTCGTCTAGACTACACTGCTAGCCTTGTTGCTGAGTCTGAGTCTGTCTGTCCTCCGTCCGTCGGGGGTGAGTGTGCTCTTGGCATGGACGTCCTTGAGGACAGGCACAAGGACCTTGAGTGTCTTGCAGCCGCTGCGCCTCATCTCGTGGCCATGCTGCTTGCCCCTGAGGGAGACCCGGATGCTATAGACATCCCTACCCCGCGATCTTACGCTGAGGCGATCGCGGGTCCCTACTCCTCTCAGTGGCAGGCAGCCATGGACGCAGAGATGGCATCCTGGAAGTCCACTGGCACTTACGTTGATGACGTTCCCCCTCCTGGGGCGAACATCGTCAGTGGCATGTGGATTTTCATGGTGAAGCGGCCGCCGGGTTCTCCGCCTGTCTTCAAGGCTCGTTACGTTGCCCGAGGCTTCAGTCAGCGAGAGGGGGTCGACTTCTTCCAGACCTTCTCCCCCACCCCGAAGATGACCACTCTTCGGGTACTGTTGCACGTTGCCGCTCAGCGTGACTACGAGCTTCACTCTCTTGACTTCAGCACAGCTTTCTTGCAGGGCAGCCTGCACGAGGAGATCTGGATGCGCCGCCCACCTGGCTTCACTGGGTCGTTTCCTCCTGGTACCCAGTGGAGCCTCCGCCGGCCGGTCTACGGTCTCCGCCAGGCGCCACGTGAGTGGCACGACACACTGAGGACTACACTTGCGGCTCTTGGGTTCGCGCCTTCTACTGCTGACCCGTCGCTGTTTCTGCGCACCGACACTTCGCTGCCGCCGTTCTACATCCTCGTGTACGACGACGACTTGGTCTTTGCCACTGCTGACACTGGGGCTCTCGCCCGCGTGAAGTCCGAACTGTAGAAGAGACACACGTGCACAGACCTGGGTGAACTGCGCAGCTACCTTGGCTTGCAGATCACCTGGGACAGAGCACGCCGCACCATCACACTGACTCAGTCACACATGGTGCAGCAGGTCCTTCAGCGCTTCGGCTTCACTTGGTCCTGAGCACAGGCCACTCCTTTGGCTATAGGTCACTCGCTCTCAGCTCTGCCTTCGGATGAGTCCGTAGAGCCGAGTGGTCCTTACCCAAAGCTAGTGGGCTGCCTCATGTACCTGATGACTTGCACTCGTCCTGACCTAGCGTACCCTCTTGGCCTTCTGGCCCGCTACGTGGCTCCTGGCAGGCACCGAAAGGTGCACTGGGATGCTGCAAAGAGGGTACTGCGCTACTTGTGCAGTACATCAGGCATGGGGCTCGTGCTTGGAGGAGGGAGCCCAGTTGTTCTCACTGGGCACTCAGACGCTTCTTGGGTTGACGACCAGGCTACACAGCGGTCGTCACAGGGTTACACCTTCAGTCTTGGCTCTAGCTCAGTTTCTTGGCGTTCTACACGTTCGTCTTCAGTTCTCAGCTCCAGTTGTGAGGCTGAGATCTACGCCACAGCCATGGCTGCTCAGGAGTTACGCTGGCTCACCTACCTGCTGACCGACCTTGGAGAGCGGCCTCGTTCTCCTCCAGTGCTGTACGTTGATAACGAGGCTGCCATTGCCTTGTGTGAGGAGCACAGACTGGAGCACAGAACGAAGCACATCGCTCTGCGGTACTTTCTGGCTCGAGAGTTGCAGCAACGTGGTCAGCTTCGTCTGCGTTACGTGGCCACTCAGGCCAACACTGCTGATATATTCACCAAGGCACTTCCGCCTAGTGATCATCAGCGTTTCTGCACTTTGTTAGGGCTTGTGCCCACTTTTCCTCACTTGTTGTAGACTTTGCCTGTACTGTGATCTATACCTGCATGCTTGCTAGATATAGATCACTGTGATGCTTGTGTTACATATATGCCTCTGCATGTGAACTGGCCTTGTGGCTTTTTGCTTGTGCTCTGAATGTGTGGTGACGTTGTGATCCACCCTGAGCTTGCTTGCCTTTCTTGACTGGTCTTGTGACCCCTTGCTCTCCCCCACTTTGCCTATGGGGGTGTGTCAAACATTGTACACATGTTATTGCTGTGTAGGCTACAGTGGGTTAGCCTTTAGGGGGTACACAATTCTAGGGTTTCATACTTGTACTCCCATCTTCTCATACTTCAAACACTTCGTGATTCTGACACACAATTCTATCATTAAAACGCTTTCACTATTACACCATTCCTACTTAGGGTTCACCCCTGCAAAGATCCTCTAAGGGCTTTTCTCAGCCCAAGAGTTTGTCCTTGCTGTCGCGCTGTACTTGTCAGGTCAAAGGTCGCTGACCTTTGACTTTCGCGTAACCTCCAGCTGTTGTTCAACCTCCGAGGGTTGACTCGCCGATGCTTTGAAATGTTTCGCTTCGCTTGTGGCTTCGTGTTTCGACACGACAGAGGTGTTAAATCAATTGTTTCCAACATTTTAAACATCGCTGCTGACGTCAGCCATCGTGATGAATCTCGCATGTAACTTCTTGCAATGCTGCTGACGTTAGCCAAACTGCACGCGTTTAAAAGCCACCCGACAATGTGTAGTTGCAGAATGTTACATCAACAACAATTGAGAAGAAATAGAATATAGAACTAGAAGTATTCATGCTAACGTTTCCATTGAGGGTTTCGATTTCTGCCCTACAATGTTTACACACCATCTGCATTATTGTGCTGTCGATATTAAAGAAATATATATATTAACTTGAAATTCCCATAAAACCGTAAATATTGAATGAATCATCTCACTTCTAGACGTATCAAGGTAATCAAAGCCGTTTAAAAAACTAACGCATGTTTCAAGTGTTGCTTCGCAACCCTAAGACGATTTCGTCGCCTCTTGTTCATTTTCCAGCTACAAATGATACTGATCGAGTCTCCAAATTTATTCTCAAACAAAAATTGTCGCAAGCATGTGCAAGTGCGTCGCTCGATAGTTTGCGATTGCAAATCTCATTTACATTCAATGCCAAATTCACATCGTGAAGCATGTCCAACCCATGCAAAGAAAGTCCAACCCACACAAAGCAAAGGCCTTAGACACGGGCCTGTCCGGGCGGCAAAAACAACACGTGAATAACAAGAGGCGAAAAACAGAGAAAGGGGGGTGTCTCGAGATGAGACAGAAAGTGCAACAGAAACGAGGACGTGAGAGGAAAGATGCGTGCGCAAAATCCGCTGAATGATAGGGAGATGGGAGGGGCATTGGGGAGGGTGAGATGAGGTGGAGCGAGGGCAACTAAAAGGGAGGGAAGAGAGTAAGGGCGACGTAAAGGGAGGGGAGAGAGCAAGGGTGACCGAAAGGAATGGGAGAGAGCAAGGACGGAAAAGGAGGGGAGAGAGCAAGGGCGACGGAAAAGGAGGGGAGAGAGCAAGGGCGACGGAAAGAGAGGGGAGAGAGCGAGGGCGACGGAAAGGTAGGGGAGAGAGCAAGGGTGACGGAAAGGGATGGGAGAGAGCAAGGGCGACACAAAGGGAGGGGAGAAAGTGAAGGCGGCGGAAAGTGAGGGGAGAGAGCAAGGGCGACGGAAAGGGAGGGGAGAGAGTGAGGGCGACGGAAAGGGAGGGGAGAAAGCAAGGGCGACGGAAAGGGATGGGAGAGAGCAAGGGCGATGGAAAGAGAGGGGAGAGAGCAAGGGCGACGGCAAGGGAGGGGAGAGAGCGAAGGCGACGGGACGGGAGGGGAGCGCGAGAAGGCGAGGGGACGGGAAAGGGAGAGAATGAGGGCGACGGGAAGGGACGGTGGTGAGAGATCGAAGGCAACAGGACGGGAAGGGAGAGCGCAAAGGCATGTTTACTCTTGCTAGGTTGTGATCATTGTACCTCTTGCTCTATTATAAACCTGTATGTGAACTGGTCTTGTGACCACTTGCTTGTGCTCGGAATTTGTGTGGAATCCTCGAGATCCACCCTGAGCTTGTTTTGCCTTGCTTTGCCCTGACTGGTCTTGTGACCCCTAGTTCTCCCCCACTTTGCCTATGGGGGTGTGTCGAACATTGTATATGTTGTGTTTGGTTAGGCTACAGTGGGTTAGCCTGTATGGGGTACACAATTCTAGGGTTTGCTATTTGTACTGATTTCTCTGTTAGTTCAACAACTCCTTTGTTCATTTCTTGCTTGCCTAGCTAGGTCAACCCTAGCTGTGGCTTCTCACTGTCCTTACTATCTTGACATGGTATCAGAGCAGGTCCTTCACTAGGACCGTTTTAGGGCCCACCGTTACCTACCTACCTACCTACCTACCTACCGTGCGCCCTCGCGCCCTCGTGCGCCTCTTACTACCGCGCGCCCTCGTGCGCCCTCGCGCCCTCGTGCGCCCTCGTGCGCTCTCGTGCGCCTCTCCCTACCGCGCACGCACGGCCTGCTAGCCACCCGCGCGCGGCCCGCTTTCTCTTTAGCGCGCGCGACCCGCTAGCCGCCCGCGCGCGGCCCGCCCGTCTGTCGCGACGCCCTGGGGAGCCCGCGAGCGCCCCGCCCGTCCGTCGCGACGCCCTAAGGAGCCCGCGAACCCCCCGCCCGTCCGTCGCGACGCACTGGGGAGCCCGCGAGCGCCCCGCCCGGTCGTCGCGGCGCCATTGGGAGCCCACGCGCGCCCCGCCTTGCCGTCGCGGCGCCCTCGGGGGTCGCGCGCGCGTCCCTCCCGCCCGTCCGTCGTGGCGCCTTGGGCAGCAGCGCGCGCCACCCCCCCTCCACCCACCCACCCGACCGTTCTGGCGCCTTGGGGGTCGCGCGCCGTCCCCCCCCTCGCCATCCCCCGCGCTCCTGCCCCCTATCCCACCCGTTTTAGGGTTTCGGGGCGCTGCTGCAGCTGCCGCCGCTGCGATTGCAACAACTGCCGCCGCCGACCCTGCATCAGCTGCCGCCGCCGACTCTGCAGCAGCTGCCGCCGCCGACTCTGCAGCCGCTGCCGCCACCGTACCTGCAGCAGCTGCCGCCGCTGGGACGGCAACTGCTGCCGCCACTAGCCCTGCAGCAGCGGCCACCGCCGAGCCTGCCGCAGTTGGCGCTGCCGTCACTGCTGCCCCGGTCCCTGCAGCAGCCGCCCCTGGCATCTCGAGCAGCTGCCGCGGAGCTCCCTACTGCGGCCTGGCCTCGCTCTGCAGTTGCAGCGGCCCCGCTGTCACCTCCGCCTTGCGCCTGCCCCGCCGACCACTGGTGAGCACTCCCCTGCCAGCACTGCTACCGCTGCTACTCCCACTGTCACTGCTCCTGCTGTTACTGCCCCTGCTGCTACTGTTCCTGACGTGACAAGATGCAGCTCCAGGACCGTGCGCGTGAGTCCCTCACGCTCCAGCAGGCTCGTGAGTGGTACGCTAGTTTAGGCTGTCGGGGTGGCCGTCGTGGTAGTCGCTCTGGAGTGCGTCGTTCGGGAGCATCTGGTAGTGGACAGGTGCAGCAGCAGTGTCCTCTTACGCTCCAGCGGGCCCGTGAGTGGTACGCTAGTTTGGGCTGTCGGGGTGGCCGTAGTGGTAGTCGCTCTGGCGTGCGTTGTTCGGGAGCATCTGGTAGTGGACAGGTGCAGCAGCAGTGTCCTCTTACGCTCCAGCGAGCTCGTGAGTGGTACGCTAGTTTGGGCTCTCGGGGTGGTGGTCGTGGTAGTCACTCTGGAGTGCGTCGTTCGGGAGCTTCTGGTCGCGGACCGGTGCAGCTGCCGTGTAGTGTGAGTGAGGCTGCCGCTCTAGGTGCTAGTGAGACCGCCACTGCAGGTGCTCGCGTGTCTGCCACCTCAGGTGATGGTGAGGCTGCCGCCCTAGGTGCCAGTGAGTCTGTCCCCGCTGGTACTGAGTCGACTGAGGCACTGCACACCTTCACCCTGGACTCAGGTGCTTCTCGCTGTTTCTTTCGTGACCGCACTGCCCTTGAGCCACTTGCTCGGCCAGTTGCTGTCTCCCTCGCTGACCCCTCTGGGGGTCCGGTCATTGCGACCTCCTCCACTGTTCTTCCCTGTCCTGCGGTCCCGTCGGGCACACTGTCTGGTCTCCACCTCCCCTCGTTCTCTACGAACTTGGTGGCGGGTTGTGCGCTCCAGGACGCGGGTGTTCACCAGTTCACCCCTGCCTACGAGCGCGTGACACACTGCACGTGTGCTAGGACGGGTCGCCACCTGGCTACCTTCACTCGGCAGCCGGGGTCGGACTTGTACACACTGACCACTGAGTCCCCTCAGGTAGCTGCGTCTGCGTCTGCGTCTGCGTCTGCGTCAGGTCAGCTGTCTGCCCCCTGCTCGTGTCGCTCTCTGGCGCACGACACTGTCCTCTGGCACCACCGACTTGGCCACCCGTCTGTGCAGCGCCTTCGCGCCATGCACAAACGGCAGCTTGTCTCTGGTCTTCCCAGGGTTCTCCCTCCCCTCCCACCCTCGCCTGCTCCTCCCTGTCTTCCCTGTGTCGAGGGGCGGCAGCGCGCCGCTCCTCACTCCTCCTCCTTTCCCCCGATGACTGCTCCCTTGCAGACGCTCCACATGGACGTGTGGGGCCCAGCCCGCGTCCGTGGTCAGGGTCAGGAGAGGTACTTCCTGATAGTTGTTGACGACTTCTCGCGCTACACCACGGTCTTCCCCTTGCGCACCAAGGGTGAGGTCCCTGATGTTTTGATCCCTTGGATCCGCAGAGCTCGTCTCCAGCTCAGCGAGCGTTTCCACTCGGACTTTCCTGTCCTGCGCTTGCACTCTGACAGAGGTGGTGAGTTCTCCTCCGACCTCTTGGCAGCCTACTGTGCTGAGCACGGCATTGAGCAGTCGTTCACGCTTCCGGCCTCTCCACAGCAGAATGGGGTTGCTGAGCGCCGCATTGGCTTGGTCATGGAGATCGCTCGTACCTCCCTGATCCATGCGGCTGCTCCCCACTTTCTGTGGCCGTTTGCAGTCCGATACGCTGCGCATCAGCTCAACCTCTGGCCCCGTGTCTCCTTGCCGGAGACTTCCCCGACTCTGCGGTGGACGGGAGAGGTTGGCGATGCGTCGCGTTTTCGGGTCTGGGGATCCCGAGCTTTTGTTCGCGACACGTCCGCGGACAAGCTCTCCCGTCGCGCTGTCCCCTGTGTCTTCCTTGGCTTTGTCCCGGACGCGCCTGGCTGGCAGTTTTACCACGTCACCTCGCGCCGGGTTCTGCCTTCTCAGGACGTCACTTTTGACGAGTCCGTCCCCTTCTACCGCCTCTTCCCCTACCGCACTGCCCCGCTCCCCCCCCCCGCCTCTCTTCCTCGCACCAGGTGCTGCTGTGGTAGACCCCCTCCCCCCTCAGGGTGCCGCTCCCTCAGGTGTGTCCCAGGTAGACCCGGTTGACCCTGTCGAGGTAGCTGTTGACTCCCGTCCTGCTAGAGGTCCTGAGCCTGAGCGTGAGGAGCCTGAGGGTGCTGAGCCTGTGGGTGCGGAGCCTGGGGGTGCTGAGTCTGGGGGTGCTGAGCCTGGGGGTGTTGAGCCTGGGGGTGCTGAGCCTGGGGGTGCTGAGCCTGGGGGTGCTGAGCCTGGGAGTGCTGCGTCTGAGGGTGCGGAGCCTGGAGGTGCTGAGCCTGAGTGTGCTACACCTGGGGGAGCTCTCTCCTCCCAGCAGCTGCAGGAGAGGTACCTACAGTACTGCCGCCTCCGGAGAGGTCCTGCTGGAGCTGGTAGCGGTGCTTCCCCTCCTGCCCGGGAGCTCCCCCCCCTCCAGCAGATTCAAGAGTGGTACACGAGGCGCTGCAGTCTTAGGAGTGGTGCTCCTGGTGCTGCGGACCAGGACGTTGGAGCTGCTGCTGGTACTGAGGACCCGAGCGGTGGCGCTGCTGCTGGTGCTGAGGACCCGGGCGGTGGAGCTGCTGCTGGTGCTGAGGACCCGGGCGGTGGAGCTGCTGCTGGTGCTGAGGACCCGGCCGGTGGAGCTGCTGCTGGTGCTGTGGACCCGGACGGTGGAGCTGCTCCTGGTACTGAGGACCCGGGCGGTGGAGCTGCTGCTGGTGCTGAGGACTCGGGCGGTGGAGCTGCTGCTGGTGCTGAGGACCCGGGCGGTGGAGCTGCTGCTGGTGCTGTGGACCCGGACGGTGGAGCTGCTACTGGTACTGAGGACCCGGGCGGTGGAGCTGCTGCTGGTGCTGAGGACTCGGGCGGTGGAGCTGCTGCTGGTGCTGAGGACCCTGGCGCTGCTGTCCCTGCTGGTTCTCGAGACGCTGCGCGGCCGCGACCGTACTTTGTACCGCTCCTTCAGCAGGTTCTTGGTCAGGCTCCTCCTCCTTGTCCTCCTCTTTCCGTAGAGTGTCCTCCGCCTGTCCAGTCGCAGTCACAGTTCCCGCCTGCCTCGCCTCTTCCTGGTCCCTCTCCTTACACTGGTCCCACAGGAGGCCTTACAGAGCGTCGTCAGCCTGAGTCTCGTCCAGCGTCGCCTGTTCGTACTGCTTGTCCTGGTTGTCATGTCCCGCGTGAGCGTCCTCCTCCTGTCCCTGGCACTCACTACATGACTCTGCGTCCCTCCACTGCTCCTCAGCGTGTCCCCCTACCGTCTCCTCCTGCGTCCTCTCTACCTACTCTTCCTGACCCGGAGTCTGACTCCCGTCGTGCTGCCAGTCCCACTGTCACGCGTCTCCTCGCCACCGTTGTCACTGACCCTACCTTTGAGTCCGCCGCTGCGTCTGCTCTGGTCGCTGAGTTGGTTGACTTTGCTGCTCGGTGTCGCCTAGACTACGCTGCTAGCCTTGTTGCTGAGTCTGAGTCTGCGTCTGTCTGTCCTCCGTCCGTCGGGGGTGAGTGTGCTCTTGGCACGGACGTCCTTGAGGACAGACAGGAGGAGTTCCAGTGCTTTGCTGCTGCTTTGCCCCATCTCGTGTCCATGCTAGTTGCCCCTGAGGGAGACCCGGATGCACCAGACATCCCGACCCCGCGCTCTTACGCTGAGGCGATGGCGGGTCCCTACTCCTCTCAGTGGCAGACAGCCATGGACGCAGAGATGGCTTCCTGGAAGTCCACACGCACCTACATCGACGAGGTTCCCCCACCTGGGGCGAACATCGTCAGTGGCATGTGGATTTTCAGGGTGAAGCGGCCACCGGGTTCTCCTCCTGTCTTCAAGGCGCGCTACGTTGCTCGAGGCTTCAGTCAGCGAGAGGGAGTAGACTTCTTTCATACCTTCTCCCCCACCCCGAAGATGACGACTCTTCGGGTGCTGCTGCACATAGCCGCTCAGCACGACTACGAGCTTCACTCACTTGACTTCAGCACTGCTTTCTTGCAGGGCAGCCTACACGAGGAGATCTGGCTGCGCCGCCCTCCTGGCTTCACTGGGTCGTTTCCTCCTGGTACCCAGTGGAGGCTTCAACGGCCAGTCTACGGTCTCCGGCAGGCTCCACGTGAGTGGCACGACACACTGAGGACTACACTTGCGGCTCTTGGGTTTGCGCCTTCTACTGCTGACCCGTCGCTGTTTCTGCGCACCGACACTTCGCTGTCGCCGTTCTACATCCTAGTGTACGTCGACGACCTGGTCTTTGCCACTGTTGACATTGCGGGACTCGCCTACGTGAAGTCGGAGCTGCAGAGGAGACACACGTGCACAGACCTGGGTGAGCTGACAAGCTATCTTGGCTTGCGGATCACCCGGGACAGAGCACGGCGCACCATCACCCTGACTCAGTCACACATGGTGCAGCAGGTTCTCCAGCGCTTCCGCTTCACGTACTCCTCGCCTCAGTCCACTCCTCTGCCTACCGGTCACTCGCTCTCAGCTCTGCCTTCGGATGAGTCCGTAGAGCCGAGTGGCCCGTATCCAGAGCTTGTGGGCTGCCTCATGTACCTGATGACCTGCACTCGACCTGACCTTGCATACCCTCTTAGCATCCTTGCACGCTATGTCGCTCCTGGCCGTCACAGGAAGGAGCACATGGATGCTGCTAAGAGGGTGTTGCGCTATTTGTGCAGTACGTCGGGCATGGGGCTAGTGCTTGGAGGGCGAGACCGAGTTGTGCTCACTGGACACTCAGACGCTTCTTGGGCGGACGACCAGGCTACTCAGCGGTCGTCTCAAGGTTACACTTTCAGCCTTGGCTCTGGCTCTGTCTCGTGGCGTTCTACGCGTTCTTCTTCTGTTCTCAGCTCCAGTTGTGAGGCTGAGATCTACGCCACAGCCATGGCGGCCCAGGAGCTACGCTGGCTGACCTACCTGCTGACCGACCTGGGAGAGCGACCTCGTTCTCCTCCAGTGCTGTACGTCGACAACAAGGCTGCCATTGCCTTGTGTGAGGAGCACAGACTCGAGCACAGAACGAAGCACATCGCCCTGCGGTACTTTCTTGCTCGAGAGCTGCAGCAGCGCGGCCAGCTTCGTCTTCGTTACGTGGCCACTGAGGCCAACACTGCTGATGTGTTCACCAAGGCGCTTCAGCCTTGTGACCATCAGCGTTTTTGCACTCTTCTAGGCCTTGTGCCTACTGGACCTCACTTACTTACTTCTTGACTCTGTGTGTACTGTGATCTCTATATATATACCTGCATGTTTACTCTTGCTAGGTTGTGATCATTGTACCTCTTGCTCTATTATAAACCTGTATGTGAACTGGTCTTGTGACCACTTGCTTGTGCTCGGAATTTGTGTGGAATCCTCGAGATCCACCCTGAGCTTGTTTTGCCTTGCTTTGCCCTGACTGGTCTTGTGACCCCTATTTCTCTGTCAGAATGAGGAATGGATGATGCATTGATGTTGGTTGGGGTACATATAGCTAACCCTAAGTTTTGTACCCCCTAAGACAAACCTCACTATAGGCTACAACATTTGACACACCCCCATAGCCTAAGTGAGGGGTGTCTAGCAGAACCAAACGAGTACGGTCACAAGACCAGTCCAAGAAACGAAGCTCAGGGTGGATCACAACGTCACCACACAGTCTGAGCACAAACAACAGTGGCCACAAGGCCAGTCCAAGAAGTAACAGAGGTATATAGAAAGCAAAGTAAACAGTACACTCAAGCCTAAGCAACACGAGAACCAGTGTCAACAAGGCCTAACTGCACACAGCACCTCTGGTGGTCACAAGGCGGAAGCGCCTTGGTGAAGATGTCTGCAGTGTTGGCCTCGGACTCCACAAACTCAAAGCGAGCCTGTCCACGCCTCTGCAACTCTCACAGAAGAAAGTACCTGACGTGAATGTGCTTCACTCTGCTCTCCAGTCGTGGCTCTCGACAAAGGAGAATAGACGCCTTGTTGTCAGTGAACAAGGTCGGTGCAGAGCTCGGCCGCTCACCAAGGTCGGTGAGCAAGAAGGTCAACCAACGCAGCTCCTGTGCCGCCATGGCACCAGCGTAGATCTCAGCCTCAGCTGTAGAGGTCGAGACCGAAGAGGAGCGCGTGGACCGCCAGGAAACAGCTCCAGAACCCAGGCTGAAACAGTACCCCTGAGTAGACCTGTGAGTCTCAGCGTCGTCAGCGTAAGAGGAGTCACAGTGACCAGTAAGTACGACAGACTGCTGCCCTCCAAGAACTAGCCCCACGCCTGACGTCGTCGCTAGGTACTTCGCCACCCTCACAGCTGCTGTCCAGTGAACAGGACGGTGTCTCCCTGGCGCAACAAAGCGCGCAAGAACGCTGAGAGGGAAGGCGAGGTCCGGGCGAGTACAAGTCATCAGGTACATGAGGCAACCCACAAGCTCAGCGTAGGGACCACTAGGCTCGAACGGCTCGTCAGGAAAGGGTCCAGTGAGTCTGTGGTCAACAGCAAGAGGTGTGCGCTGTACTGTGGGAGTGGCTGAAGCCCGAACCGCTGAAAGGACCTGCTGCACCATGTGCGACTGTGAAAGTGTAATGGTGCGAGCAGCTCTGTCCCTGGTGATCTGCAGGCCAAGGTAGTGGCGCAGCTCACCAAGATCAGTGCAGGTGTGTCTCTTCTGCAGTTCGGACTTTCACGTGTGCCAAAGCAACCCTGTCAGGGGTGGCGAAAACAAGGTCGTCAACGTAGACCAGAACAAAGAAAGGTGTGGGGCCACGACGAACGAACAGCGACGGGTCAGCAGAAGACGGCTGGAACCCAAGGTCAGACAGGGTAGAACGCAGGGTGTCGTGCCACTCACGAGGAGCCTGACGAAGACCGTAAACCGGTCGCCTCAGCCTCCACTGGGTCCCAGGAGGGAAAGAGCCAGTGAAGGCAGAGGGACGACGCAACCAGACCTCCTCGTGAAGACTGCCCTGAAGGAAAGCAGTAGAGAAGTCGAGAGAGTGTAACTCGTAGTCTCTCTGTGCTGCTACGTGTAGTAACACCCGAAGAGTGGTCATCTTCGGGGTGGGCGCGAAGGTCTGAAAGAAGTCAACTCCCTCGCGCTGACTGAAACCTCTAGCCACGTAGCGCGCCTTGAAGACCGGAGGAGATCCCGGTGGCCGCTTCACCCTGTAGATCCACATGCCGTCGACTACGTTCGCCCCCGGAGGGGGAACCTCATCGACGTAGGTGCCTGTGGATCTGTAGGAGGCCATCTCTGCGTCCATGGCAGCTCTCCACTGAGAGGCCCAAGGCCCTGACACTGCCTCAGCGTAAGTGCGAGGAGTGGGAATGTCAAGGGCGTCGGGGTCACCCTCAGGGGCGAGGAGCATGGCACAGAGATGAGGGGAAGCGGCCGCCAGGAACTCTAGCTCAAACTGCCTGTCCTCTAGGGCGTCACAGCCAAGGGCAGACACACCCCCAACGGCCAGAGGACTGGAAGGAGGAGCTGCCACAAGAGCGGTGGCGAAGTCAAGGCGGCGGGTAGAGGCAAACTCAGTGACTGCGGCAGTAAGAGCGGACACAGAGGACACAGAGGCACGAGGGTGGGTAACAAGAGAGGCGAGAACACGAGAGAGAACAGGACGGTACGTGCGGTAGTAGTCAGTGACAGGAGAAGGAAGCGACACAGTGAGGGCCGACTCAGGAGGAGACGGAAGCACAGACGGAGACGGACGAGGTGGACGAGAACAAAGGAAGGCTGTACGAAGGTCAGTGAAGGGAACAGGAGACGAGGGACGAGCACGAGGGGAGCGACGAGAGGCCCAAGTCTGAGAAGGAGGAGGAGACAACGAAGACTGAGAACGAGGGAAAACAGCGGGAGAGGGGTCAGGAGGAGGAAGCGGAGGACCAGAGACGGGAGGAGAGGGGGAGGAGGAAGGAGAGGGAGACGGGAGACCAAGGGTCCGAAGACCCGAGACAGGAGGAGGAGACGGCAGCAGCTGCTGCTGCTGCTGCTGCTGGTGCTGCTGCGGCTGCTGTGGCTGCTGCTGCTCCAGCGGCTGCTGCCTCTGCTGCTGCTCCTGCTGCTGCTCCTGCTGCTGTCGCTCCTGCTCCTCGAGCCGCTGCAACTCTCTCTCCTCTCTCTCCAACTCCAGCTGCTCCTCACGAGCACGGCGAACACGAGCCTGGAACCTGGTCGGGTAGGGGTGGGGGGAAGGAGTAGTGTCCGGGGCAGCGGCAGCCCCAGAGTCGACCTCCGAAGCACCAAGCACACCACCCCCAGAGGCAGCACCAACACCAGCTCCAGACCCAGGCTCTCCAGAAACCGAAGGGACACCCTCACCCCCAGACGCAGCACCCCCAGACTCCGCACCAGCACCCCCAGACTCCGCACGACCAGTACCAGCCCCCGGAAGACAAGAGTCCTCTGCAACCCGCGGCTCAGCTCCAACTCCAGCACCCCCAGATCAGAGACCTGTACAGGGACAGTCGCAGGACCAACCTCCCGAGAGGGAGCACCTGCAGGAGGCGGCGAGGAAGACTGTGGGGAGGGAGGCTGTACAGGGGGGGCTACCGAAGGGGGAGGGCTGGCCTGAGACACACCAGACGGGGCTGGACCAGGGGGGGGAGGCTGTACCGGGGGAGCAGGCGGGGGAGCGGCTGTCAGGAAGAGGGGGGGAGGAGGAACCGGGAGACCTCGACTGGGGTACCTGACGTAGTACGGGGTGGACTCCTCGAAACGGACGTCACGGGAGTCAAAGAACCGGTGAGAGGGAGGGTGGTAAAAGGTGAAGTCAGAGGAGTCCTCAGGGAAACCAAGGAAGACACAAGGAACGGCGCGAGGCGAGAGCTTGTCCGCGGAGGTGTCGCGGACAAGAGCCAAGCACCCCCAGACACGAAACCTCGACGCGACACCAGGGGACCCTGTCCAAAGACTGGTCGGTGAAGCCTCCGGCCGAGAGACGCGTGGCCAGAGGTTCAGCTGGTGCGCGGCGTACCTGACTGCGTATGGCCACAGGAAATGGGGGGCACGGGCGTGAGTCAAGGAGGTGCGGGCAATCTCCATGACCAGGCCTATGCGACGCTCAGCAACCCCATTCTGCTGTGGGGACTCCGGAAGCGTCCAGGACTGACGAATGCCCTGTTCGCGACAGAATCCAGCGAGAATGCCGGAGCGAAACTCGCCCCCGCGGTCGGAGTGGAGACAGCTGACACGACGACCACGAGTGTCCTGGGTGGTAAGCAACCACCTGATCAGCGTAGAAGTCACCTCAGACTTCCTCGCCAGGGGGAACACTGTGGTATAGCGGGAGTAGTCGTCAACGACCACCAAAAAGAAACGCTCACGCTCAGGGCCAGGGCAAGGAGAGGGGCCCCAGACGTCCAAGTGCAGCGTCTCAAAAGGCTCGGTGGCCGGACGAAGGGAGGAGGAGTGAGGGGTGGCACGCAGCCTACCCTCGACGCAAGGACCGCACGGTGGTGCAAGGGACGGCGGCAGCGACGGCAAGACACGCGGGAGACCTAAGACCAGACGCTGACTAGACATAGCACGCAGACGTGGAAGAGAAGGGTGTCCCATCCGGTGGTGCCACAGAACGGTGGGGTGGGCAAGCGACCGACAGGAGCAAGACGCAGCGACTGGACTGGACGCGACAACCTGAGGGGACGGAACCACCTGGTGAGACGCAGGGAGGAGACTAGGGGGAGGGACAGGAACTGGGAGGAGTGGCTGCTGCGACGGCGGCCGCTGTGGCTGCGGCTGCTGCTGCTGCCGCTGCTGAGGCTGCTGCTGCTGCTGCTGCAGTCGCTGCTGAGCGCGCGGGCCAGTGTGAAGAGTGTAGAGACCGGAGCCCGGCTCAGCAGCAAAAGTGGCGAGAGGCTGGTAAGAGTCCCCGTCAACACACACCGCAGTCTCTCCAGAAGGCTCAAACCACACACCCACGTGCTGACTCACAAGGGGTCGCACGCCCACCAAGTTCCGGGAGAACGAGGGGACGTGAAACCCAGTGAGAA